>CM072874.1:17395000-17757500 GCA_036937835.1 Pampus argenteus
AAACAAAAGAAACAAACAAAAAAACAATGCAAGATGGCTTCCTGCATGCACAGAGATAAACATGTTTACAGGAGACAACACAAGGTATATGAGGTGATATAAGATGCTACATATAGGCAACATTGTCAAATGGGACGGTCGAAGAAGGGGAGATCTGTTAATCAGATCAGGTGTTAAGAAAAAGATCAGTAGTAAGCCTTTTTCAGTTGAGCAGAGCTGAAGAGGGGGGGTCCAGCTCTCCTTCCTCCTCCCCACACTTCCTGTAATCCCACATTGTTGACTACAGGGTCATAAATGCAGCTCATGGATGGATGGTGGCTGGTGAATACTAAACAGGAGAGGCTTTCTCTTTGAGGGGTTGGGGGGTGGTGAGGGGGGGGGTGTCCCTGGAGACCTGTGGCAGAGGGAGGGCTGAATACCATCTGGAGGGCTGCAACCGCTCCGCCTCTTAATTAACCCATTCAGCCTCACCGTCTGAGACCTGGCAACCCGTTTCTATGGCAACAGCCCAGTGCAGGGATGGAGGGAATCACGGTTTGAGAGAGGGAGAGCAACAGCGATCAAAAGAGAGAGAAAGAGAAAGAGCGGGGAACCTTTTCAGCTCAAAAGCATGAAATGGGCTGAAATGTGCCTTTATTATTGATTGAAACACATTCAGATTAATTTACTCTTTTTTACTCTGTTTTTCAGTGAATCTACTCTGGGTTTAAACTGTGCAGGTGATCATTTATAACATTCATACACTGAATGGTGACAACTAGCAACACTCTCCATTGTTAAATACAGTAAACGAGTGTCTGGGGAGCGATTGGTAAATTCATAAAGCCTTGGAGATTACGGGTGAGTCTTTCCACTCTCCTCCATAGCAGCAGAGCCACATCTCTTGTAATAGCTGTAACCTGATCTGTGTCTGTGTCCTTTCCTCTTTCCTCCCCCTCTTCCTCACATCCATCTCTCTCTCTCTCTCTCTCTCTGTTAATCCAGGTCAGGGCGGCTCTGAGACACAGTCATTCATCATGCTTTATGTTCTGTGTGTGTGTGTGTGTGTGTGTGTGCAGGGTAAGCAGGGCTCTCCAAAGGCTTTCAGACTTCAACACACACAGGTCATTACTAATTAAACACCCTTATTGTGGTTTTATAGACCAGCACGTTCAGACACCTGTGTAATGGATTGTAATGTGTAATTATGGCGTCTAAGGGTTTATCTCAAATCTCCTGATGTGTAACTTTTGTCTGTCAATCAAGTTCATCCGTGTGTTATATTTGGTGTGCAATTTTTAATCTTTCATGAAGATGGCTGACTCGCTGATTAAGACTGACAGATTCAGTGTTACGCCCCCTCCCCAAGTGTTTGTTAAAGACAGCAGCCTCACATTCGCACAACCCCTTCAGCACCGATGCGAGTCCCATCGTACTGCATGGGACTGTACATGAGGAGACACTCCTACATATTGTCATTTACAGTTTCCTTTAAAGCAACCAGCCAGTCTAATGAGGAGCAACATGAGCTGTGACAAGGTAACTGCATCAAAACCTCCAACCAGCTGCTTTACTCAGTCTCCCTCGCCCTGTTTCTTAATCTCCATTTTTCCCTACACACTGGACTGTAAGCTATGCCTTAATGAGGAACTCCAAATCAGGCTTTTTAAGGAAAGTAGCTTGTTCCTTATTGCTGTTGACTTGTCTGACAGGAGTGCAGGATAACAGGTTCAGTCCTAGTTTTCAATGCAATGGGTATCGAACCTTAATACATTCTTTGGTACTGACAGGAATATTCACAGCAGTGTTGAAAGCTGTTCATGTTCACTTATTCTTTAAACAAAAAAAACAAACAAAAAAAAAAAAAGTCCAAATACCCAGACAACATTTCTTAAAATTACATCTACTCCTTCTATATATTCTATATATTTTTAATTTCAAAAGTTTAAACGCTGGGCACGAGATGAAGTCCAGATTGCTGAGGGTTCAAGTTTCCACATACTGGACCAGGGTTGGTTTCAAAGTCTGCTTGTACATCCACCTGTCAAACTTTCCTCCTGCAGCAGATAAATCAGCCGTCTAGTGTCAAACTCTGCACATACATCATTCTGAAGGAGTAATAAGCAAAACACAAACCTCAAATCATTTTCAACAATGCCAAACCTTATCAGCCCAACACTCATGTATTCAACTTTTTCTCCCTCCCTCCCTCCCTCCCTCCCTCCCTCCCTCCCTTTGTCATGCACTTAAACATCACACTGTCACATTGCATCTAAATGTAGGGGTCCTGTGCCCGTAGTACCCGCTGAACTCTTCCTCACTTCAGAGACCCCCTCTCTAAAAATGACCATACAACAGAAATTACAATACAGTATGGCAATCTGCAAGTTATGCTTATTTATTTACACTAAAACTGAGCAATATACAGGACAAGTTTTTTTTCAGGTATTTGTTATATAAGCACTTTATGGTGTGATATTTCTAATAATATCGACATATTTCCTTTAAAATAAATTGCACGTAAACATAAAATGATGTAGCACCTTTGCGATAATGCCATGGGTCAAACAGCTGTGAGCTTTGAGCCAAAGGCTGTTTCAAACATGCGTGTTTTTAAATATGTGGGAAAGTTTTTGAAACTTTTTTCCAACTTAGTTGCAAACACTAGATATTTACAGCACAGAGCAGCAGTCTCTGTATAAGGTGTAGCTGCCTCCGTCCGCACAGGCACAACTACTCAGTCTGGTTCACATCTAGGGCAAAGCGTACGACTCCACCGCTCCTCCGAGGTTCGGGCCGATCCATTGGTGGTTGTGGTTCTCCTCCAGAAGCACCCTGGGAATGATGATGACTGGGTCGGAGAACCTCGTCATTAGCATCTCTAGGAGGCAGCACATGGTTAAGATACCAGAAAAGAAAGAGACAGAAAGAGACACACGATGAGGCATTTCTCTCAGGCGAACAACATCAAGTCATTGGGTTGAGTGGAGCTGAGCACCCTGTGACCGCTCATTTTCAGAGCAGAATATCAGGCTTTATGTTTTAAGGAGAAAACCTCAAGCTGGAACATCACTACAGCCTTTGTTCACTGTTTACTTGTCACAAATGTTACAAAAAAATAAAAATAAATGCCTCAAGAACAATCTCGATAGAACAGATTATGAAATATGTAACTTTTTAAAACTATGACAATAGTGTTTTGGGAGTACTGACATTTTTTGATCCATCATTTGATCTAATAATGCATTGGACTGCTTCGCATTTGGATCAATACAGGCCATTGGCTGGAATCGATACTTTTACCTACCCAATTGGTCACAGTGATGTTATAAACTACAGGATGCCGATAGTGCAATGAGGGTCTCGGGGTGTTCGGTGAAGGAACGCTTCATGATGCAGTACACACCGTCTACTCCAAATCACATTTGAATGGAGACACATTAGCAGTACAAGTTGGAGTGAAGATCATTAACATGCACTTCCAATTGCTTTTGAACTCTTTCCAAAGCAGAGCCGCTTCCATCATTCCATTCATACTTACCCCGGTTGAGTTAAACGCTCAACACACACATTCGGTATCGTGCAAAGTCCAGATCAAATTATAAGCTCATGAAGTCAGATTGCAGGTCCAACAGAAAAACAGTGGCAGCATGCTTTAGAAACAGATTTGGAATAAAAAAAAAAAAAATGTGATCACTGTAATGTAAACACAGTATGAAACTTTAATCCAGTGACTGAGATGCAAGTCTATAAAACAGTATTGAGATTATGTGATTACAATGGATATGAGTAACCTGCTTTATGAATGAGTGTTGATTGCCCACACTTCTCCCTGTCATGCAGTTTGTTTTAACCATGAAAAGTGGGTGCATTATAGCAGTTGACAGAAGGTCAACAATGGTTGGTGATGACTGGACTAAACCTGAGGCCGCCTTTAGAAAAGGGACTTCAAGGAACCTTACATGTAGGATGTGACAGCAGGCAGGCAGACAGCCCCATTCACCCCCCTACTCTAGTGTCCATATGGAAGAGAAATACACAGGCTATGACCTGAGGAGTGGTGGATCACCAGTAAAACAAAACTGTGTCACTGTAATAGAAAACAAAAGGAAATCACAACTCCATGAGCATGTATGAATGGGAGTGGCATTTGTGACTCGTGGTCAGTTTTCTTTCAGTTGCTCTTGTGGTTACCTGGGATTGGGTAGCGCACAGCCCCACAGGTGTTGCTTTAGAGTCTGCACCCAGCCAATATCTCGGATTGGCTGGCAGAGTTGTATGTAGTGGTACTGTTTTAGCACAACCCTTCAAATGAATCAGAATGTAACTCATTAGCACATGATTAAACTGGACACAGCATCATCCAAAATGTGACATCCTCCAAATATTCTCACAATGACACCAGAATAAGTATGAGAAAGAACAATGTGATGCCAGCAAACGTGAGGTTGTTTTTTTATTTTGCATAAAGGAAAATCATTTGTACGTTAACTTGTAAGAGGGCTAAGAAGCACATGACATTTTTATGCTGGAATAAGGTTCCCGTTGACATGCATGTTGCTCTAGAAATCAGATGAGTTCTTGGAATATATTAGAGACATGATGCAAAAATAATATATTCTTCAGTTCTCACGTGAGGGCAACATGCAGGGCCTGGAAAAGGATGTCAGAGCTCATGCCAAAATGCGCCGCAATCTTGGATAAGCATAGAAAGAAGTTGTGAGCGCAAAATTCTCTTCCATGTGGATTGATTTAATAAATGTTGTCTGTCTCACAAAGACAAAGACTGGGACAGGAGAAACACTGACAGACACCTGCAATCGCTAATCGTTCACCATTCTTCTTAACAAAAAGAAGCCAGAAGACATGTTTTCTGCTTTTTTTGCATTTATTTGTAACGTTTCATTAAATATGAGCAAGCAGATAGAAACACAAGCACGTCACAGTCAATTGTTTGTTGTTTTTTTTTTTCCCCAAGACATCATTTTCTTTACCATACTTTCTATCCTTATTTGCCTAATAAACACAAAGATAGCACCGGGTGTGTGGCGTGCTAAGCACTGTTTACATTTACTGCCCCTACAAGCCCCCTCCCTTGTGTTACATATCAAAGCATCCCCCAACCAAAGGCTGCAAAAGGCTAATGAGGCAGACCCATCCCTGATGGGACACGAGCTCAGCTTGGATAGACATGGTGGAGGTGGTGATGGTTGCCACAGAGGATAGAGACATACAGCCATCCAGTCAGAATGGAGGGAAGGATGCTCAGCAGCAGAACTAATGAGAACAGTGAGGTGTGTGTGTGTGTGTGTGTGTGTGTGTGTGTGTGTAGAGCACAATGATGGGTTGACCCCTGACAAGACTGTACAGTGCTCTTCTAATTCAAACACAAAGACCTGTGAAAAGTGGTGTCCCTATATATATATATATAATATATATATATATATATTCCAAGAAAGCAGCTGGATGCTTGGGACTAAGCATAGAGACATGGCTCTAGCACTCAGCCAACATGAAGCCCTGCTATTATATATATATATATATATATAGGCAAATATAAGCTATATATACAAGGGAGGGTATAATTAGTTTGACCAGATAAACAGTAACAACACAACTTACTTCATGTTCCCTTTTGCTTCAACACATCTCTTGATTTGGTATGCTTTGCTAGACACACAAACACGGCAACACCATGTTGAACTTGCCAGACAAAGCAAAAGTAAACCCAGTGTTCAATTAGCATTTTTTAAAATAAACCTATCAAACCAACATACCGTCATACACACCTAATCCTACTAAAATGACCTGGACATGAATTCAAAAACAGAAAGTGACAAACAGAGAAGCAGTTACTGTGTATTGTGGTATATTAGCATAAGAGAGGTATTGGCAGATATATTGTAGCTTATTATTTATAAAGAAAATGAGTTGAGAACTTTTCCTCAACTTCAAAACTTGTTATACTTGTGAACAAATGGCCGTGAAATGTTTGTGATTTTTTTTTTTGCAATGTGAAAAGTGCTATTCAGCAGCAGTATCAGCTGTTTGCTATCATCCCATGACAGTCCAATGACATTGTTCTGGTTCCTCTCAACAGTGCAATTACAAAAAAGCCTAAAGGAGGTGTGTGTGTCTGAGGGCATGCTAACCGCTATTGCGTAACGGCTGTGAAGCTTTACAGAGTGATCAGTCTTGTTAATAAAGGCTGTGTTGGTGGTGATTACACTGAGTTATGGCCATTGAGACAGATAGCTCTGCATGCTGCGTGCTTGGCAAAAAGCATCACTGAACTCTTCCCTCTCTGATTCTGAGAAATGTTGTTACTCTAATATTAAATGTCATCAAGGCTGCACATTATCTAATTCAGAGGGAATACTCCTCTGCTATGCAAATAAGTGGTGTTTAATGCATAATCAGTTTAGTGTGACCCAGATGGTTCGCTGGCAACAGTTTGTCTGTTGCAAAATAGCCTTGAACTAAAATACCACTGTATGAATGGGTTTCACATGAAGAGAGGGAATGCTGAATGGGACGACAGGGTGTTTTTCTTCACGATAAATCAAAAACAACTTTATGTAGCCCACAACAGAGTTCAGTTATAAATGAGATACTAGTTTACAAAATCACTCAGAGTGTGAGGCCCGTGAGCTCTACCATAAACAGTGAAACAGTTGCAAAGATGACAGAGCAGGTACAAAACAAGCTGTGGATCAAACACTCATGACTAACCAAGCGGGACATTTATCAAAGATTTTCAGATTACTGCTGTCAATTTAGCGAGTGCAGGAAACCGTATCCAAAGTGCCAATTTGATTATCTGAGATGAAGAAGAAAAATCTTTGATAAACTCGACAAAGCAATCTGCTCAGTTGATCAAAGCCAACCCTTCAGAACTGCTTGCCGTTGTGCCCATGCAACAAAAGCCATCCATTGGCTAGCCAGGCAGCCAGTAGCCATGGCAACCTTGAGATGTAGGCGAGCAGAGTGGGGGGTGGTGGGTGGCATCAAATGGCGGAGGAAGAGGATGCTCACGCCCACTCGTTACTATAGCGATCTAGAATAGCAGGAGGCAGGAGGAGCAATGACATGTCATGTCTAAACCCCGACATTTTATTTTATTATTGTTGTACAAACGTAGCCAAGAGGTAGTGAGAGAGGACTGAGAAGAATGAGAGGATACTGAGAGATTGAAAGAAGAATGTGAGAAGGACTAGAGGAGGACAGAGAGACTGAAGGAGGAAAACAGAAGAAAAGAAAAAATGAAAACCTGTAATTAATTTTGCAGCCTCTGTCTTTGTTTTCCCCCAAAATAAGAAATAAAAGGAGAAGTAGTGCTAAATGGTTTTTACTCTTTTGCCTCAGCCAGTTTGTTGTTGATCTCTTTACTTTTCTCCTTGTCCCCCACCGCCGGCCGGTTCTCAGGCTGGTTCTCCGAGGTCGTCTTCTTGGAACCCTTCAGCGCCGTGCTTTGCTTATCTTTGGCTTTCTTCACTGGCTTGCTCTGGCCTGCCGCTGTGGCTCCAGTCTTTTTGGGTTTAGAGCGAGAGGCACTATACCTGTCAACCTAAGGATGTCGGACAGCGAAAATGAGATTCCTGAACTGAAATGCCTGACTTCATTAATTTGTTGTGCAATGAGATGATAATAATGTGTAGATTTCTTATCAGACATGAGTGAATCTCCCTTTCCTTTAATTGATTTTGAAGCATACTGAAAAGTCTGTTCTCACCTGTTTGATGGGTTCTATATAAGGCTCGCTGTACAAACTGCGTATCCTCCTCCTCTCCAGGGCCTTGTTGTCAGCGGGCTGCAGTGGGGCTTGACCCTTGAAGGTAGCACTGTAGCTGGTCTCTAGACTGGTCTTCCCATCTGGGGGCAGGTACTGGGACTTGGCCCGGATCATCCTTGTCGGCTTCACATCTCTGTAAGCCTTGAATTCAGTTCTGTGTGAAAAGAAGAAGATCATCAATACCGACTGACTTGCACAGGTGAGGGTGGCGTTCTGGGTAATACTTTTCGTAATGCTTCCAATAAACAGAAAATGTTTAGGATCCATAGTTAAGAAACTCATAAGAGTGAGTGGTATAATTTTTTTTTCACAAAATTTTCCTTTAACACTAGTACAGACCAATCTAGCTTTGAATGATTTATTATATATTATTTTGTGGCTGATATCTCGAGTGAGTGGTGCATTACTACTGTAGAGCAGAGTATGTCAGAGGTACTGTAGGTGGGAGGAGGTCTGCACCACAGCAGTTCTGAGGAAGGTCAGCACTATGGCATTCACACAGATGCTGGCCTGCAGCATGTGTTCTGTATCAAGCTCCTCTCATTTAAAAGACCTACTGTATGTATAAGCCGAGGACAACCACAGCAGCTTGATACCAGGTGCATATTAAAGTCACTTACTTTAATATATAATACACTGCACCACTCTCTCTTTACACTTTTACTTCTCTGCAGTGAACACAGCATAACACGCCCATCCATATGCAGCAAACTGCCATATGTTACAGATACAGAAAGTGTGAGTCAATCACCTATATTTACATTGTATTAGGGCTGCAATTAACAATCAAATGCAATCCCAATCTCCTCCAAGACTAAAGATAATTAAGCTCATCACATAAGACAAAGAAGAGCAGGCAACCCTCCAAAATGAGAAGCTGTTAAAAATGACCTAAGTGATCCATTGATTATGAAAATAGTTGACAATATCAATTAATCAGCTATTCATTTCAGTATTACTGTCTGTTATAAAAATAAGAAAAACACAGATTCTGCTTACGGAAATCCTGAAATTCTCCTTACAGAAGAGACTTTTGTTAAACCAACATTCATCACAATGTAAAACAGACAATGAGTTGAAATGTGCCTTTGCTTCAAATGTTAGTATAATGTCTGTACTGTGGGGTTGGTTGCTCTACAGAAACTACTATAAGACATTCTAATGTGTTTTTATACTTTCTTCTTGGCCAGGTCTCCCTTGAAAAGGAGTTTTAAATATCACAGGACTTGATTTGGCCTCTGTGTCCTCATTCAAAAACACTGAAATGGTTTTTATGGTGTCTTGCTGTAATAATATGCTGTGATAATGTTGCTAACTATAGGGTAGAACAGATATCTCTCTAGTTTAGAAAACATCTATCAGTCGTCCCCAGTGGCTCCAGTGCAGTCACACACTGTAAGCTTGCCGACCCCCAACACAACACAATTCAGTCATACAGTCATGTAAGGCTCAGTGAGACGTCCCCGTTCCCTGTGTAAGTGAGGAAAAGCTCTATATTAGGAAACACCATTAAGTGCAGATAGAGGAGCGCACAAGGCTAGACTGCTGTACTGGAACCTCATTAGAACAATTTGTAAGGCCAAGTCATACGGAAAGACATAAAATCAATAAACAGCAGCTATGGAACCTGTTCGATCCAGCTGAATGTGTTGTATGAGACTTTACATCTTCTAATGTATTAGACTGAGGAGGGCAGATAATGAGACTGTAGCTGAGTCGTCTGACTTTGCATCACAGTGAAGAAGCTGGGTTCTGACCTCAAATGTTCTTGTGGCGGGGCGTCATGGGATAGCACATGGGAGCGGAAAGATAAACAACAACAACAACAGACTGTGTGACAAGTGAGACACAGTCCTGCGTTTAAATGATTTATGATTCTCAAAGTTCTTTTCAGTGGTTTATACTCATTGATTATAATGTTGGTAATACTGCTGTATATATATTTGATAGACTTAACTTGTCAACAAAGTTGCTCAAGTATTTTCTTCTGACGTTTGTGTGTCAACATTTACATATTACTCAGTGGGGTTTTCAATTAAATATCCAAATGCTTTCATTTTATCTTATATATATATATATAATTAGTTCCCATTAATTTAAACTTAAATTAACTGTCAAGCACTAACATTTCAGCATGTATTAAACAAGATGTGTAAGAGGTGTAAAATGTCATTTTACCATCTGGTGAGGAGTGTTTATATTACACAGGCTGGTGACAGTGACACGGCTGCTGAATAGAGAAATCCCTCCAGTAGTGCACAAGAGAGGAGGAAATCACACAGAGAGTGATTACATAACAGGACTAAAGTCCACCTTCAATGCTCGACTGGGCCAAGACAATGCAAAGACAGGTTATACAACAATGTCAAGGTCATACAGCACTCACATGACACCACAGGGTGTGTGTGTGTGTGTTAGAAAGATGGAGAAAGGGACAGATTGTGAGTGCAGACAGGGTACACAGTGTGAAGCACCGGTCTGTACAGTAACATAGCTGCTATTCACAGATGGACATAGGACTGATTAACAATAACGCCTGTGTCTCTGAGGTCAGTGTGTACTTGGTACTAGTTTAAAAATGATTGTTGGGAAATCTTTTTATGAATGACAATGTCGTCTGTTGGTACAGTCCACCACTTTGGTCTAAACTTAAATATCAACAACTGGATGGATTGCATTTAATTTTGTACAGATATGCATGGTCTCCAGAAGGTAAATCCTACAGACTTTTATGACAACTTAACTCTTTGTCAGGTGCCATCATCGGGGTTTTGATTTGGTCATTGCTTTGGTTTATGACCAAGTGCTTGCACATCTACTGTCATTCCCATCAGTGAAACTGAATTATTACAGCATAGCAAAGAGCCCCTTTTCAGATCTTAGGTATGTGTTGACCTGTACCATTCAGAAAACAACATACAAAACTCACCAATATGAAATTTGACTGTAGACTTTCAAACAAGCTATTACTGTGTTTCTACTTCTGCATCTTCTCCTGCTTTATTATCTGCTTTATTATTGTTGGAGGATGTTTTGTTTTCTGTGAGTCACCGAGGTCCAGGCTGTGCTTATCATTCTGCCTGACATTTCTTACTGGCTGACTAAAGCTGCTTTGGACAGTCGGCCCTGCTGACCGGCTGTGGTGGAGGGGATGTGCAGAGAAAGGCCTCGTCACTACAACTAAACACTGGCACTGACAGCGGTGGAACTGCGCCAGGGTACAGCACTGCTGAGCTGCATGTATCTCTGCTCTAAGGTGGCACAATGTAGAGCACTCGCCAACAGGGAGTCATGAGAGGAAAGAATAAAACAAACCCTCACAACATGCCTGCACTGTGGAATCAAACTGTGTCAAGCTGCTCAAGTTGTCTTGACACATAATCACAGTTAAAAGCATGATGACAGTTTAGTGACATGCCACAGCAACACAGAGTAGACTGAAAGAAATAAATCAAATTCATTTAAGTAAAGGATTCCCAATGAGCAAAAAAAAAAAAAAAAGTATTTTAAAGCCAGTATTTTGAACTGTTACCAAGTAAAACTGTTAAAAGGAATACTTCACAATTTTCTGACATTTTGCAAAGCCATTCAATTGTTATAATATTATCAGAATCAGTAAGGAAAATAATAGTTGGTTGCAGCTTTAATGTACACACACACACACACACACACACACACACACACACACACACATATGCACTATAGCATAGAATTTTGCTTTTGCATGTGAATCTGTGTTTCAATGCGATTTGAAATTCCCTAAGATATAAATAATACATCCGTGCACAGTGGAGATTAACTTGTGTGCAGTTATCATTGATAGTGATTCTGAGTCTAATTCTACACCAGTGTTGGCCAGAGATAAAGTGCTCTCAGAGTAGCTTTACTTCATAACACTGTTCTTGGTGTGTCAGCGGGTGCAGAGCCTGGCTGCTGGTCAATACTCTCTCCTCCTTCTGGGATCAGTTGGCCTCATCTCTAGCTCTCAGCCTCTCAGGCAGTGGCTCAATATAAACAGTGTAACAGTACATCCCAGTATTATAGGGGATTCTTATTGGTTCCCATAGGATGGCTCTCATGCATATTTAACCAGCATCCTTGGTATTGTCAGTATTTACTATGATGATAACAATTCAAAGCTGTGCTAATTTCCATAAAAAACAACAACCATCAAACATACTATAGCCTACAAAAAGTGTTATTTGACCATTTTTGTTGCATACTTTATAATAATGATGGCAGTTGTTCACTAAGTGAAGGTTTTCAGTTTTTAACAGAGGTTTTTAACTGGATTACAGTATCTTACATAAGTCATTCATATCCAGAATGAAATATGAAGATAATTGCATATCCATGTGAATTAACTGTAATCAGATATGATGAAATCAGATTAGATGAGTTACGTAAGACAGTTAGCTTTAGCTGGCAGAGCTGAGCTGAGATTTTAGGATTACATTTTTACGTTTTTATTTTCAGGGAGGAGAAATATCAAAGTGGTTTTTACAGCAAATTGAGTGTTCTTGTTGGGACATATGAGACATTATTTTCTGTTTTGTCCTGTCTCTGAGACATCAGCGCTGGAGCAGAATGGATGTTTTATGAGGAATACATGAGGCTTTGCAGACTCTCTAAGAGGATCATTTTTTAAATCCACCAGAATCCAGCGGCCTCTTTACGGTGTACTGTCTGCTACCACGAGAGCTGCGTTCTTGTAAACGTGACACAAACTCATTTTGAGGTTGATTGAGCATCTTGTCTGTGAGAGGGAGGATTATATATTACCAGGTGAAAAAACATCAAAGAAGAAAATCAAAAGAAGGCGCTCCTGATTTTTCACAGCTGTGAAAAATGTTGAACTGTGATACATGACACAAATTCAATAAAAAATTCATGCCTCTTCAGCCTCTCTCACTTCCTGAACTCAATGAACCGACAGTAGTCAACCTACAATATCTAACCGCCTCTCCGTCATTGTCATTTACTTGCTTGATAATTCTTTATGCATTCTGCTCTTTGAATGTCTTCCATTGGACGCATTATAATAATAACACATAATGAAACAAATAACACTGACAAGATGAAGAGGGGGCTTTATCTTAGAGCAGGACTGGAAGCAAAAAGAAAACACTAACAAAGGCTCCAGCAGCTACTGCCTCGCACTCATGACTTATTCTCATGCAAAAAAATGGCATTTTAAACATAATGCATTTTACAATTTTACAGGAGGCTTAGGAAGGGAAAAGGATAATTAACACAGTGGTTGCCAGGGAAAGACTGCTACAGCCTGACCAATACAGAACATTTAAGTTTAAAAAATCTGATAGCAGCCAATATTCTTTTTCTGCATGAACACATACAATTTGCAACACACACAGAGGACTGAGCAATATGAGGAACATATCAAATTGTAATTATTCTGAAAAATATAGTAATTGCGATTGAAATTGTGATTATTTTCTATACATAAAACAGGCCTGTATTTCTGGTCGACATAATATTAAACACAGCATCATCTTGTTTCTACACTAATATATGTAAACTAGAGTCATCTAATAAAACTGACCAACCAGAGATTAGCAGTATACTTAAACTGCACTCAATAATAAAACATTATTATGATATTAAAAAGCGGCATTAAATGCATTGATAACAGCTGCATACTTTTGCTGCACTTATGGTAATTATGACCAACTGCCAGCAAGCAGATTTCAACAATGTCGACCTGAACATCAAGCAAGTTGATTAGTTTATTCAACTGCTGTCCGGAGGTCAGTTTGTAATGTAGATGAAAACAGATGGAAGCGTACTACAGATTAATATAAAGGAAACTAACCTCAGTGCACGCTCGCCTGCATGCAGCCCAGACAAGCACTCATTTCAGTTTGTTTTTTCAATTAGAAATTAAACATATGCTCCCTGCTGGACAAACTGTGCAAAGGTGTCACTGTTTCTAAACTACCTCAAACACATCTTTGGCAATGCTGTACCGCTGTATTACTTCTTTTATGATACCGACATATCTGTAATGAGTTATTATAGCATATGTATAGGTTTAGCTCTAACTACAAGTACTCAAGGACCCAAGACGTCTTCAAACAGCCCAGATTAAAATAAAACATGCAGCCAAAGGGAAGGTAATTCTCTGTGTTTCCTTTATGGTCTGTTTAACAATTTCTTCCAAGACAGATATGTTTCTGCTGCTTCTGCTGTTTTAAGGTTATAAAATGAAGATTGTTCATCAGGATTGACTGAACTACTACATGCTGTAAATGTCAAAAATATATCAAGACTCAGTGTTTGGACATTTTTGCTTGTACACTATATGGTCATTGTTTATCATACAAAAGTGATAACAAGAAAGTTGAAACATACTTTAACACACATTTATTTTTTGTGAATGTGCAGTGTGTTTATAACCCACAGCTGACCTGCTTTGAGTCTCTGCTGGCAGAGGAAGACAGAGGGATGACTGGACTTCTGCTTGTCACGGTGCTGCCATTTCATGCCGGGGGGGGGGGGCTGCACCCTGCTGACTGCTCAATAACACAGACGGGCCATGAAGGCACCAAACAGCTGTACTGTAAGACTCACTGATCTCTCACAGCACTATGCACCTCTGCAAGCCAAATAATCCCACATCTGCAATCTAGAGCCAAACTATGAATCAAATGAAATGTTTGACAGATGATGATAGTATTCAAAATAAATGCTGAAAACAAAAAAAATCCACTAAATACCAGATTCCAACAGCACAAAGAAACAACCACCAGCCTTCATAGTACATACAGTAAATGCAACCTATGAACACGTCAATAATACACGGCTTCAAGAGGCACGTGCTCATGTGTGCAATGACTTGATGCTCATCCAGAGGCCACAAATACAGCTTTCATCTTTTCATTATGACATATGGGCAGCCCTGCCCCCATTTATTCAAGGTCTGTGTAGGATTTTCTAATATTAAAGCTTCTGTAGATGGGCATACACTACCAGTCAAAAAAGATGGACGGAAAAACTTTTGACTGGTACTTTTAAACTATCTAATCTAATCTAATAATGTTGCATTCGCCCTGTGTCCATCTTGAGTAAGAGTATGTATGATACCAAGTTTGACCCCTATGACCTTTCATGGACACCTAAAGAGCCTGTGGCTGGTGTGTGTACATACTATACTATTGTGAGAGTGTGTAAACTCACTTGTATGAGCTGCCTGCTGTAATCTCCTGTTTGATCTGTCTGTTCACAGCATCCGCCGCTGCCCTCCCTTTGCCCTCTCCCTCCACCTTCACCACAACTTTCTTCTCCCCTTCCGCGGGTTTACTGGACCTTTTTTTCCTCTCTTGTCCCTGGAGGAGGTCTTTCTCCTGCACCTTGTCGGCGATAGCGCTCTTCTCCACGTCGCTATCCGCTTCTGCCGCATGTTGTTTCGTTTGCTTGGACCTGTCCGGTGCCCGCTCGTCCGGTTTGGGTATCCAGGGATGGTCGTACCGTTTCGGGATGGGCCAGGGCTTGTAGTCTTTCTGATACTGGGTCTCGCTGTTGAACGGTGTTTCCGGTCCGTGGTATTGGTTCTTGGGTTTACAGCTCGGTTCTGGTCGCACTTTCCAGTGTTTAAAGTCCTCGCGCATCACCGAGCTGCACACGCGCTCCTCAGAGACGCACCTTCTCGGCGCGCGTGCTGTGTTGGCGCGGGGCTCTGCGCGAGAAGGCTGCGTTTCTATGGCGACCCGGGCCTGCGGCGGCTGCAGCTGGATGTGCTGCATCTCAGAGACGTCCGTGTACTTGGTGAAGACCAAAGGAACCGCGATATCAGCCTTGTCCAACTGGTTCCAGAAGCGGGACATGCAGCACGCCCTGCTGATACAGGGCCACGCCATGCTGGGCGGTTACAGAGTCCCACGGAAAGATGGAGCAAATATTTCCTGACCTGAGAGAAACAAGATGTCCGTGTATCTGGCTGCTCGGATGACTCCAATGCTATTGGCGTTAGATTAGATTATTAGGTAAATCCATTGTGCTTTTAAATTACACTGGATTTTTTTTTATTTTTAAAAAAAGGAGTCTGTCAAAAACCAACCGTGTACAGTTTGCCTCGTCTCTGTGCTCGCTGTGTCCCGCACGTCCTCCTACATCACTCCACACTAGGGCACTGCAAGGGAAAACGGCCCCGCCCGCCTGCTCAGCATCCCGGAGACACAAAACAGGAGCAGAGGAGGAAAATACAAGTCAAGTCAGAGAGAGTGTGAAAGCACTTCCTGTTTAAGATGCGACCTACAATCCATCATGGATGTAAGCTAATTAAAGAAAAACAACAACACAGAAAATAAAATAAAACTCCTTGATATGAATACAACGTATAGCACTTCTGTTTTGGTAAATTAATTACACTACATCGCATATTTTGCAGCCATAAACTCTTAATGAGTTCTGATGCTTTCATTTTGAAAATGGGATAACAATAACTTCCGCAATAAGGCTGGTAAACACGGGAAACTTGACCATGAGTGTGTTTTCACTCACGCACCGTGCGTAGTGGTACAGGAGGAGGGGCTAGCTAGTTGTTAATATGTACTAAAAATAAAATGAGAATATAAGTGAAGCATGAAAAGAAAATAACTGACCCTTGCAGCATGTTTTAGTAGATAACTTAATAACACAACATAATCACTGAAGAAATATCAGGCCGCATAAGAAAACACTGAGAAGTGTTGCAACACTATTGGATTTAACGCAAAGGCCTTTAGCTGTGTAAAAGGGATTTTTATATAAAGTATTCTTATTTTAAGTATGTATAACATTCATGCAAATGTGCCTTTGTGTCTATTATGCATTCGACTGTGTTGCCAGCAAACAGTAGAGCACATGAATAATGCCAACTCATTGCACACCCCGAGGGCCTGTTTCACTTGGACTACAGTTTCTATGACATCTGAAAGACAAGCACGCCGTCTAAATCGAGGGGTTTTTCACAATGAAGGCTCGCAGCTCATTTTCAGGAGCGATAACAGCCTTTTGAGCGTTGAAGACCTGATGCTTCCCCTTTTTGTTTAACGGCGTTCCCTTTTCACTTGATTGTCAGCGGGCGTGGGTAAAATGACTAATTGATTGACTGAGGACTCTGTTTCAAATTGTTAACGAGGTAATTAAGGTAGATAATCCTTGAATAAATAAATAATTCATGAAGATGCAATCAAAGGACAGAACAAAGTGGAATGGCTGAGTTAATTTTTGATGCAAGCTCCTCCACTATCTCCCTGTTATCTTTTTTTTCTTTCTACAGATACACCTTGGATAACCTTTTAAGGTGTTATACAGTGTGATTAAGGGGCCTTACAAAACTATAAGTGAGCGTTACCTTTAAACAATATTTAAATCATTTAAAAGTATTTAATTCAAGGCTGGTTGTTGATATACGACTTGGTCACGTTTGAATGCTCTGCTATGTGTTTTAGCAGCCCCTTACCTGCAGGGTCAAAGGTCTGATGAGATAGATACGGGTTGACAAATCAAACCTTATACTGAGTTCCCGAGATAAGACAGTCAGTAGGAGGTGATGGTGCAGCGGTGAGCAGGGCAGACTTTGGAACCATTTTATTTTCTCGTCTTCTTTTCCACCGGCTACAGCACCTCGGTTTGTCCCTTTTTTCTCGTGGAAAACATGATTGATTTTGCCCCCATTAATGTTCCCTTCCACAGGAGACTGCAGACGGCCGTGGTGCTGCAATGGGTCTTCTCCTTCCTTGCCCTGGGTGAGTGTGCATGTTTGTACTGTATGTGTGTATGTGTGTGTCCACGGAACACATAAGAAAATGATTGAGTATTATTATTATTATTATAATAAGAGGATGGTACTGTTCACAAACTCCACATCTGCCGTAGTCTTCATTTGGGCTATAGCTGATCTTGGGTAAAGTTTAAGTAAATATGAGAGGAAGCGATAATGAACTGCTGTATGGCCAGAAGAGGGCCGAGAGCCAAGCAGGTCATGACCAGAGCAGAGTTCAGCACCCACCAGCTCACTAAGTTAGCCTTCTCAACTCATCAATACTCTTTAAAACAGTTATTTTTCATAGTCATAGTCATTCGTCTGTCTGTTTAATTACTGTGTATTTTATCATCAGAAGTGAAAGCCGTCACATTATACTGAACAGCAGTCAAATCGCTAACGGTGATGCTCGCAATCATCTGAGTGTTTGAACTCAAGCCCACTTTATTGCACTGAAATGGAACAATTTAACAGTTTTAACGTGCACGCTTGCAGGTAGTTTCATACAGCAGTGCATTACAATGCATTGTTTTTGACAAGAAACACGGCAACTGAACGCTGAATGGAAAACGGTTACATTATAGTGAAATATTAAGATGTATAGACACATACATCTACAGTGATGGCTGTATATTGCATTGCATTTACAGTATGTGCTGTTCAGCCTCATGCTTCCTGCAAAAGCTGCTGCTCACCACTCAGATTCACACACTTGTCTTTCTCCCCTCAGCACCCACCTGCATCGTCCTGTTCTTTTACCTGCTCTTCACACGCTATTGGTTGATCAGCGTGCTGTACAGCATCTGGTGGTATTTTGACTATGACACTCCTGCACGCGGAGGCCGCAGAGTACCTTTCTTGTGTGGCAACAAAGTATGGGAGTACATGAGGGATTATTTCCCCATCAAGGTGAGATGTAGACAGCTGTAAAACAGTCGATGTTTACGACCCACATGTCATACGTATATGCTGTATATCCACTGAGAACGTTCATGTAAGGTGAAATGGGATTTCCGTCTGCAGGTACCTGTGCTAGTTCATTTTATCTAATCTTTAATCTCCAGCTACATATGAGCAGTGGCTTTATCTCTGTCCTTGACAGCAAATTGACCAACTTGATGGATGACGCCCCTCTGTTCCCTCTATTCATGTGCTTTATATATATATATATATATACATACCCTCCCTATATCCAAAACATTTGACTTGTCTGATTCAACCGATTTGCGTGATCCCCTGACTCAACATTTCACATTTTCTCAATATTTCGGTTTATTACCAAATACTTGCAAGACTATCAGCTTGGATTTTAGCAAACGTTATCAACCTGCCATGCTAAAGAAGAATGATGAACATGGGAAACGCAGAGGGAAACATTGTCATGGTGAGCATGTTGGCATGCCAACATCAGCATTCAGCTCAAAGCACCACTGAGCCCAAGTACAGCATCACAGCAGGCCGTGTACACATTTAGACAGAGCCACAACAGCTTTTTCCTACTGCTTCCAGTGCTTATAGCTAACCATGGACAGATATTAATGGACAGATACCAAGGTGGTATCGATCTTCATCTAGGTCTAGGCACAGAGGATGTTGTAATGCAGTACAGATCGTAAAATCGCTCTGAAAAGTAACAAAATCAAAAGAAGTCGTATAGATCAAGTGACTATGAAGCTGGTTGCTACACACAACACACTTTATCCAATGATCCAGGGTCGATACAACTAACTGATTTATCCTCGCTGTGCAGGCTCCTGTAAAACTGACTCTGCAGGGTTGATATTGAATAGATCATTTGAGAGGTGTAATCTGGTTTTGGGTCATTTTTAATAGTGCTTTCAAACATTACGAACATTTTAAACTGGCCCTGGCTGCAACAAGCTGAGGCTGTATAGTATATATTTCCCTCTTGCAGCCTGTTGTGTCCCTCTTGTGGTCATGCAGGATTAGTACACATACACGACTGGAGGTAAACGTGATTACAGGCTTTTGGTCATGAGAAGACATTCTATGGAAAGTTCAATTTAATGTTTGATGTTGCAAGTCAGAATTTTTTTTAACCATTAAAAATGTCCGGGGAGCACCTCGTCTGAGAGAACAGAACGGTCTATGACATTACACGGGTCTCCATCTCACTCCTGGACAAGACTGATACTTTGGACTGGGCTGATAAAACAGAGTGCAACAACAACAACAACACAAGTGCAACAGCATTTTTTCAAATGTGTTTTATTTATCGGATATCTATTTTATATTAGAAGTGAAAATTGATGTGTTAAAATATTTTAAAAGCTTACATAATTCATCTAGAGACATGCCTTAAATTTCATATAGGCTCATTTTTTGCTTTAAATTAAAATAAATTAAACTAATTAAAGATCCCAGACATCTATATCATTTGAAAGCAGAGAGCAAAATTAACATCAGAATGTTCATGTCAAATACAGAAGATACAGAAAAGCAACAAATTTTAAATAAAATAATAATAAAAATATGAATCCTAACCCGACTATCCTCATCATCATATTTCATTTCATTTCTATTCTTTTTTTTGTTTTTAAACTGCTTTATTTTATATGAGCTATTAAATTGAAAAAATAAAAAAAAGCCAAGACGGGGTAAGATAAGGCAGTTACAGCAGTTAGTACCATAAAAGCAGTGCCATATAATGATAAAAGTCTGGGGAAGACCGGTACAGAAGTAATAATACTACAATTACTGTAAAGTAACATACATAATAATGATAATACAGTTTTAACTACAGAAGAAGAAAAACAGCCCTGACACACGTGTTAACTAGAGTTGAGCATTATAAGCTTGGATGCTATGTTGGATTTCATTAGAAGGGTTGCTATATTATCCAGCTGTGCAGCCCTGTATGCTGCACTGAATGTCTGAGAAGGCAAACAGGAGTTTCTGATGATTGACTAGATTTTGACATCCAACATTATAGGAAGAAATAAACAGGGACGATGTGCATATAAAAAAATCCCCCTCAGTTAGTTTACGATGCTGCAGATAATCAGCACTAATCTCGTTTATTTTATTTTTTTATTGCAACTAAGGTGAGAGTCATTGGAGTTTCTGCATCAGAGCAACGTGGATTTATGGTATAATCACTCATGTATACCAGAACAGAAGAATGTGTGCTGTCTGCACTCAAGTTCAGTCTTCTCCAAATATAAAAACCTCTAAAACTCCAGACACCCATCTTACGTATCCAGCTCAGAGTGGATCATTTTCGGTGTCATCTGACTGTATGCCACATTACTTCTGAAACAAAGAGTCAATGTACGGGCTAAGACAGGCGGTGACCCTTTGATAGCCGAATTAGTTTTACTGGTGCGTCTTTCCCCCACCGTTTCTAATCACGCCATCATCAGCTCAGACAGAAAACACCAGCGGATGTGTGAGAACAACACGAACGAATTTAGTGCATTAAATATGGGTTAGGGTTAGGGAAAGAATAAAAAAATGGCTTCAGATTTTTAGGACCAAAGGTGGATTTGTTTTGTTTCATTGAATTGAATGAGAAAGTGTGTCACTTTCCTGACTGGTACTGTTTATCTGGATCCAGGTCCCACAACTAAAAACCTGTTTTTTTAGGCCTTTGGTTCATCAAATGTTTACGTTGACTAAAAACAGAAAGTCCTTGACAGGGACAGCAGGAGCAGCAATACGGCTCATATCGTGGCGACGAGCACCCAGGAGACGTCTCTGATTGGTCTACATAGCGGACCGCTCTTTTGTTTATAAACATGTTCGTTTTGGGGCTTATTAGTGGAACTAGAGCCAATGATTAACTGGTAGGGGCCACACTAAACAATGTATCAGCAACGGCCAAAGTGTGCTCAGCTACGACGAAATGTTTGACAAAAGTAGTGCTGGGTACATTTTACACTCATGTTTAAAAGAAATACTGCAAGCATTGTGCCCTCTATATATATATATATATATAATGGTATAGTGAGCTATAAAAGTGCTTATTTGTCCCTGAGAAGATAGCATGGCTCCCAGATAACATAATGTGGCCTTAATAGCACTGTGGCCTTAAACATACTAATGCTAATTGTTTTTTGTTTTTTTTTGTTTTATTACAAGAGGGCACAATGCTCGCTGTACACTGCAAAACAAACCATAGAACATGACAAGCGACTCGTAACTCTTGACAGTGACCTTTAGTGCCTCTCGGTATCTCATCCCCGCCCCGCTCTGGGCCTGTGGAGGCACGCAAACAACACTCCACAGGTGAGATATCTTATCATTTACAATTGATGATCAAGAATCATTCTTTCTGACAATATGGAGAAATATTACTCAATGTCCTACGTGCTCTGTATGGCTTTCTTTAAGACCAGAATCACTTTACCTGCCAATCATCATTAGAAAAAACCATCATTTCATCAGCGTTAAGTGTAAATATCAAAGCGTTCCGACACGGGGACAAACAAATGGAGTAGGATAGAGTTCCAGGGACCAGCAGAGTTCATTTTGACTTTTTTGTGCTTATCACCAGTATAAGTGAACAAATGACTCTCTAATCAATACTTTCAGACTCAAAATACTACTAAATAAATCCACCTGGGTGACACTGTAGTGGTATATATATCGCTGAAGAACAGAATTTCACTGTATGATATAGTAACAACAGAACCTCACAGACAGGTTATAGACATATCACTCTGCATACACTGGCCTCTATAGCTGCATGTGCGTTTTGCAGGAGACAAATCCCGTATTGATCCATTGTTTGACGAGGGAGGGGGGTTCTACTACTGAGAACTGAAAGATATGTACATATGAAATACAGTATATATGTTGACCGACATTATTGAGTCTCAGATGTATCATGTGTAAAAATCTGACATTGGAATGGTTGCCTAGACTAAGAGGAAGTGCAGGATTGTGAATAAATTGGCTGCAGAATAAGAGTAAGCGTGTTAACTAGTAGTAGCAGATGCGTGGTTGAATGGTAAAAGTTGATTTGGGGGCATGTAGGAGGGTATTGCATTCTATAGTTGGCAGTTGTACAGGTTTTTGGAGAGTTTGCAGAGGCCAGAGACAGGCGGGATGAGTAAAGGGTCAAAGACTGTGTTGAAAGATATTAAAGCACATGTTTGGGCTGCAGCCAGGTGACCACAGCGCAACACTGCCAGCTATTTTAAGAAGATCTAGATGATACGCATTTAAACATTCTACACGATTAACCGGAGCCTTGGTTGTGCGTATGAAACTGAGTGGCATCTGCTTTTCTTCCCCAGCTGGTGAAGACAGCTGACCTGGACCCCAGGCGCAACTACATCCTGGGCTTCCATCCACATGGCATCCTGGTGGCAGGAGCCTTTACCAACTTCTGCACTTACACCACAGGCTTGAGAGAGCTGTTTCCTGGACTTAAAACCTACCTGCTCATGTTGCCTCTTTGGTTCAGAGCTCCATTCTTCAGAGACTACATCATGTGTGCAGGTTGGACCCAGGGACATGTCAGTCAGATTCCCCAATCTCTCTCTCTCTCTCTCTCTCTCTCTCTCTCTCTCTCTCTGTCTTTCTCTCTCTCTCTCTCATCCAAATGAGTAAACAGACAGTGACATAAATATGTGCTGGCATATCTCAAAATGATCATTGTGTATCATCACCACTGCAGGTCTGATCCCTTCTCATAAGGAAAGTGCCTGTTACCCTCTCCGCCAGAGAGGTGGTGGCAACGCTATTGTCATAGCAGTCGGTGGGGCCCCGGAGGCCCTCGATGCCCACCCTGGAACCTACAATGTCCTCTTAGCCAACAAGAAAGGCTTCATCAAAATGGCCATGGAGCACGGGTAAGAGCAGAGAGCCCTGGAGACAGAGGAAAGTTTTCCGTTAAACACAGCTAATTCTCAGAGGTCTTGTGGTTTACTGGAAAAGATTGTGTCAATCTATTCATTTTAAGTTTCTTGCGGCCTCCTGAAACAGAGGCTTATTCAAGTCCAAGGAATTTCCTGGGAAAGCACAGAGACTATTATTGAGATCAACTGAGAATAAAGACACCAATGTAAAACAGTTTCAAATACTAGTTTAATATTAGTGAATGAATAAAATAAAAAATCCTTTCCTTTACAAAACTTTTACAGTGCTCACCTGGTGCCAGTCTTCTCCTTTGGTGAGAATGAAGTGTTTGATCAAATGGAAAACCCAAGAGGAACCTGGCTCCGATCGATACAGGAACGGCTGCAAAGCATCATGGGTATCTCCCTGCCTCTCTTCCACGCGCGTGGAATATTTCAGTACTCCTTCGGTCTCATGCCCTACAGAAAACCCATCAATACAGTCGGTGAGTTGCCGTCTCTGCTTATGTATCACTATCAGTGTGCTACATGGAGCAGGTTACAGTGTGCTGTTAGCCAATTACACAGTCGGCATTAGATGCAATAGACACCTTGCTTTATAGAGTGTATCTGGCTACATTATCACTGCACCTTTACTTATGTATTTCGCCACCATTTGTTGATTTTGGCATCTCGTGTCACTTGGCAAAGTGCGTTTCACTCAATGTGAGTATTATTAGTCAAGCAGAGAAAGGTAGAGATGTCTGCTGCAATCACACATTGACACACAGCATAGCCCCCTGTAACAAGTTGGCATGCATCCTAAATGCATGCCACCATGCCTTAGATAAACAGACCTCCATTGGCACCAAACAGAACCTGTTACAAATCATAAAGTACACTGACTCTGGGTGTGTTGTCCTGTCACTTCTCTGCAGTTGGACGGCCTATTAGGGTGGAGAAGAACGAGATGCCAACAGTCGAGGAACTTGATGCCCTCCACCAGCTGTACATGGACGAACTCAGCAGTCTGTTTGATGAGCACAAGGGCAACTATGGCGTGGACAAGGACACACACCTGAACTTTGTCTAAACCAGACTGAGGATGGAGCGGATTTGAATGACTATTTATTTCTAAAGCTCAGATGCCGCAGGTTTCCGATAAACGCACCTTTTGATTGGCTCTGTAAAACCTGAATTTGCACTGGCATGTTAATGAAAGATAAATAAACTGTTGTTGGATGTGCAACAAGACACACTGCTCTAACTGTTTATATAAGGTAGAACTCAACTATGAGAGGAATCCGCTTCTTTGTATAAAGATATGTGTTTGTTCAGACTGCCTGTCCCTTTTCATGGCTTTGTGGGGAATTGTACAGAAGTATCACCAATGACAAAAGTCAAGTTTTTCATCATTTAGTCTCCCAGTTGTTGCATCTGTCTGTGGGGATTGGATTTTGTGCAAGACATGCGACTTTCTCAAATAGAGTCATGGGTTGAATTTGGTTGCAAAACGACACTGTGAAAAAAAAAGCATTTACCAATCACCAGAAACATGGAAAATAATAAAAAAAAAAATTCTATATACAACTGACCCTGACTTTTCATTATTATCCTGTGAAATATATCCACATTTACTAACTGTTGGACAGATTTTCATGAAGTCTGGTGCATTTGTTTCCCACAAATGCAACATTTTAAGTTGTCCAATATGCTGATAACATCCCCATGTTCCTCAGCTGTGCTTGGTGTTCACTGCTAATGTGAATATGTTAACATGTTAACACTCTAAACCAAGATGATGACCAACGCTGCAAGACCTCAAGACATTTTAAAATGCAAAATAAAATACTTAATATCTTTACTATAATTACCGACTTACAAACTTAATGTGAAATTGGTCTCCTGGGCATTAATTACAATGACATACATATATATGTCATTGTAATTAATATACAATGATAAATGAAAAAAAAATTAAATGAAATACATTATTTTTGTTTGATATTGACAGCTGTTTGGGGGATTATTTTAATGGGGACAAAATCCTTTTTTTTAATTATTTTTTTTTACTTTACTGTACTGGAATGCTTAATAGATACATTAATGTCTACTTTATCACTGCAACTGTTACAACAAATCAAGTGCTTAATATAAATAAATGCATGTATGCACTGCATGATACAAATGTTGCATTATTTGACCAATTTTAAAAAAAATCCTGATGCCAGATTTCAAAATCCCTTTTTTGTTTCTTCTTCTTTTTCATTTTCAAAATTTCATCCAGATTACTTCTGAACAACTGTAAATTTAAATGTGTTAATTCGATTTCATATATGTGTCCCTTATCATTTTATTAGCTCACAGTTGCAGATAAAGTGGAGAGCCTGACTTTGGATCGTGTTCTCAAATGATAAGACTGCCTGTGAACTTTGGCAGACACTTTTTTATGAGATGGCAGAGTTCTGATATTACCAAATGTAATGGGTGGCTGACTGGACAATGCCCCGATCCTTTCAACACAGTCTGGGCATGATCTGCAGTATGTGTCTGTGGGTGTGGGTATGTCTGATAATGTCTGATAAAAATGCTGACTCAAAGAAATATTTACAGCAGCACTGCCATGCAAAAGTGTCAAATAAGTAGGTAAATGTTACATTTAAGAATTAAAAAAGAAAGCACTGTGAATGTGCCATACAGAGATTTGGATAGACAATGAAAGTGACCTGTTGCCTTCACCCTGATGACCTGAAACCAAATGACACTACTGTATTTGTTGGTGTGTAAAAGTCGATCTGCAGCCAGGGATTAAACAGCAGGAAAGACTTTTCATGCAGTAAACTGTATTAATATATTTGATGATAACATTGAGTCTGTATCAGAATATGAGAGCTGCAGCCATAACATGACAGACTTTCTTTATTAGAAACAGTTACTGCTGTTAAGAACATCATTAACAGAACATCACTGCTCTTAAGACAAAGCTGCGTACAGTTGATAAATGTTTGGTTGCTGATTCCTCGCGGGAGGGTGTGAGTGAGGTCAGGGTAACAACATTATTGACTTATTTTTGAAGAAAGGGATCAAAGTGCAAAAAAAAAAAAAAAAAAATCAAGGATCTGTGTTCGCTGGATCTGTCGGGTCACATCTTATCTTGGCTTTTTCTTTGAAGAAAACAAAACATAAGTGGAGTTCCGGTCCCATGAGTCATTACAAATACATACAAAAAGATAGAAAACAGTGGCTTGTTCCTTTGTTACAAATATGATCGCTTATTAGGAGTTTACAGAGAGGAAGTGTGTGTGATAACGAAGTCATATCTGTGGATGATTGGGTATCTGCTCTGCATATATACCACATGGATTATATAAGTTTATATGTGTAAACAGGTTTGATTCATTTAGGTATTGCATAATGTCCAGTATAAAGAAATCATTTTAAGAACTGACATGTTTGTAGGGAAAACGAGACTTGAACTGAGCACTTGAACTCATCACATCTAAACAAAACTGGTGAAACGGGGTTTTTGAATCAGAATCAGAACCATTTGGATCAGAGAATAACAGACAGAAAAGAAAGCATAAAGAATATTACCAGTAGATTGCAGAGTCTTATGTAAAATCCATCAAGGTTAAATCACTGAACTTTTTTAGCATCTGATGTCCCAAGTTGTTAGATGGAGACATTTCTCAATAGTAGCCTCATGTCAAGGACTTTATGATTGATTTCATCCAAAAAGCAGTTTTGATTCATGGCGCTGGTCCCACCAGATATGTGCTATCAGTTCAACTTTTTAGAATGAACTGTATGAGATACAAAGTGCAAAAGACAGTAGACTGGTAGAAATATTTCATTTGCTGAAATCATAGGTGCCAAGGACACAGACTGGGACAGTCCATTAATGATTCAGTTAAGCGTTTTGTAAATATTCTGTCTCTGTGTGGTGTCGTGCTCTAAGGTTTATTTTGGATATTAAATATTTATACTGGATTCCTTTTTTTGAGTCTTCTGACTGTTTCTGTAGATTTAATCTTGACCCGGCGTGATACGGCACATTTAGATCTGATACTTGATAATTGATATCAACCAGTAGTGGAAAGTAACATGTACTTGATACTGTACTTGAGTGCGGCTTTGGGGTACTTGTATTTAACTTGAGTATTTACAATTGATGCTAATTTATCATTTCACTTCATTGCATTTTAGAGTGAAATATTATACATTTTAGTCCGCTGCATTTATTTTGACAACTAAAGTTAATGTTAACTTCCTAGATGGATATTTTATATTAAATATATATATATATATATAAGCTTTACAATATTAAAGATTAAACCGGTGGTTCCCAACCTCTTGGGTCCATGTGTCTAGGTTGTTATTAGCAGTTCCACCAGAGGTTTCCCCTTTAAAGACTGTTTCATTTAAATAACAGTTCAAGCCTCAAAGAGCTCAAACTTGCCACTATTTTATTAAAAAAAAAAAAAAAAAAGCTAATAATAGAGAAAAGGTTCTGCTGCATTTGTGTAGCAGAGCTTTGTTTTGTCTCATTAATCATTTCACAGAAGGGCCCTGACCTCTTGGTTGAGAATCACTGGACTAAACTACTTGAAACTAGCTCCACCTCAACTATCTACAACACAAATGTACTACATTAGCAGAGCATCATGCACTTTAACTTAAACTTCACAAAGTACTTTATTACTTAAGTAGACTTTTAAATGCAAGACTTTTATTTGTAATAGAGTCGTAGTACTTTTACTCCTGATCTGAAAGATCGGAATAATTCGTCCATCACTAATTATGATTTAGCAGACATTAGTCCTGGCACAGACTAATGTCTCACAGCGCCAGCTGGCAGGCAGCTGGACTCACCTGCAGCCTCTGCAGACTTACACAATGTAACCCGCAGCTGCCCTCGACTGACTGACGTTCAGTGCAAATGCAACAAATGTAACAAATGTGACAAGCTCTCTATTATTATATGATCTGACGTAGCCGAACCAGGACAGAGGAGAGTGTACTTGATGCACTGGCACTGATCATGAATCAGTACTGACTATGTTTCAATACTGTAATTAGAAATATTAATAAATAATACGTTAAAGGGGACATAAAATGATACCACTGGACAACTTAGGCCACTGTAGCCTGAAGACAGCTGCACAGCATTGGTTCAAACCAGGTCAACTGGAGAGGAGCATAAACACCAGGAAACTCCCAGCAGACTGCTGCAAACATGTCTGAACTAAAAAAAAAAATAAAAAATTCAACAAAATAAGGAGCTGATAACCAGAAAGGAGCTGAGTTGGGAAAAAAAAAAAGAAAAAGAGTCTGCTGGGGCTGAGAAGAAAGCATCACAGATGGTTAAATAATAACAAAGAGGAAGAGCTCAGCTACCTCAAGGAAGATCTTTGCATTTCCAGATAGAGTCACTGTGATGGTATCATACTGAGGCTAAATATATCAAAGATGTCTTTGACAAGACTTTGATTAAACCACAGAGTGGGGAAACGGATAGACTGTGAAACAGGAGGACTCGGACAGGAAGGTGAGTCAGGTCATCCCGGAAAAGGATGATCTGATCAGTTAAAAAAAAACCAAAGAAAAAGGTCTCTGCTTATAGAGGACGATTAGAGGAGCGCGGCCCACCTGAGCGAGAAGATGCCATGCGGCGACAAAGGAGGAGCCGCAGAGAGAGAGCCGAAAGATGGAAGGAGGGACTCAACAAAGTGATCGAGCTCATGGCGAAGCACGACACAGAGCTTCAGGTAACTCAGATGATCATTCAGATGTGGAATAATGAGCCGTTGTATTATAACAGCTTGTTTTGTTTCAGGATCACCCTGCTTTACCCTCTACTAACCCCGTCCCCTTGACCTTCTGTACACTGAAGATGGCCCTTCAGCCCAACACTGTGCATCACAGAGCTGTTATTCCATACGTTCCCTTCATCTCATCATTAGTGGAGATATAGGATGGGTTTCTCCAAACAGCAGACGTAAATGTCAAACAGCTTCAGCTTTGGAATAGATTTTGGAATATTTATTTGGGACATTATTTGCACGGTCAATCTTGGGCAAAGGTGTTGATATATTTATTTTATTTAAATTATCTTTAAATGTTCTTTTTCCAGTGCAGGTTACTTTGTGATATTCAGAATATTAATGAGTAAAATGTTTTTAATGTATAAAGAAAAATGATGTGTTAAAAAACAAAATCTTTTTATTTTATTTTATTTTTTTAACAAATGAAATATAAGATTCCTCCTCCTGTCCCTTATAATCTGTCCCTATCACCTGACCATGGAAAACATTGTCCAGAAATAATAATACTACTACTTTTTTCTTCTTCTAATAATTCACACAAATAACACATCAAATTAGGAGAAAAGTGATGTGTCCTGTGTGAGCCTGTGACTTGGTTATTTGTCTTTGAAGACGTTTCACCTCTCATCCAAGAGGCTTCATCACTTCATGCTCGCTAGACTAGGCTGGGACTAGTCACTATATTCACACTGTCCTGTGTGAATATTAAAACGTTCAGCTCACATGTCTCTCTCTCTGAGTGACTTCCACCTGATGCATGCATGGTCAAAAAATAAATAAACCCTGGATGTTTTTCCGCAGTCTGTCCACGTGACTTGCGCCTTTAAATCCAGAGAGCGGAGCGCAGCGGACACACGCCGCCGCTCCTGTCCTTTCACACCTGCAGACACCTCCGCGTCGTCCGTCAACGCTCATCGGGAACAATTACTAATTCATTTTCCCGTCCGTGGCTCCGCCCCGCACTGATTAAATGGCCGATCGACGCGTCAGTCTGCGCAGTTGAAGGCAGTCATGACAGCGGAGGTGTAGTAGTAGTGTTGGAACTGGCTGTATGAAAAAAAAACCATCAGAGCTCTCTCTGTTTTCGGGGACCATCACGATCCAAGAAGCCTCAGCTATGAAGACCATCCTGGCTGCATACTCAGGCGTCCTCAAAGGTAACAAGGCTTCCAGCTGGGAGAGTTTGGGATAGTTTGAACAGAACGACAGGCTGCAGCAAGTAAGCAAACAAACAGGCGGTCAAACAAATCACAAACCGTTCCTGGAAGAGGTCAGCAGGACATGAAACACTAGCCGGGTTCTTTCTTCTTTCTTTTAATGTGTTATCTGTGTGTTAGTGTTCTTCTAAAGCACATTTGTTTTAAAAAGGAGTCAGACAGCATGTACTCATATAACACACTAATCCATTTTCAGAGGGATACTGCAGAAGTGCCTCTTTAATCTGTGAGTAAATCACATTTATGAAACTTCAAAACTAATTTTAGCTTTTTATTTTTTTCAAAAAATAAAAAAATAAACACCATGAGGTTTTTTTTGATGATTGTTAAATGATCACTGTTCTGTACCTTCAGATACTCCAGTTTCAAGTGAAAGTGTTGGACATGCATAAGTTGCGTTCCAACAAATAGCCAGTCTCCATTGCAACCTGACTTCAATTCCACAATTTGAAATGTTTTAATTTGCACAAAGTAACGTTGAAATGTGTTGAACATGAACCCTGAACATGGGATCAGTCCGCCATGTACATGTACTGCATGCTTTTATAACACAGCCTCGCTCTGTCCACACTTTTATTTTTTTAATTAACAAGGAGAAGTGAATTGATAACGGTGACATCTGTCGCCGTGGTTCACAGTGACCGTGGAAGTGGGGTGTGCAGCTGGATACTTGTAGTGAGTGTAGTTAACGTGTGGAGCTTATTTCCTCAGTAAACTAGTGGTGGGCCGATAATGTGAGACTCTTATCGAGCGATATATAAAAAAAAATATACCGCCGTTAATCTATTATCAAAACTGGGTTTGGAGCTGGGTCCTATAATAAGCAAACTGATGACTTTAGCGCGGATGTATACATATTTGCACTGTAGGGGGCGAGAACTAGTTTTTGAACCTCTACGCGCCTGTGAATTACCGTTGATAGTCTATCATGGATGCAGGGAAATTAATTTTTAAGAAGCTTCCCGATGGTGGCATCGACAACACTAAGGTTGTGTTCACCTTATGCAATGCAGAACTGGTTTACTGTAGGAGTTCTAACAGTCTCAAATAGCACCTGAACGCAACGCATCCCTTTGCTATAAGCAGTCAGAGATGCATTCTAATGCATCCCCTGGATTAACAAACCTGTTCTCAAACATTTACTTTTGGTCAGTACTTGGGTATTCTGAACGAGGCATTTTAATCTAGATTAATTTCAAGATTTCTGTGAATTTATCTAGATTAAAAAAAAAATTAATCTATGCCCACCACTACTCTAAACACACCAGTAAGAGACAGGATGGTTTTTTTTGGAGGCATGGTTCACCTGGTGGCTCCACCTGCAGGACAGCAGGACATTATGATGTTAATGTACTGCTCCATCTTTCTCTCTGGTGACCAGTTTTGGCCTGAAATGGGCAGAACCGGTCAAAGATTGTATTTTGGCTAATTCTGTCTCTCTCAATCGGTCGCTGGCACAGACTCAAGCAGTGATAGTCTTAAGGAGAATAGCATTATAGTTCACAGGTATTACCACCAGCAGCCTGCTGCTGGGTTATTTTCAGTATGCACAGATGGGATTAGACAAGTGTTTTCCTGTAGGGGAGATCATCTTCTTCTTCTCCTTCTTCTTCTTCTTCTCCTTCTTCTTCTTCTCGGCTCTCAGTGCTATTTTACTTTACTCTTAATGTGTCTGTTGCTTTATGCTCCTTCTTCTCATGTTGCTGCAAGGCGTCACTTTTTCATGAGCTGGTGACTGAGTGTCGGTGGGTAACTGTGTGTCTGTGCTCAGCCCAAACCCAGACCGATGTAGGATCTTCACTGTGTTCTAGGGATGTTCACACCAGGACAAGGATGTGTTAACTCCATCTCTTCAGTGTTTTTATTTTTATTATTACCACATGCTTCATTTTTTAAATAATCTAAATACTTATAGCTTTACTCCATTGTCTCTTTCTTTTTGTCTCCAGGCACCGGCTCCAGCATCCTCTCTGCCCTGCAGGACCTGCCTTTGGCATTTTGGCCCTGCAGATCTAAAATGGAGAAACATCTGCAAGTCTTTTCTGTGCTGCAGTGGGTCGTCAGCTTCTTAGTCCTGGGTAAGTGAGAGGGTGTGTTTGGGGGGGGGGGGGTGGGGGGGGTGGGGGGCTTTCTGTAAGCCATAAGAAAGCAAAGAAACCTCGAACATTTAGCTTGTAGTCTCATTAGTGTCATATGGAGGTCAGCTCGCTGAGCTAAGCTGCACACACACACGTGTTTACGACTCCTGGGCTTTGACATGTTTTAGCCTTTTTAAATGCATGTAGGTATGAGTTTCTGTTCAAACACTTGATTGTTTCGTCTCTGCCCTCTTCCCTCCAGGTGTTGCCTGCACTGCACTGTTGATCTACATATTCTGCACTGACTGCTGGCTTATTGCTGCCATTTACACTGCCTGGCTCATTGTTGACTGGAACACCCCAAAAGAAGGTAATGCATTAAAGATGTTCACTCAAAACTCACCGTAGTTGTTTAAATCTGACCCCCCCGTGTGAAGTGGAAATGCTACACTGGCTTGTATTGGGACATCAGCAGTGTGTGAATAAATGTGGCGGGACGAACCTCCTGTGACCTACGAGTTGGGCAACATAATGTGGAATGATTAACACAAACAACGACTGCTTTCTGTTTTTAGAGGATGTTTGGGTGTTTTTATGTCTAAATGATTCATATCAGAGACATCTTGCAGATTTGCAAGGACTCCATGGAGAGGAGGAAGATTAGTTTTTACATGTGATTTGAAGAGCTAAAGGGAGTCTTGTGTAGTGCTGAAACGCATAGCAATCAACAGAAAATGAGTTGTTTTTAATAAAAAACATTTGCTGGCTTATGCTTCTCAAATGTGAGAATTTTCTAAATTTGTTTCTACATTTTTAAATGATGAATTGATTTAATCAAACAGATTTTATTACTGATGAAAATAATCTATTTTTGATGTTCCGAGGTGAATGACTACTAAGCTGTGTCTTTCCTCCTCAGGCGGCAGGAGGTCGTCTTGGGTGAGGAACTGGACAGTGTGGACGTATTTCCGAGACTACTTCCCGGTCAGGGTAGGTCACTCTGTCAGTATATTGGTAATGAATCCAGGCCCAACCTTGAAAACGAGTGCAGAAGGAAAACAACCAAAACTGCTTGGGTTTTATGCATTTTGCTGATTTCACATAAAGAAAGTCTTTTTTTTTTCTTTTTTTTTTTTCTTACAGCTCCTGAGGAAAGACCATCGTGTATGAGTTGATTGATTTCCAATCGGTTATAACTGACTATAGATAAGCTTATCGGGGGGGATCGGATATCGGCTGTCTGCTCCATGCTGTTCCTTGTCCTGTGTTGATTATGATGAGGGTTTGACGTTGGTTGGGAGTTTCAGACTTTGACCCACCTGATAGGTCAAGAAACGGCTTGTTTTGTCTTCTGTTATTCTCCTGGTCCACGTTTTAAGGGGAGAGCGAACTCTCACAATCACGTACACACACTACATGCAGGGAGATATCGGCATGATTCAGTCAGTGACACACACACACACACACACAGACACTCACACATTCCTCAGAACACTAATGAAACACAGGCTCTCCTACAGCTTGCGTGATTCCCTCATTTTTTTCGCTTAATGTGTTACCCGTGATATCAAAGAAAATATCAATCGATGATTATGTTCGTATGATTTACTCAGGTTGTGATGAGCTTATCTACTGTATAATAGAGATAATGGTGAGTGCTGACTAACTCGGGGATTTTAAATCCTACCCTTTGCTACTGAACTTTGCTTGTCACATTGATCTGCCAGTCTGCGTCATGTAGGCGTGTGTAAACCTGTGTACCAAGGTGGTGATGAAGTCATTCTTTTGTCACCCAGAAACTTGATGCCAACTGGCAAACTTGTGTCACTTTAGGAAATCACAATATTGCTGCAAGACGTAAATTCTTTCTTTTTTTTTTCTGTTGTGCAAAGTGTTAGTGGCTGCTACAGGTCTGTAGATGAAAGTTGGTATCTGGTAGCAGGTCAGTTAAAGGTGCATTAATTGGGGTTTCTATTGCTCAAACTATATTGCAACTGCAAGGCGTCAATTGGTTATAGGGCAAGAGTTCTATCCATCTATCTATTGTGAACATATGACTATTATTCGTATGAGTTGGAAGCCTTCTGGTCAAAGTTCAAACCGGTCTTAGAATTGAACTGTAGGAAGTCAGCAGTGTGACTGTTATGAACACCGTTACATGAAGGTCTCAACACCAGAAACAAAGACTCCTCTGTAATATATGCAGTAACCAGTGAATCTAGTCTAGCCTCCATACAAAGTATTACATGTCAGCAGTTTCTCCCTTGGTTACACTGTAATCTCTCCACATCTGCCATGGCAGCCAGGTAGAGTCCTGTGGTACCATGGTTATGTGTGGTTATGTAACCGTTGTGTTTGATTAGCTCCTGAGGGAGTATTTTTTAGTACACACCGTGATGGATCTGTGTCTACACTGCAGATCAGAGCACAGTTCTATTTATTTTAGGAGATTCTCCTTCAGTGATGAAAGGGTTAAAACGATGGTGAGTGTTTAGAGCTGCCAGTCTGAACGGGTGCACTAGATGCATACCGGGTCATTATTTTCTGAAAACTTGAACTGGAGTTGTGGAGTTTCAACTGATAAGGGTGTCCTTGTTCTACTAAGCCACACGCTGTACCCTAAATCCAAACCATATACTAATTCTAAGAAGGTTTTGACTATGCAGAGTGCTTACACTGGAAAATGACAAAGTATATATTAGAGCATCACATGCATGTGCAAACTCATACATGCACAGTACACGTGTACAGCCTCTATTCCCAATTATTATTTTAAAAAAAAAATCCATATGGCTCATTAACATGACTTTTTTAATCAGATGTTCCTGCAGTAGCAGTGTGCCCCTCATATGGAAATTAGCCTTACACTGGTCCTCTTTGTGCTTTTATCCTTCAGCTTATTAAAACCCACAACCTGCTGCCCAGCCGGAACTATATATTTGGCTACCACCCCCATGGCATCTTCTGTTTCGGTGCTTTCTGCAACTTTGGGACGGAGGCCACAGGCTTCTCCAAGAAATTCCCAGGCATCAAGCCCTCCCTGGCCACCCTGGCAGGGAACTTTCGCTTGCCCGTCCTTCGGGACTATTTGATGTCTGGAGGTGAGATGATTTGCCAAAGCTGTGGGGGTCTCACTTGAGTCCTTTTTAACATCTGATAATGCTGATAACTGTATTTGTAAGAGACCAGACCTTTTGTCCTATTGCACAAGTGAAACGGCTTCTGTTTACCTGGAGCTGCTGATTTCATAGATTTATAGAGCATTAGGTATTTTGCCCTGAAGGGCTGTTTGCACTGTAGGCTTCATCTTTGCCCAAAAGATATGAAATAATATGATGTATACTTTCACAGGTTACTATAGGTTATACTACATGTTTCATAGGATTACATAGGATTTTCTTATGCAGATGTAAACAGACCTAACAGCTGCTGCATTGTTTCTTTACCGCAATCCTAATCATTCTCTCCACATTTTTCTTTTTTTCTCTTTTCTTTTTTTTCCCTTTCAGGTATCTGCCCAGTGAACAGGAACTCTATCGACTACCTGCTGTCTCAAAACGGGACAGGAAACGCTGTGGTCATCGTCGTAGGAGGAGCAGCGGAGTCTCTGCACTGTGCACCAGGCATGAATTCTGTCACCCTGAAGAATCGCAAAGGCTTTGTGAGGCTGGCCCTACAGAAAGGGTGAGCCTGAGCGCACAACATTCAGACACAAGGCCAAATGACATTGACGGCGACTAAACACAGCCTTGACCAAATCTGTTTTTAACATTAAAAAAAATGTCTCACTCAGGGCTGCAGTGAGTGAGTAGAATGAATAAAACCTTTAGTTGTTGAAATTCTCTCACAGAGAGCATTAGCAGATCTGTTACGAATGTGCAGCGTTGTCCCTCGTGAAGTTTTGAACTCTTCGTGGCATTCGGCGCGTTTTTGGATGGAACGCGACGGCTGCCGTCGGCATTCTATCGCACCGTTCTAACAACCCGAAGTTATCCAGGTCTGTCTCGCAAACCCAAACAAGCCTGGTTCCCTCTCAGATATAGCTGAGGATTATTACTAGGTTCACCTCCTCCAAAGAAGCTTGGAGTGTGCTAGAAAAGACGCGCAGTTATGCAGAACTGAAATAAGCCTGGTCTGTGAATTAAGGTCAGACGGGGGTCCACAAGCTAAAACGGTTGGCCTACCTGACAAGTAAGCTAAACTGATTCATGACGATTAGTATGTTTCATACAAGCCTAAGCAAAAGCAACTCTTTTTATTTTTGCTTGTCGTTGCTGTGGAGACGTGTAGTCTGGACGGTCACTGGTGTGTCTTGCATTCAACTGAGGATTTACAGATACGGCTGTAATAAAACATACAAAAAAAAAATCAATATCTATATAAACAATGATGCAATGTTTGTTTAACCAGTGTGCAATTCTTCTTCTTTGCTCCCTCAGGTCTGACTTGGTTCCAGTGTATTCCTTTGGAGAAAACGATGCCTACAAGCAGGTGATCTTCGAGGAGGGGACCTGGTGGAGAGCTGTCCAAAGGAGGTTACAGAAGATCTTAGGCTTCGCCCCGTGCCTTTTCCACGGATGTGGCCTCATCTTTGGTGACTCCTGGGGCATCGTGCCATATTGCAAGCCCATCACCACCATAGGTAAGTTTATCTACTAATGTTTGGTTTGAGTGCATGTCCAGATTTGGGGGTTATCTTTTTAAAAATGTCAACAAACTCTGCTATTACAGGTCAGTTTATTACAGGACGGTGACCAAGAAACAGTTTAACAGAACAGAGAGTCAATATTTGCTTTGCCCAACATCAGGAGTGTAATGAAGGTTAACACTGAAGGTTCTGTTCTCTTTCAAATCTACTTATTTTTTTATTTAATGCTTTTGTTCTGATCATCTTGCTCTCTTTAAATTATAGTTGGGGAGCCAATCACAGTGCCAAAAATTGAAGCTCCGACTGAAGAGATGGTGGATCAGTACCATGCAATGTATGTCAAGTCCCTGCAGTGCCTTTTTGACAAGTACAAGACCCGCTTTGGCCTGAAGGAGAGTGATGTCCTGTACATCCAGTGAAGGAACGAAGGAGCCTCGTGGAAGCTCTGAACATGGAGAACTGTGGCAGCATCTTCAGACCCCTCTGCCTCCCCCCCCTTCTCCTCCCTGTCCTCGTCCAATCTTGGTGCCAAGTTTGGATTACCTCTGGACTCCAAAATCTACACATAAGCACGTTTGCTAAAGAAACCTTTGCTCTCTGTTGTCTCTCTCTCCCACACACAGACACACACACACACTGGTATACTTCCTTCTCAGGAAATGGCACCAGGTTAAACAATCTTGGTCCAACAGACAGGTTAAGCTGAGTCCCACATCAAAACATGTGCCTTTTTTTATGTATCTATTTCCATTTTTTTTGTTTTCAATGAAGGCATCAAGTTTGGACTGTCTTATTGGTGCAGAGGGGGGTGGGCCCCACTAGATGGAGCTGGAAGGTAACATGCAAGGCTTTAAAAGAAGTGCCAATGTTTTCTTTAACTCATGCATTCATGTAATTCTCTCTAAGATCATTAAAGATCCTATTATATGCTAAATGCACAAACAATGCAAATGGAAGGTACTACTTTTTATTAATGGGATAATGAACCCAAAGGTTAATTGAGCCAAAGACCAGTGTTGTCCCCACACACACACACATGTTTCTACTGCATGAAATCTACTCAGTGGATTCATATTGTGAATGCACAATACACGTGTGCCTATGATTGTATAATGCCATAAAGTATTAATTGTATTCTGCAGAGAGGAAAAAAAGTCTCAATGAATATTTCTCATGCACTTTTTGTATTGCTGATTACCTTCTGAGGTTTTTTGTCTCAAGAAAAAAAAATGCCTTTTTGATATGATAATTGACCAAGACAGTCTGCTTGTGCTGCTTGGCTCAATTTTCCCTTTCTTGTCTTAGTAATGTGCAGGTCTGGATGGGTGTGTTTTCTCTATGCAGTGAAAACTACAGCAATATCTTATATGTTCAAGTATTTTGGGAAGTTTTCAGTTGCATTAGAAGATCAAGTAGTTTTTGTGGGTGAAAATCCCGATGTTTGATGATTCCTGTGGATCTCTTTATATTCATACTAAGGGTGATAATTGAAAAGGAAGGAATTGCACTGGGTAAGGCCTTATTGCTGGGACTATTATATTTGAAGGTGTCACTCACTCTTATTTAAAATAAGACTATGTGGGTGCGGGATGGATATATCAAAATATTAGCTTGTGTCATGTTGTGAAGGTGGATTGTAAATTCATAAGATTGTCATTTGAAGAATGTTTAGAGAGCAGTGTGATCCCTGTGCAATAAATTTGCAAGCTATAAACACAGCGAGACATGTCTATATGATGAATTGACATCATCTGCCTGCCAATATTTAAATTAAACTTTTGTATATTTTCAGAAGGAGACGTGTGTGTGTTGTGTGTCTTGATTTTTGGACCCTTTTCACTTTTTTTTTTTTTTTTTTTTTTTTTTCCCCAATTTATTTCAGAAGACTTACATCATTTGATTATGACATCTGTGGGACAAACATGCCCAAGATAATTCAGCTTATACATCACTGTCAGGATTAACCCCTTACCATACAAGTTTCCCTTTAAGTAATGGTGAAGCTATTATCAAAAAATGCTGTATATGATAAGTTCCATATCTATATATATATATATATATAGAGAGAGAGAGTAGTTTTTTAAAATTCTACTTTAAAGTACAGGTGTATTATTGGTGAAATATACTTAAAGTATTAAAAGTAATGATTGCAGACTGGCTCCCTTCAGAATGTTGCATTATATTATTGAATGATTACTGATGAATTAACAGGCAAACAGCATTTTAATGTTGTAGATGGTTTAATACAATACATATTCTAAAGAATTATATTTAGAAACATAAATCTTAATCTGCAAAGTAACCCATAACTAGCTGTAAAATAGATGTGGTGGTGTAAAAACAATATTTCCCACTGAAATGTAATGGGGGGTATAAGCATATAGTAGTAGGAAATAGAAATACTCAAGTAAAATACAAGTACTTAAAATGGTAAATAAGTTCAGTAGTTAAATAAATGTGTTATAATACTGTGTTATACTTTCCACCACTGTAACCTGGTCAATATTGAGATTCTATCTGATTTCAGTTTAAATGAATAAAATAATAATATTGGTATTGATTAATAAAGAAAATGTAGTTGTAGTTGAACAGGCAAAAACTTGAGACAGATAATTAATAAAAGCAGAAAACAATCAGTGCTTGAGGACACAGCATCATTGCTCTATGTGGCTGATGCTGCCACCTGGTGGCTGCTTTATATTCTGCAGTCAGAGTCATAAAGTCCTTTATATAATAGATTATGCCCACCTCTGGTCAGATGTTGAAAAGTTAGGGATCCTGCAGTAACTAAGTAACCGTGCTGTACTCATGAATATTTCCATTGTACACTGTTTAAATAACAATAACTCTATTACATTTACTTCTGTTCTCTTACTGAAGTCTGATTTTGAATGCAGGACTGCGACATATCTGCGACATGAGGAATAATTTAATCATGTCATGCTCAGAAAACATTTTAAAAAGGTAACACAAGTCTGACATTTGCTATCAGGTGTTTCACACTCAGGACTTGTGCCAGTTAAGCTCCCCTTTTCATTTGCTGTTGGGTTCATGTTAGCGTGTCAGTGACAGTAGAGATAGACAGTAAAATGTATGAGTTTGAAGTTTATGAGTTTGAATTTCACTTTTTCTTCTAGCTCTAGCTACTGATGAATGCCAGGAACAAACGCTCCTGCTGTTTAACTGTCACCTACATGTCATACTGTGCTGTGCTACTTCCTAACATTTCGTAGCTTTTACACATTTCCTGGAACTATTAAGAAAACCAATAGTAACGCGAGAGTTTCAGTAGGCACCGCCTTTTTCAATGACGGACGTTAGTATGATCCAATGAGCAGCGTGAATGCCACACCCCCCCAAACCGGAAACGGATTTCCGAGGCAAGTGTAGTGAAATGGGAGAATCTCATCTCGACTAACCGCCACGACATGTAAGGCAGCAGTCACGTGACTGTTCTGTGTACTGGTTCTGCAGAAAAAAGTAAATAGTGAAGAACAAACACATCTGCAAAGAGAAAAATGCATTAAAGCCATTCATCAGGTTTTTAAAATCTCTTTATTTTTTTCTCTTTTTATTTATTTTATTTGACAAATTGTGATTTCTATATTGCAAAATATTTAAGTTAAAATGTTTAAGCATTAAGGATTATTTTCTCCCTTTTTTGTCTGGGGTTGTACTTTCAGCAGAGCATTTATAGTATATAGTTTAGATTTTATATTGTATTATAGTTTAGATTATTATTATTTATTATTTATTATAGATCCAAGAGGAAACTGACTGACTCAGTCATGATCAGAGCCATAGATTCTAACTTTCTGATAAAGGATCAATGAGTCAGGGACTATTTTGAATCTATACAACTTGTTAGTATGCTTCAAGATTTTCCAAGATTATTATTAATATTCTTTAATTATTAGTACTTTTTATACTATTTCCTGTTACCGTGTTGACGGTATCAACATCATGGCTGTTATGTTATGTTTATTTCATTATGATGTCTAACATGCTGTAAATGATGATTTCTATAAATAAAGAGATGAAAAAAAAAAATAAAAAAAATAGCTGGGTAGCTCGGCCCCTCCGGTCACGTGATCGTCCTCATGCAGGTCGTAGCTGTCCGTCGAGGCTGCACTTTGTTTACGTCCTGTTGGTTAGCTGACAGCTGCTTGTAGCGCTTTCACCTGCATTACCAGCAGTGCCTGAGTGTCTCTGGTGAAAATATCTAGAGCTTATTAAACTTAACAGCGCGTCTCCTGCAGGTCCAGGATGGGGTGTTTTTGTTGAATGAGGGGGAGTCTCTTGATGCCGACGGGAGGATGAACTCCATCACCGGCCGGGTTCTCGCAATCATCGCCGCCTCTGTCACCAACTCTGGAGCTTCATCTTCTCGAGCCTTACATGTAGAGCTCACATCCCAGCAGGTAAACAAACCCGAAAACCTCTGAGCTCATGTTGATATACCGACTGTGTTCAAACGAACTGGAGAAAGGTTGAACCGAGCTGTGTTATGTTCTAGTTTACAGCGTCAGTAACAACTGGTGCCTGGAGAAACACGGCAGGCCTGTCAGGCTAACTGCTAGCATAACTTACAGTTAGCTATCTCACTGTGAATTAACTGAACTGTACTGAGACTCTAGACACAGTAAAACCGTTTGGGCTGACGTTTGACGTTTTTTAAGCCCAGTTTTTCTAAGTGTGTTGTTTTATTTTAAAGCTATATATCGTCATACATATTCAGTTGTGAAGGAGGCTAAATGCTTCTGCTAATGTTTAGCAAATTTAACTTGGCGTTATGTCAGCAGGCAGGTGACAGCTCAGCTGAGGGGAAACGGTAACATATGTCACTGTATTGTTTCATACACCTGCTTTATTGGGATTTGAAAACGGTCTAGACCATGAATAAATGTCATTAATGTTAACTGGGGGACTGTTTGGAAACTTTAAAACACACATTACTGGTCATTCATTCATTCATTCAGACTATGACATCGGTCCGTAACAGTCTCTCAGAGACGCACATTATTAGCACCCCTGTTATTTTGTCTTGTAGCTAGATTTGAATTACACTGACAAACTGGCTATCCACTCTATGCATGTTTGTTAAGATGAGAATCATGAATATATACATAAACATGAATATTTAATCTATGAATAGTTTTTGCATTCTTTTTTCGTTCCACCGGCACACTGGGCACAACATAAACGTAATGTTTCTATTGCTTTCTATTCTTTTCTTAATATTGTGACCTACTCCAAAAAAAATATATATATATATTGGGCCTTCGGTTTAATTTGCTTTTGCACCCGTGAATGTACCAGTTTGACTTTTGCCCCTTCAGTTTTGTGTGTTGAGATTTCAACATATCTGCCTCAGTGATCCACACTGATCAAATGGAGATGAACGGACTTTTGTTTGCGCTCCTCAAAGCTTCGGGGAATTACATTCGAAAAGCTCGTATGCAGTGAAATTCCGTTCACCTCAATTGTATCGACATGGCAGCAGAAATCTCAGGGACAGAAATGTTAAAACCTCAGCAGATAAAACCCCAAACTATTTGCATGACTACAGTGTAGCCGTAGTCGATTTCGGTGAACTGAAACTTTAATAGGACACATCTGTACTTACCTAATTTTTTTTAACTTTAGTTCATATGTTCAGTTTTTACTTTAGATTTCTGTACCCGAACCTAGTATTTAGAAAACCGTTATTGATCATTTAAAAAACCTTGAATCCTCTGTAGCTTCAGATCTGTAGCACTACAAATGTGTGGGCTGCGTGAAACGGTAACTGTGATCTTGAATAAGGAACTAAATAATCATGACTTGGTAAGCTGCATATTTTGTTGTAGGTTTGACTGCACGTGTAAATCAAGACAAAGTCAAGCGTGTTGATAGCAATATCATACACTCAGCTGCCAGTTTATTAGTTACAGCTTGACGACATAAAGACACATCAATATGTGTCGGCTAAATATTAGAAACACCTCTCAGTACCCTGATGAAATATGAAGGATTTATTGCATGTCTATTCAGCTGTAGTTTTAACTAGGTGCACATAGGATACATAGTTTATTGGAAACTGAATGTATATGAATTCTGTTTCTGGGCTTTGCTTTAGTTGGTGCATTCAACTTCCCACAGAAATATGACGCCTGTGTGTTCATGTATTTGATAGTTTTATGACATGCAGTCATATAATAGTTGTAGCTCTTATTATGATCTTTTGGAGAGCTCAACCACCACCACTACCACCACCACCACCACCACCACGGTAGCTTCATATTGCACAACTGTTTCTCTCTGCCTGCAGTCCACATTAGCACATTCAGAAATATGCACTGACATTTTTAAGGGGGAGTTAAAAGTCTCTTTTGGAACAATCAGTGTTTTTGTTTCCACGGCTCTTAATCGTATAGGGAATCCCATGACTTAGATTTAGTCTCAGCATGACTGCAGGAGAGAAGTTGTGCTGCGGTGACGTGTATGCCTGAAGCGGGAATCCAAATGCTCTACTCTGGGCTTCTTGTGTTTGTTATCATCTCCTATTAAGAATTAGATTTTAACAATCTTCTGCATGGAAGTTTTTGGAAGCAGGCTTTTGGATCAGTATTTAAACAGTTCTAATGTTAAGTGTTGGTGGATTGTTTTAGAGTTTTATTAATCAATTATATAATCTTTTTCAAACCTTTACTTTACTTGGCCTCACTGTGCACCACTGATATGCTTTAAGATAAACTCTAGTCCCATATTTATAAATGTTATCTTTTCTTTATTTGTCACAATTTGTGATTCTGTGATAAATGGTTTAACAGTTAAAAACGGCGATAAAGTTCTCATGTGAGTGTCATGACTGACCATGCCTGTCGAGTTAACTGGCTCCTCACATCTACCATGAAGACCTCCGTTTCTTATTGAACTGCCGACATCCGGCAGATTGTCACAGCTTGTGTTGCCTCTGTACGTGAGAAATATCTACTATTTCATGATGTTTCTACTGTATATATGATAGACAATGTGACACTTGCTTGACTTCTAAATGGATTTCTTTCATTTGTCCTGGGACCTACAGTAGTGAGGGTCCTGTGTCTTCAAAACAGCCAAGATAGCATTTGCTAACCACTGTCACATGATCAGAATGAAACAGAATGTATCCATCCTCCATCTCTTCTCACTCTCTTTCCATATTTTCCAAACAGAGACGATTGCGTCATCTCCGGAGCATCGCAGCCAGAAACATTGTCAACAAGAATGGCTCCCCACTGCTGGACACATACTTCACCCTCCACCTCTGTATAGGAGACCGCATATCTAGAGGTCAGTGCTAACACCCCTTCCACACACACACACACACACACACACCTCACTGCCCTCCTTTAGTGGGTAACAGTGTTTGGTGTTTTCTTTACAGTACGTATAGTACTGTAACTTTAAATACCTTTGCTACAAGAACTTTTATTTTTAATAAATTAAATAATATTTCTGTGCCAGTTGGTTGTTTGCATAAATAAATCCTCTCTACCCCATATGAACTAAAGTAGCTACTACATATTCAGTTGTATGATTTTCATTTCCGAATGTTTTTGGACACTAAAGTTAGCATCTACAAGGTAAAATCAGTCATTAGTTGGCCATCAAATGTCACTTAATGAATCTGGGCAATGACTGACTTCCTGTGTTCCATTCAGATGCTCCATCTGTGAATCGAAAATATGCCCATAATCCAGCATGGTCACCGTGGTGTCCTCGCTGTGTGTGGAGCAGCTTCAGATGGCATTATCACTACTACAGTTTCCACTCATCCCTGGTTTACGTTCACAAAAATTCAAAACTGAGCTAAAATTTAGTGAATTATATTTTTCCCTTTGTTGATGGTGCGTGTGTGTGTTTACTATCTTATTTTAATCTTATTTTAATCAGCATTCTTTGATGTCTTTTTAGATTTTTACAAGAGTGAAGTCATACGAGACTCACTGGTGAGTATACCTTTATGTAAACTTTCAAACGGCCTGGGAAAGGTTCACATTGTTGTCATTACCTGCAGCCTGTTGTTGCAATTTGTGCTATTAGACTGGTCATTATGTATAGTGCCATTATGAAGGAAGAAAAGCTTTCCGTATTTTCCTGAGGCCAAGGCTGCCATTTATACCTGCTGCTTTCCTGCCAGGCCTGCACTTCACTGTAACCTTCCTTTAACTGAACTTACAAAGCTGTGCCTCGAAACGTGCAGCGTTGAATAAAATGTCAGACTTGCATCAACATGAATTAAATATGATATGTGCTGCTCCCTTACGCGACTTTCTCTCTTGTTCTGTAAGCATGTGTCAGTTGTGTAAATGATCCAGATGTATACTACCATGTGATTTTTGGCTGTTCCACTCTCATTTGCGTGGCAGATGTAGCTCAGCACGAAGCTATAGAAGCAGCCAAGCACATCAAGCCATTACTGTCAGCATTGCTGCCGAGTCATGAGCTGACCTAAGCGGCTTTCCAGGCATACCGTTCAGTACCCTCTTGCAGACAGGCTGTATAATGCACTGCAGGAGTCATCTCTCAGCTCAACTGTCTCCTGTTGTATTTAACATTCTTGCTGACATTAGTTCTCTTGTATTCTGTCTCCTTCCAGTCAACATTCGTATTCACATGCTTCCTGTTGGTCTTCCTGTTTTCATTCTAACTGCTATGCCCCCTGTTTCCGCTAGTGGCTCTTACCAGTTCTGTTTTCAATGCCCCTGCTGACCCCAGGATTTTACTTCTGCTTTCTTGCCTGCCCTTGAAAGTGACCCACAGAGCAAGAGGTTTTCTCTCTGGTGCAGGGAAATGGTACATAATTGAATGATGTAAATGGCTACAGAGCTTTGTAGAACCCAACCTCAGTGCTGCTAGTCTGCAAGCTCAGGGACAGAGAACATACTGTAGTAGCTGTAGATCAGGCTTTAAGGTTAATGCAGAACAGGATGATTCGGTTACTTGAACATGCGTGGGGGGTCACATTATGACATTGAATTTGACAGATGCACCATACATTTTTAATTTAAAATGCTGTCCTTGTCTGACATAAACAGTAGCTGTTGTCTAAAAGTATTTTATTTTGTAAGAGGGACGAATTCCAATTCAGTCATTGGACTGTAATGAAAGTAATTAAGTTATTGAACCATTTATTATGCTGATCAGATCTTATATAAGATAATAATATACTCTTACTATACAGATTATCCTCACCACTTTTAATCCTCACGTGTCTGTGTGTGTCTGTGTGTGTCTGTGTGTGTCTTTGTGTCTGTGTGTGTCTGTGTGTGTCTGTGTGTGTCTGTGTGTGTCTGTGTGTGTCAGAATCCTACTTGGCGGAGCCTTGATTTTGGAATGCTGCCGGACCTCCTGGACACCTCAGTGTCTTGCTTCGTGGTGAGAATCTGGGGAGGACAGGAGGAACAGTACCAGCTCCTCATCGAATGGAAAGTCAATCTGGATGGCCTCAGATACACAGGGCAGCAGGTCAGCACAGTACCACACACAAGACAGTGGTAATAGAAAACTACTAGTATATGCAGTTTTGGTTAAGGGTCCCCATGTGGAATGAATTTTGTTGTTAGTGAGATATTTCCTGTGCAGTATCTAATCGAAATTTAAAGAAAATGTTTTTCCCCCCCAGTCCAGCATTATTGTCATTCTTTCACAGTGAGACTGTTTTCAAAGCTAGTAAACAGATAGCACAGTCTCATGCACATCCAGATGCCTGCTGTCCTTTGTTCTCTGTGTCACGGTTCCTACAATGAGCCTCCACTGCCTCGTTTTGTACAGATTCGATCCAGGAATCCAAATGAGATCATATTTGGATTGAATGATGGCTACTATGCAGCTGACTTTGATCATAAGGTACAGCCTTTGTCCGTTTTCCAGAGCTTCTCAGCATCATAACGGAATACCCAGTCCTAATCTCATTAGTTTTATTTTGATACCGTTTGGCTTTTGCATTGAAACACTGACATGTGGCTGTTGCAGGATCAGTCAGAGCGGAAGAAAAACAGCCTGCTTCAGGTCGACCAGAGTTCAGTCAGGAACTCCTACAGTGTTTTCTCTTTGCTCAGGTAAGATTCATACCACACAGCAGTATTGATTTATGTTATCATACCACATTAGGTCTCAACTTTCATCAAATGTATTGCATCATTACAGCAACCTGACTGCATTTCAACTCAAACCTTTTCTCACATGTGCAGTGGATTTCAAGTTGAATGTTTTACAGAATATTAGATTTTGTTTTTTTTAAGTAGATATTTTAATAACTTTTTTGGATTGATTGCCTGCTATCACGTGTGTTGAGTATGTTTGCATTGAGCATTTATTCTCCAGCAGATGGTGCCACAGGAAAGCTAACACTTTAACACATTATCAGAGTAGCTCTGCTGCCATGCACCGCCCTGCACCTTTATTCAAAGTTGCAAAGCGTGCAGACTGCACTGCTTTGAAGGAGCATTTCAAGAAGTCTACCCCAGCGAAGGCACCTCATTGTTAGGCCAGCGTCATGATCGGAGTTGCGATTTCCACAATAATAAAAGTACTTGATAGTAATGACTGGAAAAAAAAATACTTGCAGTTCAGTAAAGACACCACAAGAGGGAGACAGAGGCAAGTTAACAAGTAAGTTGTTAACTTACCTCTACCAAGTAATTTCTGGTTAGAGGGGGAACCTTGGTACAGCAATTAAGAGCTTGAGATGACACAAGGCAGTGCAGGCATCTGCTGACAAACATAGACTTGTTGTTGTGCACTTATATATTTAAATGTGGTAGAATGTAAACACTACTTTACTACAGGGCTTCCCTCAAGGGATACTCTAGCCTGATCACATAACAATGTAATTACACCCAGTTTTGCACTAAATAGATGCATATCTGGAAGGTTCAAGTTAGAAACTCTCAAAATAAAATACAGAAAGGGCTTCCACTAACATCTTCCTGCTATAAGAATTAAATAGGGGTATGTAAATGCGTTACAGGCCTATGCAGTGTCAAAGAATAGCTGCCTGAACTTTAACAGTGCTCCCTCATCTTGAAGTGGTCGTGGTTTCTGCTTATATGAGGTGACCGTAGCCTCCCCTGCAGCTCGCAGGAGAAAAGCCCAGTTTGAATCATAACTTTTATGACCTCTGCTCTTGCTTATTCTATTATTGCAGTCTTCTTCCACATCTTCTTCTTCTAGGCACACCCATTGGGACTCTGTGGAGTTTTACACAGCTCCTTCATGCTGCTCTGCTTGCAGTTCCTCACCCTTGTCAGAGTTTTTCTTTGGCTCTGTGCACTCATATGTGCATGGTTTATGATTCGTCAGATATTCTACACGCCAAGAGGGATTATTGTCCCACCCCACATGCTACATACCCATATAAATTTAACTTTAGCTAACTTTAGTTAACATTCTGAAGCATTCAGGATGGAGTGCTACTGAAATCTCTACTTTTCTTATGGGCTCACCTGTGTGGTTGCACAATTTGATCAATGATAATAACATCCATGTTTCTATGGTGTTGCTCAGTGCTTTTTTCTATCATACAGTGATCTGAAAAATAGTGTTCTTCTTTGGTTGTGTCTCATCCAGAGAATTTGGAATGGATGCCTTTTTTTTTAGTAGTGATGCATGTCCACCAGAGACACCCGCAGCGTCAGATATTCTCACCCAAGTTACTCCCACTTTGCCTTGGCCCAGTGCAATGTTTCTCAGCACGAAGCTTTAATGGAGAACAATGAAAGCTGCCTCACTAAAGAACGCACAGATCTTGATTAATGGCTGTAATTCGTCAACAGATTCACAGTCTGCTTCTCTGGCTTGCTCTGGTTGACAACACCCCTCGCCTGTGTGAGGAACATGGCGATGTGGGCTAACAAACACAACACGACTCAGATGGAGAGATGAAGAGGGAACGTACAGATCATCAAACGGCAAACTCTTGTCTCTCCCATGCTGAGATACAGAGACACATATCAAAGCGGAGTAGAAAGAAAGCCATAAAATACAATGATAAAAATAAAGCAGTCCCCCCCCCCCCTTTGTAGAAACCTCCTCCTCCCAAATGCACTCCTCTCTCACCGTGGAAAGGCTTGATGAGCAATAAGAGAGGAAGGATGACCTGATAACACTAGTGGTGGAAGCCACTTGAACCACCGCATGACTGAGCTGGATATCAGACTAGTTAGAGAGAAAAGGGGAGACAGATTATAGTGGTTAATGGTTTTATGGCCTAATGTATTCTTGAATGTCAGATTTGAAGTGGTGTGTAAGTGAAAGTACTTGAGCGCTCCCTTAATTCTTACTTACAGCAGTCTGGAACATGCAAGAGTCATGCTTACATTTCAGCATTAATAGTGTTTATAATGACAACAAAACCACGGTGGAAGCTGAATGTTGAAGTGGCCCACGTGACACACGGTAAACATCATTCCTGAGGCATAACTTTCACAGTTCAGCGCTGCAGCATTTCAGATTAAACCTGTCTCAGACTCCCGGAGCCTAAAGGGGAACCCCTCAAACCCCTCCCCCTCATCACCCCTTATGATCAGAGCCACATGTTGCCTGTGCTTCCTGATTTGCTTGTGTATGCTCCTTTTGTGGAGTATGCATGTACGTACAGTATGTGTCAACAGAAGCGTTGCACTGAGATGGTGAAGCTCCGTGGGGGGTCCCTGGTGCCCTGGGGGCCGTTGAGGTGATAATGCTTTCCTGCAGGCGGCCCCAGAGCATGCTGGTCGCCTGCCGGTCGGATGCCGCTGCTTCCGCAGCTCTCAGGCGCGGAGCGTTGTCGTGGTCTTGCGTTAAACAGGCAGCTGGGTTTGCAGCTCAAACTGCTGTAACAAGACTTAAAGGAATAGTTTGGATTTTTTTTTGAAGGGGGGGTTGTATGAGGTACTTATCAACGGTCAGTTTATTACCCACAGTTGATGGGGGTTTGGAGAAGCAGTAATAAACCGACTATGGATAAATGACCTGTGGCCCCCAGAGCCTGTTGTCATAACAGTACCTCATACAACTCCACCCAAATATCCCTTTTTAAAAAACATGAACTGAGGGCCTAAGCTTTAAATAACTGTGGAGATATGGATATGGATTCTGTTTTCATTTCACACCTCTACAGTGGTCTTACACAGAATCAAAGCAACCCCCATATACTTAATTTAGGAGAAAGCCTTTGGTTGTTTTTTCAGTTTAAACATTGGACCTGCAACACTCATTCTAGTATTTTTGCCTCTTTTTTTCCGCCATCCAAAACCTCTCGAATCTGAAATTCTGTTTTCTCAAGTCCTCAGACATGTATTTTTTTTCCAGCTTGTCTGCCTGCCCAACTCTTGACTGTTCTCTTGTTTTTTCTCATTATCTCCAGCATTACTTCTTCTTTGGTGCTTTCCTAGCAGCGCCGTCTCTTATTATCTCAGCTTGCTGATGCACAGCAGGGTTCATTCACCCTGCCTCTAAAATTATACCACAACTTAAACCTGCCAGACTTACCCCCTCTTTGTGTTATCTGGCCTTCCCAAACAAAGACAGAAGGCTTTGACTCAAATTGGAATTTTTATGAGGTTTTTCTACATAAAACACTATTTTGTAGCGAAGCCTTTTTCATTGTTTATTATTTGGCGTATTACACCAGGCAGTTTAAGTAACCATGACGAACAGAGACGTTTAGTGTAATACAAGGGCAGGAAGCTCATATTCTTATGACATGGGGTGCAAACTTTGTGAATTATCTGCAGAGCGTGACCCCTTTCTGACCCTTTTGAGACAAAAAGAAATCTTTTCCCAAGATCTCTTTGGCTTCCCTGCATCTCTATTGTAGCTGTCATGTAAACATGGCTTATAGCTTCTCAGCTGTTCCTCCCACTAACATCAGCCTGTAGGAGTAGAGGTGCAAATGCAGGCGGGCCAAAGAAACTTCACTCCAGTAATCTTATTTTCCATTCTATGTAGATGGAGACAATGGTGGAGTGAGGTGAATAGCATGCGGTTAAATGTGTTGACATTCTTTGGCAGTGAGATACAGACATAATTGTGTTGTTTGTTGTCCGTTTTGTCCTTAGCAGAGGTGTGATAGCGAGACATTAGCTTTTATTTGTTGTCACAAAATCAGAGCTTATTGTGAGACGGTTAAGTGGCTGCGCCGTTCAACCTGTGGTATCTGAAAAATGTTAGCTGGGAATGAAATCAGTACAGCCATTAGTTATTGGGCTTGTTTTCCTCTGACCCAGGTTTGTTTGACAAGTGCATTAGACACACTCGCACGTGATGAACAGCTGAACGATCGGCCTGGCCACACGGCGCTCGGCTCGTTGAGAATTCAACCCTGCCAAACTCGGCTGAAGGTGAAGCAGCCATTGTGTTTGCTGAATCTGAAACGCTTGATGAATTTACCGGATACCGGTGGGGGAAAAAAAGCTCTGCAGTGTTATAGATAAGGTATTTGAATCCCCCCCCCCAAGAAACAGTGCTGCATATGACCTTAAAACGTGGTCCGCTTGATGCTTTTCTCTCAGTTTCTCCCAAGAGAACAACAATGTGCTTCCCTAATCTCTGCAAGCCAGATGACACATCTGCATTTGCTGATACTCAGCAACAATTGCAAGATTGCAGATGCTGGACCTTAACGCGGCGTAGAAACCGTGGCAAATATTCATTTAAAGATCATCAGTGAAGGTAAATTTAAAAAAAAAAAACATTTACTATTTCAACGTTCTAATTTTACTACACCTAAAAGCCCCTATAAAAGCGTTTCTACAAGATGCCTGCTGTTTATCGAAACATCTGGACATTTCAAAGGCACAGGTTTTATCTGACACCCCAGCCGTATCTAGTGCCGCGGCAAATGTTATTGTTTTTCTGATGTCTATCGACATCAAGGGTTGAGTGCACAGCCTCAGTCATAACTTCCTGCAGGTCCCCCCGTGGTATAGTTGTCAAATACCTCGCTTGCCTCAGAAAAGGAAAGTTGTCATGGCTGTTGAGAAGACGTTCTCTGGACAGTTGCCCACTGATTAAACTACTGCTCCAATGAGGGTGTATGACAGGAGCCCCCCCTCCCTCCCTTCACCCATTCTGGTCCATCGGTTGTGTGAAAGGGCCTGATGGGCAAGCGTTAGGCCAAGACCTGGGGAATGATAAGGGGGCAGACATGCGTGAAAAGGAGAGGGGAGATAACCATTCTCACCTGGGGGAAAAGGCCATATCAGATTCAACCATTGCAATCACCTAAACAGATGAAGCTGTCAAAACAGATTTGCCCCGATGTTCCAAAGACTATCTCCAACCGCTATCACTGTCACCACAGTGCGTAGGCAGAAAATATGAAATGCTCATCCAGTGGGACTCCTCCCCGAAGCTCTATTTACATCATAGAAACAGTTGCCCGAAAGAGGCAATAATATCCAGACGTGACTGTGTGAGTTTAATAAGAAAAAAAGCCCCTAGGATTTGTAAAATTACCCCACCAAGCTGGAAGCCTGTTAAAGAGAGCCTTTTACACTAAACCCACACAAGAGGCAATTTCTTGAAGACTCAGTGCAAGCACATACCTGAAAAACCCTATTCACATCGCCCTTATGACCCAAAACCACAATCCCCTCTTTCTGTCTGCCATAATCAGCATCTCCAATTTCTGCTTGTGTCTTCTGAACTCCGCCTTAAGTGGTTCACTATCACAGACCAGTCAATAAAGCAGAGTATTCACATCTTAAAGCTTAATAAAGTGTGTAGAATGTGTCGTCAAGCCAAACCCTTTTTGATTAGGCTCTTTTTGAAATATGGAATTTCATCAATAAATGAAGAGAAATCACTAATCTTTTCAGGTGTTTGTAAGTTGCAGAAAAGCATCGGCGACCGCCACTATTTCATCTAAAAACTACCAGGCTGATATTGTTCACATTCCCCTCGTGGTGATTTACATCTTTAAGAATGCAATGCTGAAAGCGTGGGGAGGGAATCAAAACATGCTAACAAGAAGAATTAAAAATTGTAAGCATCGCTGTGTTATCCCACTTTCATGGCATTGAGACATTCAGGAAGAAGTGGAAGATTTAACGCCAGTCTGACAATATGATTGCTAATTTCCAGTCCCCCCCTTTAGTGTGTTCTCTGTAACTCATTCCCACCATGTGGTATTGTTGTCTGTTAAGTTGCCAGAGTCCCTTGGGTGGTGTAGAGTAAGTTTTCTCCCTCTCTTTCTATGGGTTTTGGTCTTGAAGAAAACATATTTGGAAGTTAATTCCCCCCCGTGATTGATGGCCGAAATAATGCTCCGACTTGTCATTTGTGTACCGATGTAGCTGTTCCCCATTGCAGTGATGACAGTGATATGGCATTTGGAAATGCGCCCTCCCATCTTTATGTCTTCAAATAATTAGCTGAAAGTTTGAAGGTTGCCTTTGCTTTCCGGGGGCTCATGGGTTCAAATCCATCGGACAACGTTTGATCTCACGCTGCGGTTAGATTATTAGAAAATAATAGTGATTAAACTTTTGTTGAGATATTTGTGGTTTGTGGTATTTAAGAATTTAATCGGTCTGGCAGAAATTATAAAAAGTCCTAAATCATATACTTTTTATCATCTGGGATGTTCTCAGTATTGTTTTTGTCTTGCTGTGTGTGTGTGTTTTTTTTTATGTTTAAACTCATCAATACAGTTTTCAGTCATGCCTAGTAAATCAGTAAAAGAAAAGGGAGAAGAAACAGTGCACAATGATGACTCTTCCACATGGAGGCAATCATAATCGTGATGTCGCCCACAGTCATTGTAAACATCCAGCTAAATAAAATCAGTCGACGGTAATTTAGTGGCCTTTTGGAAACAGTTTCGGCACGGGGTCATTCTTGCGGTCCAGAATGTGGTTCCAAACAATGATCCGGCTGGTGACTGTGTGTTCTCCTCCCCCTGCAGACTTCACACAGCCCAGAGAGCCATCAAGCAGACCCAAGTGACAGTGCAGAAGATTGGGAAGGAGATTGAGGAAAAACTAAGGACGACGGCGACCTGCACAGAGCGGGTGAGCACACACCCAGACCCGGACCCATTAGCAGACTTACCTTTTTAAATCAACAGCAGTGTTTTAAGCACCTTATTTTCTTTTCTCTGAGGTGTTGTTTCATCAGCTCATGTTGTAGTGAAAATATGTAAAGATGCGCTGAATTTCATGTTTAGAGAAAATATATAAAGATGAGCTGCTATTTGAGATATTCGATGTTATCCAAAAACACTCGCTAACGCCGGAGAGCAGTAATTGCTGTGATCAGCGATAACGGGCCTATTGGCTTCTACACTAATAACAAGCATCGGCACACTGTATTGTGATAAATACTTAACCGGATTTAAGAGCTTTTATCACCCCAAATCCCTTGGTGTAATTGTAATGTAAAGTGATGTGAGATGTAATTATACCCTTCGGGCAGCTATTGTATCTTTTTTTTTGTTTTTGATGGCTCAACTGAAAAGTGGAGAAAGAGCAATATCCTCCGGTCACATCCTCAACCGGGATCCGCAGTAAAAGCAAGAAAGCATATTCAACATTTTTGGAATTGGCAGCCACACAGCTGTGAAAACGGAGCGCTGATCCCAGGTTTGACATTGTGTTTATTGTAAACATTCACTTCAAAAGCATCCCCTCTCTTCTGCTGTTATAGAAGCCCCGAGGCAGTGACACTGCAGTGTTTTCATCCTCCAGGTAGACTTGCCTATGGGGAAAAACATAGATTACATACCTTTTACATGCCAAACATCATTTTGGGCAACTGGGATATTTGTATTCTCAAACAAAAGTTTCAGATTTATGAGAGTGTGTGTGCTGTGTATGTTCTTTTTGCAAAGATGCTGATGCTGTCGCTTTTCATCATGCTCGCCATTGTCTTTTGACATGGCTCATGGTTTTTTTTTCTTCTTCATCTTTTCCCTCCAGACCTTCACCACCTATTACAGCAGCTCTACTATAGCCCTCCTTAACCTTCCCACAAAAAAATATTGAGGCTCCATTCTTTTACCACAAAGGCTCCCTTTCAAAAACTTGTCTCTGATATTTCCCCCTCACTGAAACATTCCTGAAAACCCTTTTCAGAGCTCACACCAGCTAATAAATCACATAATCCTCGTCTTCTACCTTTCTGTAAAATCCCACCAGCTTGGAGTGAGTGGAGCATTGTTTAGCTCTTCTAAGGGTTTCCCTCTTTCGCCTTTGGAGAGCTCTGTACTATCCTTCTGTGCGCGTCACAGTGAGCGGGATCAAAGCAGGACGGAGTGGAGGCCACCGATCCCAGCGCATGGCCCTTTCACCCTCTCACCCACTCTCTGCCATTAATCTGCTGGGTTATAACATGCTCCCCCCACGCCTGCTGCTTATTTACTCAGCTGACCCACTGCTGTTTGATGTTCAGCAGGAGTCAGACGGGTCCTGGTGGTGGGTTACAGTCCTTCTTTCACACGCACACACACACGCACACACACACACACACACGATTGTGACCCACTTGTCAACTATGCTGCTTAGTGAAAGTGTAGGAGACTCATGGTTCGTGCCAAAGCCGGCGGTGGTTAACATGCAAGCATCAGGGTGGGACACATCGGAGGGATGGAGGCTCTATCTAGTCTTCTCTCTGCGACTGACGCACCTCTATGTTTTTGCCACAAAGCCCTCAGAAGTCTTTAAGAAGAAGCATATCTGTGTTTGCTCTGATCCAGGCTACGATCACTATCTAAGTGTGTGTGTGTGTGTGATAAAGGCGCTGCTTGCAAACTACGGGGATAAAAAACAAGGTTGAATCTCTGTTATCCAGACTCACTTTCTCCCAACTCTCCATTATCCATGTCATTCTCTGTTGCATCTCCAGGTTGTTTTTTTTCCTTCCAACTCATATTACATGTACATTTCTATGTCATCACCGACACACTGCTTAAACATTGCCTTTTACAACAAGGCTCAGACTACAGGAGTTTATCCCAGTTTATCCCCGTTTTAACCCTCCTGACAATCGGAGGAGAAATCTAGTCTGGATAATGTGATGGAGTTTACAGATGTAATCTTAAACCTTCAGAACTGCTTGCAGACCCATCGGGGCATCCCTGCTAATTTCAAACATTTCAAACTTGATATTTGTCACTACTCTCCAAGCGGGACCACAATAGCCAATGAGAGAGTCAAGTCTACAGTTCTAGCTCGGGCTCGTATCTCCACAACCATTTTTACATCTAGACTCACTGCAAAGCATTACTAAAGCAAGTTGTTGCACCATCATGTTATGATACAATACTCTTATTACTATTCTGTAGTATATTATTTTCATATCTTGAGATTAGAGAGAGGAAGAACATGCGTGTGATGCATTCTGATTTCAAAACTAGATTTTAAATCCTTTATATCCTGCAGTCCCTGCCCCGGCTTTAAATCTCTCTTTACATAATCTATAAGTTTTCATATCTGTTCATTCCAGTTTATCATTTCCGTTGTATGTTTCTTTTAACCTTCAACCTCTCCCCTTCATCCACTGTATACCACATCCACATCCATCAGTCCATGAATCCCTGTTGCTGTTCCTCATTAGAGTTGACCCACTCCAGACTCCCCCTGTCTCAGATAGAGACATGAAGGGACACCCCGTAGAGAGGGCAAGATGTTGACTAATGACCTGCGCTCTGATGCTGCTGCTGGTCTGGGATCATGTGGTGAGAGAAATGCCAGCCAAGAAAGTCATAGAAAATCATAGAGACGTAAAGTGAGGCTCATCTGGAGTTGAGTGAGCATGGGTATGGAAGGCTTTTCAAGTTGGGGTTGTTCTATGAGACAAAAGCAGAAGGCTACAGTGAAGAAAAATAGAATAAATGATTGCCATGATCTTTTAATAAAACAAATGGTAAGGAACACATAACCACTTCCATGTAAGAGAACACACTCTTTATTTGTACGGCAGAAATTTAGACCGTGCCATTAAGCCGTGCCGCTGTGACACTGAACAGCACACACTACATTTTATTAACACCAGCTGTGCTTTTCCTCTTATGACATTTCATAATGTCTGCTGGAAAAAAAAAAAAAAAGTTTATACCGAATTGAAATAGTCAGTAACAGAATAATGCACAATGTAAATGAGTTGTAAATATATTACTATTTTAAAATATATTCAGTGTGAAATTACATGAAAAAAATAAATAAAAAAATGCAGTTTTCAAAGATGTGTTGAATGTCAGTCTGAAAATATCCATAAAATGAACGTATAAAATCATATCCACTGTATGTACACTACTGCCTGCTGACAGTCTATGCGTTCTATGACTTGTTATGACGGTTAATAAGTGTTAGAAATTTCAATTTACAGCTCCCTGGTATAGCGTAACCTGGTGTGTCTATTATACAGGGAGCAGTAAATCAGTGAACGAGGGAGAGATTTCGGACACTCGCATCCATCTCTTCACATCTCTTTGGGAACAGCTGCTTGAACGCTAGCAGCCAGAACTCTGCACCAGTCAACTCGCAGCCAGCCGTTCCCATGATTTGAGCTCATTACTATCAATAACTCTGATCCCAGGGCTCAGCGCGATGTTTAAATAGCCAAAACATTTTCCATCTTCCTTGTCATTAGTTGTTGACCGTGGATTCTGGATTATTGACGGCGAGTATTGGCGCAGTAGGTGCGTATTAAATGTAGGATCAGGTTGTGAAAACATGGCTTGTTTTTTAAGGGGTCTAGAAGGTCCAGAAGGAATTTGGGGATCTTTATGAAAAGTAATAAACACAAAACATTGCCGTGACCACATGCTAAATATTATTCTCTTTCTTTTGTTTTCTCTCCATATCTCTCGTCTCCTCGGTTTCCTCTGAGCAGAAGAAAGAGCGGGAGTGCATGCAGCTGCGTATCGCCGTGCTGCGTAGTGAACTGCAGCGACAAAGGAAGGCTCTTGGCAGGGAGATGGACCTGCGGCAGAAGGAAAGGGCACTGCTTCAGAAGAAAGGTAAAGCCAATGGGTGCGCATACAAACGGGTGCACATGTTTGTTTAACGCCACACTATGACTGTTATTGTTGTTTACCTTTCCTCAGTCAAATGGAGAATGGGTCAGAGATATTACTTTTGTTTTCTTTTGCAATCCAGTGCTGAGTGTTTATGTGTAGTGTAGAATCATGTAAAAAGAAGACTAATCAGTTGTTTCAGTTTTCTATTCCACTCTGAACTAATATCACCATACTCATTCACACAAGTGGCATAAAGCCACAAGCAACTGAGCCAACAATGGTAATACTGTACACACATCTATGCATTTGGTACGTTTTTTTAATGTTTTTTTTCACACTCTTTTCCCCCCTCTAGTTTATTGCTTGAACTAACATGAACAGACTGGTGGTAATAGAAATGAAAGGAACTGGGCGTTTCGTTGTGCAAAAGTGTCACATGAGATGATCACTCCTTCTGCAACTCATTTTGTCGTCTCTAATGGCGCAGCATGACTCGAATCCAGCTTGTTTAAGAAGACTTAATATAATGGTAGAAACACGTGTAGTAAATCCTACCAGAATCCCCAGTCCTGTCATGATTAATCACAATGCCCTGTTGCAGAGAATAGAGTACGTTGTCATGACACAGTTTAATCATCACTTTGTCTGTATTAGAGAAAACACAGGCCTAACCAGCATATTTTTCATTTCTGTTTAACATTGCAGTAAAACCTTTTGGTTATATCATTGGAATAACTATATAAACAAAATTCCTTTATATAACCCTATAATATAATTGTAATAATGGGTAATTTATTGTTGATAACACATATGATTATTGTGTCACCAGTTATAGAAATGACAAGTTAAAGACAAGTTCATTATATGCTAATTCGCACTATTAATTCAAGTTTTCGGTATAATTTTGGTAGTTTCAACATGTGATTTTGTTGTGTTTTAAACACCGTGGTAAAGATTTCAGTGCAGTCCAACAGCAGCAGGTAGACTTTGTGCATTTAGCACTAAAGTAGTGTACAGTAGAGTGCTGTCACATACCGGAAACCTCTGTCACGCTCCCAATCTGCGGATTGGAGTCACTCAGCACACACGTGCACATGGGCACGCATAATGTACAGTATATAGAACCATTCCTGTGGTTTTGTGCAGTGTGTGCCAGGCCACTAAAGCAACAGTGTTTGTGCAGCGGGCGTCATTTCGTTAACCCTGTGAAGTCTGGGAGCTGACGAGTGTTTTACTGCTGCCTGTTACTGCTCACAGTTGACATAAAAGGCTTATGACACATATGCAGGTGTACACAAGTATACTTACACCTAAATAATGTGGGTTTTATGGTCGCATGTACCCACAAGTTGTTATATGGTAAGTTTGGGGCTTTAACACATGAACTCAGTTTTTCTTTTCTTAACTTTTTAAACTTTTTTTCTTAGCCTCCGTTTCTGTCTCGGCTTCGTGCTTCTCGCGGTGCTCGTGAACATCCAGGTGTAATAGTCAGAAAAGCTCACGATGAGTGGTGCAACCGTACAGTGACTCTATTGAGAACTGTACTGCATCACTTCTGCACGGGACTGCACAGTTAATTTTGCCTAAAAGCTACTTGCTGCATGTTGTATATAGATTAAATCTGTTCCTGTGTAGTTCACCTAAACACATTGGATGTGCAGATTTTATAGATCTGGGCTGTACTCTCATCACCACTTTTTTATTAAAGCAGCCCAGGTGCTCTCTTTAGGAACCTGGTGTCTGAAAGATCAGCTTGACGTTTGGCTGAAAGGCAGCTCACACAGCCGCCAACCTCAGGGAGGGGTTGTTAATATGACCATGATGTCTGCAAATGCACAGGTAGACACACACTCGGAAAGACAGACACACACACACTCGGAAAGACAGACACACACACACACTCGGAAAGACAGACACGCACACACACTCGGAAAGACAGACACACACACACACTCGGAAAGACAGACACGCACACACACTCGGAAAGACAGACACACACACACACACTCGGAAAGACAGATAGACAGACACACTCGGAAAGACAGACACACACACTCGGACAGACACGCACACACACTCGGAAAGACAGACACACACACACACTCGGAAAGACAGACACACACACACACTCGGAAAGACAGACAGACACACACACTCGGAAAGACAGACACGCACACACACACGGAAAGACAGACACACACACTCGGAAAGACAGACGCACACACTCGGAAAGACAGACAGACACACACACTCGGAAAGACAGGCACACACACACTCGGAAAGACAGGCACACACACACTCGGAAAGACAGGCACACACACACTCGGAAAGACAGACACGAACACTCGGAAAGACAGACAGACAGACTCGGAAAGACAGACAGACAGACTCGGAAAGACAGACAGACAGACTCGGAAAGACAGACACACACACTCAGAAAGACGGGCACACACTCAGAAAGACAGGCACACACTCAGAAAGACAGACTGATGGACAGACACACACACGAACTAAGGAGGCTTGAAGGCAGTTTCCTTTGTGCTGCAATCCTTAAAAAAATGGCCGTTAATCCCCTGCCTCTTTAGCTGTCACCACTCTGTCTACAGCCAAAAGAACTGGCTGCTCTCCCTCTCTGCATCTCATTTGTGGCTTTTCTCCAGACTGGACAGGTGCTTATTAAGAAACAGAAGAAATAAAAATCCTTTAGCTGGTTAAAGAGGGGAAAAGGTATTTCAGGATAAATTGAAATTCTGAAGCTGAATGGGACGAAGCTGTTGTTTTTTTTTTTTTCCCAGGCTCATAACTCAAAAGCCAAAAACCATATGCTGCTGAGCTGTGCTGTGCTTCCAGCTTGTTGTTTAAATCTTCTAATCAGCCTGCACATATTCATTTGTTTCACGGCTGGGGGTCGGAAAAAAACCTCTTGCATTAATTACAAGCAGGATACTCTCGGAGAAGGGTGTTTACAGTATTTCATACAGCAGCTGATTTCACGTGTGATTACATTTAGATTGGCACAGCGACGTGTTTGTTTCATCTGATCTCGTCTTTCAGTTTTTGGAGGCGATTTTTATCAAGTGTAGCCGCAGTTTTTTATTTTGAAACGTTCCTCCGGAGACTCCAATCGCTTGTCTGTCAAAACACATACAAGCTTAAAGAAGCAAAATATTCCCAGTCAGTGGTATATATATATATTGCTAATCAGACAAGCTAGTGGCTAAGAACAAATGATTTACTGGTGTATACACATTTAACGTCAATGTTGATTCAATTAAAAGCAAGTGTTTAATTTGTTCAATTCTCACACATTCCACTGTTTATTAGATGCAGGCTTCTTTGTAAGTTTTATTGACAGTTTAATAGTATGTGTAAGTACATCGCTATGCAATATATTCCCAGAGGGCATCCCGCATGGACTGTTAAACTCCATTCCTCGTCACACTCTCATCTGTACCTGGCCGTGTGGTCTTCCCATCACTCTCACAGTCATAAATAGGGCTCATTAGCAGATAATTCTTATCAGCCTCTTATTCCCAGGAAACCAGGCCTCTCTCAAAACAAGTGGCTCAAAAAAAAACCCAAACAGACGGGGGGTTCTGCAGGTGTGCGCGTCCGCACGTGAGCTAGCAGATAAAGATGAGATGAAAGTAACTATTAGGATGTTGCTGTCCTGTGTATCCCACGTATCCCTGTTTGCAACACTGGACAGTGTTAGCATAATAAGCAATGAAAAACGTCAGCAGTCGGTATCATCCCGATGACAGGTTAACGACTAGCTGTTCGATGCCTGCTGATTTACAGTAATGGCAGTGAAATCATAGCAGGAGTGTAGACTCGAGGAAAAGCTGTTGTTTTTCCACTTCTCCTGCAAACGCACTTCAGTTCACTGCACGCCTTTCACACAGTCCTTAACAGAGGACATATGAGTACAATTTTCTTTCTTTTTTTTTTTTTCTTTTTTTTTAATACAGATGTGAATTTTAAATAAAAGCCTTTCTTTCTTTTCTTTCCTCCTCCCAGAATTAATGGGTTTGGTTTTGGTGGGGTCACACTCTTGTCACAATTTCCTCCTCTCTAATTTCCCTCCTTCCACCTTGAGCAAACGACATAAATCAGGTTTGTGAACGGCGTTTATTGTACTTAGTAACAGTAGTTATTCTCACGCTCTGTAACACAGCCAGAATTCCCGACCAATAAATGTCAGTGGTCGAGTTTCTTAAGTGTAAGGAGCGGAGTTCTGTGAAGGTATGGTGTGTGGAGGTATTTGTCACCTCAGTAAAGGTCTCATATTGAAGCTATCATCATTAGAGCTCGTTTACCAGCCGCTCAGCTTTATACATTTACATCCTTCAGCTGGCTGCCATTTTGACTCAGGCTGAGGGTTTGACGGATACTGCAGTCCAACACTCTACGCCTAATGAGTCACCTTTTCTGTCAACTCCGCTGACGTCCTCCCTCTGTCCCTACATCACAGTCAAACCTTCATAAAGAGGAATCAAATTCATGGTCTTCACAGTGCACCATGCAGCATTCAGTATGGTCTTAATATTTTCATAAATATTAAACTCTCATAAAGTTTAACGATGCTCCCTTACTGTAGACTCATTTCATTGATTGTGGGTTTGTTTTTTTGGAGTTGATGTGTTATAGCCACTTTTATTTATTTTTATTTATTTTTATTATTTTACACGGCACTGGATTGACTGTTGAGTGGATCAAATCTCTCTAGATGAGAATGATGTAACGAGTTCAGACTCAGCGCTTGTATAATTAACCTTAAGATCATTGGCAGTCCTTAATGTATATCACACATGGGAGACTATTAAAAGAATATGTTCCCATGAACACATCACGGTGTAATTTATGACAGTAACTGTTTCTCAATAGCTTTGATCAGTTGTATTTTGTTCAATTTGGCTAAAGATCGTTTCCTATAAATTCCAGACTCAGTCACAAGTTACCCATCAAAAACACCACTGAGGGGAAACACATTTTCTCATAAAAAGCAGCCCAGGGAGGCCGCAGACACTTTGTCAAGAAAGCGGTGATCTTACTCAAGCTTTTCAACAATTTTAACTGTATAAATGATAAAATATTCAATGCTGTGTCTGTCTGAAAAAATGTGGGACACAGCATCATTTTTCTCCTAAGTTTAAATCAGTTTAGTATTGTTGCAGTTCCAAACTCAGTCCAGGACCTTACACAGAGGTCATTAAGGTCATCAGAGCGGTCGTCCACTTTGCAGCCGGAGTGACCTGCAATAGGAGCGATGGGGAAATATCTGACTCATTCATTGTTAGATCATAATATTTCAACAGCAGATGGGATCGTGTTATAAAGCCACCCCACATTTTGGAGCTCTAACCTGTCACTCATGTGTAAAAAGGAAAGATAGCGTCTCCACACTCGCAAAGTGCTGCATAGTTTGTCTGTTCATATCATGATGGTGATGGAAAAAATGGTTAGAGGGATGAAAAGATGGATGGAGAGAACAGATAGGACAGAGCTGGGCATTACATAAAAGCAACGGAGGCCCTTGTCATCACTCAGAACAGAGGGACGGCCTGCCTGATATCTGTCTCCTCAGCTAATCTGATGGAGATACTTCTGAGAACCTCTGTTTTCTCCATCCCTCTGTCTTCCAAGACTTCCGCCGTCATGGTGCCAGTTTGAGCAGAGTGACTATGAGTAGATCTTAAAAAGCTGGTCTTGTGATCCAGCAAGTCATATATTTGGTTGAATAATTGCTTTTTGCGTACTTTTTTGCCAATTGCTGTCATACTGTTTGATTTAGGGTGGATTGCAGGCGTGTGTTTAAAACTTGAACCGTCAAATTTCCAGAAATTGTGCATGCTTTTTAACGCCGCATATACATAGTGATGACATCTAGGCTGTGATTTTAGAATCCTGAAGAAATGTGTTTGGTTCCTCTCACAGGTTACTGAGTGAAGTTTGGACCTGTTGCTGTCTACTGTGCCTCACTGTGTTTCTGATGTATTAGACCAGAACTAGTGCTTGAAAGTCTGGATAAAATCTTTGCATTTGCAAAACGTTGTGATTTTTTTTTTCTTTATTATTCTTGTTACGCTACAGAGATGGATGGCAAAGCTCTGCTACTTCTCTGCAATATATATAAAATGATTCACTGACTAGTATAGACCAATTTTAGCAGTAGCTAACATCACTGACTATGGGGAGCAACAGGAGGTGTTATTCTTGCATTTAATTACAGATCCGGACACAGAAACTGAGAAAATACAGACATGTCGCTGTCTTACCTTTTTGTTAATGGAGATTAGTGGAAGTTTGGCTGAGATATGTAAAGGGAAACACTGAAGAATCACAGAATTTCTCGTTTATGACTGTTAGAGGATTGTCCATATATTATAAATATAATCGATAATCAGTTGTTAAATTCATTTTTTAAGCAATAATGCCAACCATTCTCAGTTTCCTGTCTCTCAAACGTGATGTAATGTGATGCATGTAATACACAACATATCTGTGTCTTGAACTGTTCACATTCTCCACTCAGACGTTATAGCAGACATTTCTCAATAACTTCTGACAGTGTATAAACAAAAAGAGTAATGAAGAAAATGGTTTATTTGCAGTTAGTTTCTTTTTTCTTTTCAACATACTTTTGGTTTATTTTATTTTATTAGGTAATATGTCAAGAACAGAGACCTGGAATCAGAATCTATATTATTATCTCTGATGTTGTCATCGTGACTCTCTTTCTCCGGGATCTCTGGGATCTTTTGGACCTGCCAGTTCAGACTCAATATATAGTCCTCAGTATATATTAAATGGAGACCCTCGTAAAGTATCTTCATCAGGGGACCAAGCTGCCCCCCCCTCCCCTTGGTTCATCTATATGTAGTGAATCAGTGACTTGACACCAATGTTCTCCACCATGGCTGAACCTCTTGTCACAAAGAGCGAGGCCAGAGGGGAAGAAACCTCATTACCAATGTTTACCTTTACAGTCCGATCATATAGGATGTGGTATTCTGCTCTCTCTCTTCGTCACCGCAGTCTGATACAACAGCCAGTCGCATGACGACAACCCTTAAGCTCTCAGTTAGCACGGCGATCCAAAAAAACGATTATAGAATTGTCCATCTGCTGAATAAATGGACACTTCCTTGTGTTTATTTGTGTGCGGGGACCAAATGTAGTAGAAAAATATATCTCACCACATCTACTTCGGTCTTTATGGTTTATTTTAATTCACATGAAATAGTAAAATGTCTTGTTTACTGAAGTCATGTGAAAGTGAATGTTTCTGTTGCGCTCGCCTGCCATCCCACAATATATGATGCTGTATGAACACAGAATTAGAGAAATATTCTGTTCCAACTCTTAAATTATACTTCGTTTCTTTCCAGTAACACTAAAAAGAGTTAGTGTGAGCGTGCCAACTTCCACAAACTGTATCACCACTGTCCCTTATCTGTCTGATTTTTATTTATTTGCCCTGCTCTATATTTATGTAGTCTGGCAAATCCTGTAATCTGCATACGTGTGTTTGGTTTTTTATGTGGTGTCAAAAAGGAAATGGCTTTGTGTTCATCAAAAGAGCTGTTTGATCTGACTCAAGTATAACTGTGGATGGCAGCCAAACCAAACACGAGTCCACCTGGTTGTTCCCACATAGCAGAACTGAACACACACCTGATAATTTACGCTTCTTCTTTCTTGTTGTCTTGTTGTTTCTTGTTGTCAGAGGAAGCGTTCGCCGCTCAACACGAGAGTCTGAAGGAGGAGAAAGAATCCTTAACCAAGCTGCAGAAGGAATGCACTGCCAAGAGGTATGTGTGAGCCTGTAATTAGCTATCACTTTATTCATAGAAAACACACCATGGATCTTTTACCCATCAGCTAGACATTACCCAGGGCCCATTGACAGATTGTGTTAAGCAATCGTATTGGATTTTGATGAGATTACACCCTACACCCTGCCTCCCACCTTGCTCTTTCAAAACAAGGGGAAGTTTTTGCGGCCAGCGCTGCCTATTTATGTGTCCTCAACTGAGAGTTTGCACATTGCACTTGAAACTCTATTGATTTGGTGTTTGCTTTGGCCTGTGTGTGTATGTATGTGTGTGTGTGTGTATGTGTGTGTGTATGTGTGTGTGTGTGTGTGTGTGTGTGTGGCGGGTGGCGGCCCTGTTTGTCTGAGAAGTACCTGGCAGTCACTGAAGGTAAATCAGAGCCAGCTGGCTAGCAGGGACCAAGAGACCCAGCAAATAGGAAATTAACACCGACACTTGTACATCTGCCTAATATCAATTCCTTGGAAATATCTGTGTAGTTGATGTTTTTCATGTCTCCCTTTAAAAAAACCAATAAAAAAAACCCCAAAAAACTTGAATGCACACTTTTTCCCCTGCCTCTCTCTCTGTTTAGTGTTTCACGCTGATTTTGAGTATCTCCAATCACAAAAATGTAGCTGTAGTTAGTTAAATGTACTTTTTTGGAAACGTAAAAGTATTTGCTCATCTATCCTCTCTTGATTGCAATAGCCTTCTTGAAATGTTGAGAGCCCTTTTAGGTCACAGGAGAGGATGCACATTTTTGCTTGCCTACACCAGCTAAAGGCGTAAACGTGCTTCTCTAGGCCAACGTGTACGGGAGTTGTTTTGAGGCATGGCTGTTTCTTTTATACTTGTTCATACACCTTGTAGCGGGTTTACTTTCTTTCTCCTGCAATTTGAACACGGCCCCCGACAAGAGTTGCATCAACCAATCAGCTTGTTTGATACACAGCGTGTTTAATTGAGGTGTGTGTTTGTCATCTCCTCCACGAACCTGTGGTTACCCATAACACCCTTCACTGCATAGACATTTATGTGCACCTTTAAAAAGAAAACAAAATAACTCTACATTGATATATAGATTGAGAAATAGCGTTGTTTTTGAGGACGGTGGAAGGAAACGTGAGTTTGCATGTTTTAGGATAAGGATTTGTGAAGCGCTTGCATCTTGGCTTAACCTTTTAGATAAAGCAAAGCCTGCTGGACAGATATGAGTGATCCTCATTAATCTGTCTGCTCTTTCACTTGTACAAAGCAGCTCCACACTGGGAAAAAGGGAAATGATAAGAGACTGCTATCCACAGGCAAAGCCAAATAGGAAATTCAAGTGAAAGGCGAGAAGCATGAATGGGAAAGTGCATCACATTCAATAACCATTCCCCCCCCCCCAAAATAATTCCTTTTCATCTGCATGAAATAATAGGCTTTTACCCACACTGCTTCACTCTGTAGTAGTAGTACAGGACACCCAAAGAGTGTCTCTCTCTTTCTCTCTCTGGCACACACGCATAAACAATCATACACCATTCATACAAACCAGAGTATCGTATGTCGTTCCACTGAAGAAATGTAGCTGTGTAACTCATGTGCAGTCACAGGAACATCTGCGCATCCATCCTGGAAACGGCCCTTTTTATTCACTCTTTAAGATTGAATAACTTTAAATTACTGCAGACATATAATCAGTGCTTTTCATTTTTAATGACCATTGAATTTCGTTGGGTTTCACAAACTAAATAAGTACATTTTACATGCACTTTATTGTTGTTTTTTTTTGTATAGAGCCACCTTCATCCTCTGAGGCTGCGGTAGCCTCAATTTTAAACGCACCATATTGGTTCCTTATATTATGTAGTGGTTGGATGTGGAGGAGACACCCAGCAAGTTATTTGTTTCTAGCAAACGTGCAATGTTTCAAGTGTGAACAAACGCTTACGTGAACCAGAAGATTTGGGATGTAATACAACACAAAGGGTATCTACTGGTCATGACATTCCTGGAATGCCATGGAATATCGATAGATTTACCGTACATGGAAAGTATGGCATGAAATCTGAAATATGCTAGACAGTATTTGACTACTAGATTCACGTATTCATTGCAAATCGGTCACTTTTCTCAACAACAGATATGAAACTGTATTTGTTTAACGAGTGACATGTCTCAACAACTATTGAATGGATTGCCCTGTATGGATATTTAAGGGCCATAGAGGATAATTCTTTGTGATGTTCCTGCTTGTCCCCACTATAAGGTTGACATTTTAATTTGCCCAGTAGTTTGGTTTATGACCGAATAATGGTTTATGACATTGCCATCACCTTCAGCTGCTAACATACAAAACTATGATGGCGAACCTGGTAAATATTACCTGTTAATAATCATCAGAACATTAGCATTGCTACTGCGAACATGTTAGCATTTTACTCCGAGCTGTGTGTAAGTAGAGAGCTGTGGCTGTAGACTTTTTAGTCTTGTCATCTTTATCTTTATTGTCTCACTGGTGCATACGATGGTGCCCTGTAGAGAAAAGGCTTTGCCACTTTAAAACGGTTTTAATGCTTTAATAATGGGCCGAGCTGGACTCGATGGATCCTGCACAACTAATAAGGATTGTCTTATAATGGATATAAAAATGGTAATTTGGCAGTAGTATCATTTGAGTTTTCTACTTGACTCACTGATGAGTCGATTAGCTCTCATCACTACAAGGCAAACACAGACTGGGCTAATCTCCTTAGATCAACATTAAGCTTTCATCACTCATCATTGTGCTGCATAGATAAACTCCCCTTTCTGTGCGTCATTAATCTTTCAGTAATTTTTATTACTTTCATGCTTTCTTACAGTGGGTCCCTGTGGAGCAGTAACTAGCCTGGATGACTTCTACTGCTCTATACCATCTCTTCCAGCTACACTCCTTCCTCTACAATCTCATCTTCCTCTAGTCCGTCCATCGCCTTACCGCTCCCTATGTCCTCCACTCTTAACTGTAGCTATGGTCTCCGTCTGCCAGCTGGTTGCTCATTGTGTCATCCTTGTTGTCTGCTTTTATTTCCACAGAGAGCAGTTTCTGAAGTCCAACGCCCAGCTCACCTTCCGCTGTCGTCAGCTCCTCTCTGAGCTTTCCTACATCTACCCCATTGATGTGGTGAGTCCAACCTTGTGGTACGCGGCTGCACAACACATTGTTCACGTAAACTGCAAAGAATGATTTGGTTCCAAAACCAAGGTTTTAATAAGGCGGAAATGGTGAGACGATTCAAAGTTCAAACGACTCTGCTCTAATGGATGATACAATCACCGCGTTTCTAAAACCTTTGGCAAACAAATGAAATACTTTAAATGCTGCTCTCTGATCACTGCCTTTAATATAAAACCTGTTATTTAAATCCACAGGCTAATCAGTCAGATTATGTCATCTGTGGAGTGAAGCTGCCAAACTCTGAAGACTTTCAAGGTAATTTAATACGTGGCTGCGTGTGTGTTTCAGGGTTACAGCGGGATATGCTGATATTTTTATACCAATGCTAATCTGTAGGTGTTTGGTGACACAAAGCAATTTAACATTATATATAGTTACAAGGTTAAAAAACACTATTACTATTACTATTATCACACTAGAAGGTAATTTGGAATTAGGTATCACTGTCCTAATGTATAATAATACTCTTTAACTTGCATAAGAAAATCATGGAAGGAAACTGTAGTTTACCAAAAACTACCAAGATACGTCACAATAAAAAGTAGTTAAACTACATCTTAACTACTCTGAAAACCAGTAACTACTACTTCTAAAAGTAGTTAAACCTCATCCCGACTACATCACAGGAAATGATCACAGTGTGAGTCTGGAATTCCGTATACATGGAGGTACAACTATACTGACGCTGAGGAAAGTGTAGGTGTGTTTGATTTAGGGACCAGGGCATGCCAGTTCTCACTGAGGCAGCGCTAGGATGTGTTTTAAGGAGAGGATAGGGAGCAATTGTTGAGGTGGAGTCAGGAAAATGCTACATTTTTAGGGAAATTCTAGGTATTCGCAGACATATTGGTCGCAAACTACAGGTGATTTTATTCAAGTAGCAGGTGATTGTCATTAAATGACAACTGTGGATAATGAGCTGTAACATTGTGCCATACCGTATGACAACACCATGAGAATACTACAAATATGTAGTTTGTAATTAACTACGTGCACTACATGACCCAGAGTAGTTAACTATTGTCATAGAGCCAACAAAGGAGGGAGGGGAAAATGCTGCATACTGATCTGCAGCACTTAAAAAAGAAAAGAAAAAAATTCATGGACTTGGAATCGTTAAGTAAGGAAAAAATGTTTGGAGTTTAGAGCCCTCCTTGACGTCCAGCAGCTATGTCGGTTTGCATTCTTGTGTGTTTTTTTTTTTCAGAACACTTTGTGTTTCTGATTTCTTGTTGGCTGCTGCTGCTGCTGTTGTTCAGTGCTACCACAGTCTTGTCACAAGATGCTTTTCTGATCTGGTTTCACCACCCCTGGTGAGATGCAGCCATAAAAACCACATGCTTTAGTATCAAAGGCACAGCATTTGGCAACAGAAAGTACAATCACAGACCTTGTTATCATGTCGGTGGGGTAGGTTAGAGTAAGGGTCATGCTGTATGCTTTGTGATAAATGGGATTTTCTGTCACAGCTCAGGAAACTTGATGACTTCATGACTTGAGAGGATGGGGTTGCTGGATTGAATGGGTCATGAATGGTTAGCTTTGATCCGCAGCACTTGTCCGACACACCCGCCACTGTCCGCACAACATTCTCCAGCTCCTCTTCCTCACAGCTGGTGAGACCAAGAGTCCATAATTCAAAAATAACACCTCCGCGCCCTGCTGTCTCACTCCACCTGTTCACATCTTTTCAGAGCACAGTAGTGACAGCCAGCCCGTTTGTGTTTGCAGCCATCTCTTGTTCCCATAACGTGGAGGCCTGTTTCTGCTTCCCTCTCCCAGTCCTGCGTAGGGGGACATGTAGCAGTGAGTAAACTACTGAGCATGTGCCGTGGCAGAAGATAAACAGGCTAACAGAGAACATCCTAATGCATTTCCTCATAACTGTCTTTTCTCCTATACCATCGCGTGCTGTTTGTGAAATGTAGAAAATAGCTTCCATGCTATTCTAGGTAGCCATTATTCACCCTCTAACATAACCGCTGTACCCATTAGACCTCTCGCAAAGGCCAGATCATGCATCTGCATGTGCAGACCTTTGTATACACATGGCAGAAAAAAAGGGATGGAGAAGGTTGCACTTTAATCCTGCATTTCACCACAGTGCTGACCCTTGCTCTTATTTGTGTGAGGTCTGCCCCAGAAAGAGTCCGATCAAGTCCAGAACTGTCCGGATGTGTGTCGAAGTGTGTTTAAAGAGGCCTACAGGGGAGGATGTTCCACATTAGAGACCAGGGTCAGGGATAGTTAGAGTCCTAATCCAGCTGGGGGTCAAAGAGGAGTAGTGTGGCACTGCGCTGAGGCCCATCAGTGTTTTACATTTAACTGGGCTTTCTCTGTCAGCTCAGCCTTGACAGCAGTCTCCAGTTGCACCCTAAGGTGTCACTTATAGGTGCATGTCCTTTAGTTGACCTGCTATTCCTGTTAGTGTGAAGCATCACTCCTGGTGCTTTAGTTGTAGTTGAAAGATACAAAGCAAGTTTTTTTTTTTTTTTCTTTTCTGTGTTAAGTTGGAAAACACACAGTATGAGCCAAACGTTTACTATCGTCATAGTCTATTATTTCAAAGCATTAAGATAAAAACCACGGTGAGGTTAGGTCTTCGCCTCAAGCAGCGTCCTGCTGCTGTTTGAGAATGTGAAACCACTTACCGTGTTGTGTTGAAACCACTTCTCGTATTTAGACCGAGATGGTTTGCTGTTGCGTTCCCCGTCAGAAATGTTCACAAAGGCATCCTGTTTTCCACCCTAAAAGTTATTTGAGCTCAGACTTCGGCTTCTACGTGACGCTTTTGCTTCTCAAGCACATATGTGAAAGAAATTGGGTATCCCACTGCAGCCAGTGTTTTTTGTTATCGCCACATTTTGTCTCACTTTCGAAAAACACATTCCCATATGGACGCAAGTACTCTTCCTCCTGTGAAGACTTGGTTACCAGGCTGTCTTTGGTTGGGTGTTTATACATAGATTCACAAGATGTGGGCTTGGTTTATATATATATATATACACACAATTTATTTTTGCATGTAATGAAAGTACATTCCAAACAAAACAGACATGGCTGACTGTATGCTTTTGAAGTGTTTTTTTTTTTCATACTGACTTTGGGGTGATTAAAAATGCTGCCATCTTGGAATTTACGCTGCATTAGATTTTCGGCTTTGGTGTGTTAATGTAGATGATCTCAGAAGCCCAATGATGGATTAACAAGTACAACATTTGTTATCTCCCGAATCAAAACTCCATCTCTTTGTGTCCTGCAGCAAAGGATGATGGGAGCGTGGCAGTCGCCCTGGGTTACACCTCACACCTGGTCCTGATGATCTCGTGCTTCCTGCAGATCCCTCTTAGGTATCCAGTGATCCACAAGGGTTCACGCTCCTCCATCAAGGACACCATCACTGACAGACTCACTGAGAAGGAGCGAGAGTAAGTAGACTGAATACATGACATAGAAATACCAAATACCCAGGAGTGTCTGATCCTCAAACATTCACATGCAACTCTTTCATCACACACGCTGAAGTAGACGTTTCCTTGCTGTACAAAAAGTTGATAATTCTAAATTCAAAGTTGCTGTTTCTTGAAATACTCTCAAAGATAGCTGTTCAATGACAACATATTTATAGACGTCTCCTTTTCTGTTGGATTCATGATAGCAGATACTCTCTTGAGGCTGATGTTATGCTATAGCTCTTAGCCCTGAGTGGATTGTACGATTAGTTCCACTTCTCCAAAGTATTTTGGATCATGTGTACTGATGTTCAGATGAGAAGAGAGTGTTTTCACAGCTGCGACATGAAGTGTTGTGAGTGTAAAGGGCCGCGTGTGCTCAACATACCACCAATTATTCGATTACGTGGTGATTCCACAAGCGAAAACATAAACTCGACGCATGACAGAAATGCATACAGAACACTTAATATATGAATTATTGTGAATAAGCACTCTTAATCAATCTCGAAATTGATTTTAAATTGCTACAAAGATAGAGCTTTACTGAACGAGCATAATCATGACTGTTATTGCTTTGGTAAGATTTAATGGTGGTGAGTCAGGAAACAAGTTATTTGTTTTAGAGTTAAAAAAAAAAAAACTCACAATGCTCTCATGTAAACAATATTATTTTGGGTAATTGTCAGTTTACACAAAGATGTTTTTCGTTCAGACAGACGTTGGATGCAACAGTTTTGACAGCAGTGCTGTCATTGTATATAAAGGTAACTATGTTTGATTGAATATAACTAATAAAAGCAAAACAATAGCAGTTTTGGCTATGGCTGTTATGGCTTATGGCTGTTATGTGAATCGTTATATATATTAAGATCAATTCATTTATACAGATATGGTAAAAAATAAGGTTAAAAAAAAAGTGTGGACAATGTGCTCTGCATTTTTTGATTTATAGTTTTAAATCAAGTAAAAACAGAATCACATTTAAAAAAGGCGCATCAACTCAAAAAGCTTGTATCTGTTGTGTGTCAAAACATCACAGTCACGTTTCTGTTCTCGATCATTCATAAAATATGTCCTGCTTTTATGAAACTGTTCCTGCATACTGTCACATCCATAATATTTTCAGTTTTACAAACCACAGCCTGTTATCTGACAATCGCATCATTTTGTCTGTTGAAAAGACATCATTGGAAAAGTCATACAGTATGTTTAGAATCATACAAAGTAGCTACTTTCTGTTAAATATTGGACCTCATTTAAATACAAAGTAGTAAAATGAAACCTTTTTAACATTTGTAACATTTTTAACATTGGTACAAGGCAAAACATACGATACAGAATACATTAATTTTATTCATGATATGTTCTTTCTGTCTAAAAATCTCTTTAAATATGACAAATCAACATCCATAATCAGCGAAATGCAGAAATTAAGTTTTCCGATACATAACCGAAAGCAAATATAGTGCTGATATATTTTAGTGAATTGTTTAGTTCTGTCATACATCAGAATTGTAAATTAATATATATTTTTTCCCTAATCTGTTCAGTAATGCAGTTTTGTAAAGCAATTATTTCCCCTTTAGAAATAGTTTAAATTGTCCTCCTGATTAATGAATTTCTCTGTTTGGGCCTACCGACCATTTTCAGCTGCAGACCTGCATGCTGTAGCTGGGGAAGGAGGTGGTGACTCTTAAGATGTTTTCTTTCACCCATGGTAACAACTTAAAGTTTCCCTTTTCAATTTACGCAGGAGTTCACAGAGTGCTTCTCTTTCATAATGAGGAGCATAAATCACAGTGCCTGTTTTATGCCCGTGTCTCTATCACACCTTAGGGCTGTGACCACTTTGCTTCCTATATTCACAGCATTTATATCATTTTTGCTGAATCACAAGCTATTCGCGATTGAAGAATGTTAACATAAAGAGCAGCAAATGATATGATAAGAATCTAACCTCACCCGGGGCCGTTTGTGTAAGTCACGAATAGTACAGGCACTGTAATTACTGCACACGCCAATGTAATGAAATTATTATTTGTATATGTTGATGTTCTTGTAACTATGCATCAAGTCAGAATAATACAAAAAAAACCCCTCAAATCTGCCGAGTAATGATAATTGCACATTCGTGCGACACACGCTCAGGTATGCACCCTGCATGTTTACATTCTATTTCTGCAGGACTCCTTCAGTAAGTGAGAGAGAGGGGGAGTGATGAAGAAGATAATGCTATAATCAGCACTGTTACTAATAGCCATTGATGTGGATGCATGTGATTGCCACCTTAGAGTGAATAGTCTGGGTAAGTTTAGCGCCTCTGAAAGTCCTGAGTCATGCGTGCACTTTATACTTTGCCTTGTTGATTATCAGCAGAGGATTTCAGTGTTTAAAATAATCTTTACCAAATAATTTCACTATATGAGTCACCCAGGCAACCTACAGTATATATGTACAACTCCTGTGTTTACCAATAACCCCTTTTGCTGTATTCTCAGTCATAGACAATGAAAAGCGCTTATTCTCATACGAGGCACATGAAGCAATGACGCGTAAATAAGCCCTCACACTTCCACATCCACATATGTCACACGTAAGAAGACAAAGTGTGTGAAGAAAAAAGTGAGATGCTATCAGACAGACACTGTGATTGAGCGTCCGTCTCTCTGTGTGGGTGACTATGTCATGTCAACAGCTGGAAAGACTCACTGGGAGTTGCTTCACATTCCTGCATGGCTGGAGGCCTGACTCGCTGTATGTACTTTCCAGTCCCACCATGCAAGATATTTACACCAGTGTCCAGCAACAAAAAAATAAACTTGTAGGCTGTGTGACTGTTGAACAGACACAACAAGTCAGCATCACCCTTAGGTGTCCGTAAGTGGGGCCAAATGCTCCAGCAAACATTCAGCCAACCACCACCCCACCCCCCACCCCCCCGTACATGTTTATGACCCTTGAGGCCCCAGAGGGCTGCAGACACAATGCAAAATGATGTGTGGGAAGATGGAAAGCAACTAGCTGTGCTCTAAATGTGTACAAAAAAGGGGGTGATTAAAGTGTCGGAAAGAGGCAGCCAGTGGTGATAAGTGAGGTGGCGTGAGATCAGTTTCTCAAAGAGTGGTAGGATTAGCAAGCAGTCAGTTAATTATAAATGGCGTGCACATAGAAACCAAATGTTGTTTCAGTCACATGTTGCACTGTAGACCTCTTTTTTTTTTAAATGGTAATTGTCCTAACATGGCATTTTCTATTATAAACACGTTTGCAGTGTGATAGATCTTAGTGCTCTTTTAAGATGACCTCACAGATCACAGATGCATCTTTTTTTTTAGGTCAGGCTCAGCATCCCCATTGTGTGCCTCTACTGCAGCACCTCGACTCGCTCCTGTTACTGTGCAGCGGACAATCCCTCCTCCGTGTATTGTGGTGTGAAGAATATGAATATACAGTATTTCACATTTTGAGTTTGGCTCATGTAATTTTATTCCTTCCCACCTGCCTTGTAGAATAATGGCTCCCTTATTTCATATAGTCCCATATTTTGGCCACAGTGAAACCAGTCAAGGCATGTGTTGATCTGAACTGTGTTACCCTCCAGCACTTGGGCACAGGCCAGAGTTTGAATCTGACCCTGTACGAATGTTTGAAAATGAGCTGTGGAAGATGACTGGTCTGTTTGTCACTTGGTGTGATTTTGACCTTTTTTGAGACCTCGAAATCTCTCTATTGAAGACATCCTCTGAAAATCGGTGGAAGACGACATGTTGCGGCCACATTTTGTCCTGTGCAGATCCTAGTTCCAGTGTGTCTGATTGCATGGGGGAGAACTTGGGAGATGTGATCCAGATGTCCAGTGTTTGATTGAGACCAGAACCCAGCCATTAAAAAGCCAGCACTGCCTCATATAGGCTTTCACCTAAAGCTTCGAGGCAAATCAGTTAAAAAAAAAAAAAAAAACCTCCAAAAAGATTATCACAGAGTAAAATAAAAATGGATGTAAGTGGGAATTTACACATCAATGCCGGGATCAAACGACACAGGAAACTGTTGGTGGATGTAGTGAATGTGAATGCCGAGGGAGGGAGGCCTGCTTAAGACGAGAGGAACCGGTGAGCTCCAAGAAAAGAGGTTATTGTTCCGGGGCTTCAGTAGTTTCATGTCTGTTAACATGGGCCATATGCACAGGAGGAGAAGGGGGAGCTGCATCCAAACGAGCCTGTCCTGCCTAAGGTTGCACAACAATGACGGGGGGGGGGGGCGCTGTGAGGCTGCAGGGGGGTTAAATATCCTGCTCAAAGACACACTGTAGAAGAAGATGGAGACACACAATTATTGTTTCACTAACAGTAAGATGATTTAGTATCAGAAGTTTCAGGGTCAGTTCCCACAAATTATAAAAAATGACCCATTTCATTCATTTTATCTGCAGTTTTGAGGTATCAGGTACAGAATGAAATAAGAATTTCATGATGTTATATTAGCTTTTATATATGTATTCTTTGTAGACGTGAAGGAGCCGTTCAATTTGGGGGCCAGAGAGCTTGAATCAAATTTTGAGCAAATATCTCATTATTTAGGTCTATATGTCAACTACAAAGGCACCGTGGGACTGGATGTTTGCTGGTTTTTTTTGTTTTTTTTGAGGTTTCCTGCTGGATCACTCAAAGACAATGGCAGAAATGCTATGTTTATAATAGTTATGAAGAAGACAAGGAGTCTCTTCTAGGTTGACAGGTTAGTTGCATAAGCAGTCCTTCATGTTGAAGTACAGTCGAGCAGTCTTTGTCCATACTTCATTAAAAAGATAACAAGAAGCATCTGTGCATAAAAGGCTTTCTGAAGGATGCTGTGGGTTGGAAGCAATGACCTGTAGCAGTATTATACTATACTTGCTCTCTCTGTAATGCTTGAAATATTAATCCTTAAATTGGTGTTGTAATCTTTTGATTTAAAGTCGGATATCATTTCATTTGGGATGAAGTGATAGTCTTGGCTTGTGAATGTATTGTGTGTGTAGGGTGCTGGTCAGATTGGACTGCTCTTCTTCATCTCTGCTTCTGATTAAAACAATGGCAGGAAACGAAAGCAAAGAGAAAATGAGAGCGCTGAGGTCAGCACACTCCTGGATATTCTTAAGAGCTGTGATGAAAACCCAGCATGACAGAGCGAGCAACCGGCACATCACTCAGGAGACGCTTTAACGGCAAAGACCAAGATGGCGAAACAGTTATACCGGGGTCTTAAGTGCAACAGCGGTCATTAAAATAGCATTCACTGACAGATGCTCAGTGTAATCATTTCTCAGATATTGAAAATTACAGCTCACCGTGATTTATATAGTAACCGCCGCCATTAGAGTCTTGACAGTTGCAAGGCAGGTGGGTGTTTTTTAAAAAAAAAAAAAAAAAAGCAGGCACAGATGATTTATGGCCCCGTGCTGTTTGAAATTGCACATTAAAGACATTGTGAAACTCACAAGCAACCCCCTCCATTAAAACAGGGGTGTAAGTACTGGCCAAACCTCGTCTCTAACACGTGAGCCAGAACTGTTGTCTTGCACATTTGGAGTATTAATTAGGATGTCTAAACAGGCAAGCCTACACATGTGGAGACCTCGGCCTGTGTATACATTACAGCAGGTCAGCCAGTCACCAGGAGTCTTCCCACCGTATTTTCACGAACCAGAGTGAAGCTGAGCTCGACCACCCACCTGAATAGCTGTGTCCTCCTTTACACCCCACCATTTAATACAATGGACCCAAGAGGGAAGAGAGAGGAGTCCAATATACTATAGCAAGCTAAAATATACATGCTCTCTATAGTTTGCACAAGAAGCACCCACTGACCTCAGGGCCTTGGTTTTCTAATAGACTCCTTTTTAACAGGGCCGCCTGTAGAGACGACGGCCGTTTTAACTCAAAGAACAGAGCTCAGATGGACTCCGCGCCCTCCATTTTGGCTCTGTCATTGTTGTAAAACTATAGAAACCGATGTCAGTTTTAAACAGACCATATGTACAGAGCAAAAAAAAGTGCATACACAAAGTTTTAATTAGAGGCTTTAGGCCACGGTAACTTCACCTTTTTTTCCTCTTTGTACAAACAGCTCACAAATGTGGCCGTTTAACCGGAGGCTGTAAAAGACGTCATGTGCTGCTGACACCTGCTAGACAGCCCCCACCACCCCTTTCCCCCCCACTCGTGGTGGATCACCCAAAGATGAAAGAATTATAACTCAGCCTGCTATTAAGGGAGCCCTCAACCAGAATAAAACACAGGGCAAGTGTGGTCGAACAAAAAAAATGGACAGGAAGAAAAAGCAATGAACTTTCTATTACGTAATCTCACCGTTTTAGCTGTATGTTTATTGGTTGTTTCCTCCTTTTAACACAAGAGTACCTCCTTTTCTATTCTCAGGTTGTCTATGTGGAGAAAGAGAGTCTAGACCCGTACATATTCTCCATCATAAAGACAGGGGACTTTCCTGTGATGTGCAAGCCTTGTCTTTTTTTTTTTTTTTTTTTTTATAATGCCATGGCTCCATACTTATTAATTACATATTCTTGTGTCTGCACATAGAGCTAGCGTTTGCACGTTAACTGTCCCGTGGTGAGATTACTCTGAAGGGGAGATGAGAAGAAAAGAATGATGAAATGTTTTTATAAACCAGGAAAAAAAAAAAGTGACAGATTTACTTCTGCTCTCGACTGACTGTCATTTCTATTTCATCTTTTTCATCCAGATCACGCAGGCTAAATGAAAGCAGATTTCATGTTTTGGTAATCAGTCTTTGAAAGTGAGTGGGTGTGTTGATTATGGTGTCATATTGAGTTTGCCGCGTCAGTTTGGCGGACGTGACCCTTCAGCGGAGCCGCCACTAAGGGGAGCAGGAGAGGGATGTGGTGACGGAAGGAACGGCTCGATTTAGGAAAGTGAAGAAACATGAGGAGGGTTTCTGAGATATAGGTTATTTGATTTGTACAACAAAATTAGACAAAAAACAAGCTGACGGCGTAGTGCACACGAGGCGAAGTAAACATAACCTCATTACATTCCAGCAGCAAAGCACAATTAGTGCAACAAACTGTTACTTCTACAGCCTGTGTGCGAATCTTTCTGGTTTGCGTCTGTTTATTCTTCGTTCTGACGGACAGACTGATTTCGGCCTGCATATTCCTCCAGGACTGTAATTTATTTCATCCTGTTTAGTGTAGGACTGCATCAGTTTATGCCACTGCTGGAGTGATTAAAAATGGCCTCTGCTTACTGCTATTCCTTATGTTTCTCCCCTGCACATACTATGAACATTTTTACTATTTTAGCAAAAATTATAGCAATGGCTTTCTGTCTCCAAGGTCGGACCTAAATCAGGTGAAAACAAAGCCAAAGGGAAAAAAAGTGGCTTTTTCGATAGCAAAATGAAGTCTTTGTGACTGCTCAAAGCACATCCTTTATGCTTATTTTGAGTCTTAATCTCAGTGGGACGAACCAGATTAGATAATATTATATTTAAAATAATAGAATGTGCGCGCCAACTGAATCACATACTCCTCTGGTGCCCCCTCCCTTCCCTCCGTCTTCAGACTTCCTCCCTCCATCCTCCCCACTGGTGTGTAATAATACATTTGACTTTACTGGACGTCCCCAAGAGGAATTCCTGGTGTTTTGTGAACCGGAGTATCTCTAGTGTGATTTCAGACACAGTGAACAGCGGTCATTAATCACTTTGCTGTGATGGAGTCGGTGTTTTCACGTGTTTGCGTGTGTGTGTTGGAAGTGGCTCTGTTTTCTTTTTCTTGCTTGTTCATCAGCAAACAAATCCTATCTGTTCGTGGGGAAGTGATATTGGGAATGCCAGCGGTGTGAGGGGAATGTCTGTTGTGTTGTTCTTCCTCTCTCTGTTAGTTATTTCCTAGTGCTGAGATATGACCTCTGGCGGGTCGCTTTCTGCATGGGGCCCTGGCTGCATGTCGGGAATATGGACGGCCAACAAGTGGCTGGCTGTGTGGCCCTCGGGCTACAGCATCTCCTTTTTTTTGCTTGCCAGCCTTCACAGCAAAACATCCTGTTAGAATTTCTTCTAGGTTTACAATAATCACCATCTGGACAGGATTTATGTCCACAACCTCAAGGGTGGCACTGTAATGCTAATAGTTTGAGTAATTCGTAGTGAGGAGGCGTTGACCTTGAGCACCGGGCTCGGAAAGGCTTGGAAAATCAGCAAGAAACGTATAAATGCCACAGAAAAGAAATAAAGCCCATTCATTTAAAAAATCTTTGGGTACGTTTATGTTGTCAAGGGCAACCTGACAAATGCTTTTACAGCTGAAATGTTTCAAACATGGGTGTCATTGATGATTTGTTCTCTTAAGAGCAGCAACATCTGAGTAAAAGCTAACCTTCAGCATACCGCAAGCACATCTGAATCAATACTCTGCACTTGAAACCTGCAGGGTTACACTGTTGCTAGCGTGATCTCCGGTGACAGCGGAGTCCAGTGAAGTGCCACCACTGAGGAAGTGTATTCTTCCACTGCCTCAGGCACCTATAGGTCATAGAAAGAGGGGGTGAAGAGCCCCGTATCTGCTCTCATATAGGATTAACTAAAGACCATGACCCAGTCCCTGGGGGGCACACACACAGGAAGGAAGCATGCCGGATGCACACACTCACTTAAACTCACTTAAACACACATGTGCAAAGCATTCAACACATGTCTGCACATACTGTACCGTACATTAGAACGCATCTGCTGCTCCTGGCAGAGCTGTCATACAATCACAGACACACATTTCTTAGAGAATTGGTCATTGAGGATACTGTGTAGCTTTGTTTGTATTTTTAGATGCGTTCATGAGTCTCGTTTTAGAACGAGTCATTACTCCACTCATATGGCATCAGACAATGACACAACTTTTAGAGATCATTACATTTTAAATGAGGAGATTCTTTTCTTTCCAATAATATTTCCTCTGCCCGTGCTTTCCTTTTGACGCGGCTTTTGGAGAAACGACACGCTGCATCTATGTGTACGTATGCCTGTGACAGTACTTGACCTTGGTAACATCTCACGTGTTGAAGAATTCTTGCTCTTACAAAGACCAGATGTCAGTTTCGTCTCCAGTAAAAACACTAAAATGAAGCATTTTTCCCCTCCTACCTCTGTTTTCAGTGTTTGGGTGAGAGGTTAGGAGGAGGATTAAGTTTAGGTTAGTCCGAAGGCTAACGTGAAGCTTTTAGAGATGAGTTTAGACAGGGCAGAGATATGAATGTAGATAGTGAAGGTTGTCAGAAGTATGTTGACACAAACAGGTGTGTGTATGTGTGTGTTTTGTCAGACTAAAGCCCTGCTCAGTCTGTGGAGCTGGTTTCCCAATATACTGTATCCTCCTCAGCAGGAGATGAGCAGACATAAGCGCATAATGACAGGAAGGGATGAGTCCGGCCTTAAGTCCCTGGTTGCATAGAGAATTTTCCCACTCTGGATGTCAGCATACTCTTCCTCATCTTTCAGAAGCACTCCTTGTGCAGTCCTAACTAAGACATCTGATTTGTACCGATGGGACTTTCCCACCATGCTGAAAGGAAAAGTTCTCTTTGTTCCTGCTCAGAAGCGGATGGACAAGCTGTTTGGACGCCTCCGCTTCTGTTTGATATTTCAGTTTAACGAGATACGGAGGTGGCGTCTGTGAGATGGGTTCATAGACCCCGACCCAGCGTCTTCGACCATCTGCAAGTGTTACCGATTGTAAACGCTGCTGGCTACATGAACGGGCACTTTCAACAACGGGATGAATTCATTGCCTATTGCAGAACCAAAGAGCAACAGTTGTTTAAATCCCTAAAATTAAATTAACAAACGATCCCCCTTTTAATCCCACCAGCCTTTATTGATATTTTCACACGGACAGTTTGTGTTTTTAAGTTTGTGTTTTTCTCCTTTCTTTCACAGATTCCCTTTGTACCCCAGAGGAGAGCGGTTTCATTTTGAATATGGTGTCTACTTACTCAACAAGAACATTGCCCAGGTGACACATCAACACTCACACACACATCAAATGTTTGCTACTAACAAGTGAAAGTTTTACTCAAGAATGAAAACTGCATACCTGGCTAGTTTCTGCCTATGCTTAGTGCATATGAACCTGTACCACACACACACACACACACACACACACACACACACACACACACACACACACACACACACGTGGAGTCACTTTTAAGGCTGGTTAAACTCTAGATTTTTTGAAAAGACCAAAACCAACAATGTGTTAGTCTGTTTCTCAATACTCCTGACTGCCATAGTTGCTTTCAGCTCCAAGCCTGTTTGTGTTTATTGAAAATGTATTTCTAAAATTAAAAAAAAGGGTCATAAAAAGTTTCCTTTTTGAAAAAGACTAAATAATTCCCTGAAACATCAGGACATTGCTTTTTTTTCTTAGCAAATGCTATTCAAACAAAAGTGGTGCATTTGTCAGAAACCATTTTCAGATGCAGAGTTCATCTTGTAGTGAGTGTTTATGCGGCTGCAGGACGGAGTATGTGGAATCAACTCCAAATAAACTACAGTGCCCATGTTCGTCATAATAATGGAACATGTCACCCAGTGCAACAATGTGGCTCACAGATGTGTTTTTAGTCATGCTAGCAGCACAGGTCTGCGGATGACAATGTCGGGCAGTTGGTCGGTCCACCGCTTTGATCCAGACTGAAATAATGTGAGAGCATCTGGATTGCTATGAAATGTACATGCACCAATTGTCCAATTCTTTCTGCAGAGCTAATGATATACCTATCAACCTCAGCTGTACTTTGCATGTAGTGCTAATTAGCAAATGTCAGCATGCTGTCATGCTGCACTAAGACGGTGAAGATGGCAAACATCATACCTGCTTTAACAACTGCATGTTAACTTTAGCGTGTAGTTCAAAGCACCACAGCGTCTAGGTTCACTGTAGACTCTTAGTCTTGTGGTTTTTGGACAGCAGTGGAGGCCTATGGCACAGAGGAATAAGTTATATCAGTTTTTTTGCTACACAGACAGATACTTTATTTTTGGTCTTTTCATGACATTTATTTACACTAACAAAAATAAAGAAGTGTGTGTGTGTGTGTGTGTGTGTGTGTGTGTGGGTGACATTTGGCACATAAGTTGAATTAATGCTCTAACGCAGTTTCTCCTCGTCTTTCTCTCTCCATCACTCACAAACACAAACACCTCAGGGAAGGATTGAACTCTCGACCTATCTGCACTTATTAAAGTACACCTAATGTGTTGACCTTGGTGACTCCCTCCATTCACCCCTCAGACATTTAGCACTGACATTTAACAATTTGCATTCCATTCGGTTTTCATCCTCGTCCAGCCGGGAATGATGGGCCTCTCCGCTGAATAGGACTAGGCAATTAGCGCTAGCAGGTGGCTGACTTCAAACCACTGCTCTTTGGGAGGTTTTTAGTTCTTTTTAGTTCTAATACCAGACCACAAGCTGTTATCCAATATCCAAGTCTGTCATCTTCCCACCAGAGTCTAAGAACAAGAAAACAAACAAGATAAGAAAATATTTGAGACCGCGATTGAAAAGAAGTGCCGTCTGAAACCACCAAAGTGAAAGACGGAGCCGCCTGTTGCGTTGTTTAAAAAGTCTCTCTAGATATAGTTTGTCATGTTTCTAAATGATCACTATTATTATTGTGTGTAAAGAATCCAAAAATGCCATTATTGCCATTATTGAACTCAGTATTGTAGGCTATTTATTTTGATGCATGTCATTTATTAATCCTAAACTCTAATCTCATATTGATTTTGTTACTGCTTATCAGGTCGAGCACTGTCAAGCCAAAAAGTGAAATATTAGCTGGACTGAACTGAGGTCAGAATTATATGATTGATTTTACTGAGCTATAATAACTGTCAAGATCAAACACACAGGCCCACATGCACATATGGACACAAGTATGTGTTTGTACCACTGTGACTTGTAACAGGTACAACTTTTAATAGAAAAGCAAAAAAAAATAAAATTAGCTGTGAAGCTAGAAGAAATTCTGAAGCATATTTTCATACGTCCCAGAAGTTAAAAATCGCTTGTAGCAGTGATGTAATATTTACATAAAATGTGGGATTTATTTTATTTTTAAACTGACAGTAATATTTATGCACCAGAGAGAGAGAGAGACATTTAAATGCCCACAGCACCGTGTAAGATGCATCTGCTTTCCAACATTCACTCAATGCATATTCCTTTTATCTCATATAGCCCCCGCCCATAATCATTTTTATCAAAGCCACGTATCATGATCTAAGCTCTCTGAGATTTCAATTTCATGAATCTTAACCATCTGCTGCCATCAGATGTAGCGCTGCATGCTCACTCTTGCTGAAAGTTTGATTTGACTACTGATAGAAGGCACATGTTTGTGGCTCGAGGAGAAATAGTCTTTATCTAAATTTACTTCACAGCAATAAAATCTAAAACAAAATTGCATAATTTGTTAGTGTAGCGTTGATGTCACAAGTAGAGCGCAGTGATTTTCTAGTATTCACGAGTAGAACTTGTTCTTTAAGAAAAATATTATTTTTTCATCATCATAAAACTGGATGCCTCAATAAACCACATATATGTATGTATGTATATATGTGTATATATATGTATGCATGTATATATGTGTGTATGTGTGTGTGTGTGTGTGTATATATATATATATATATATATATGTATATGTATATATATGTATATGTATATATATATATATGTATATGTATATATATATATATGTATATGTATATATATATATATATATATATGTATATATATATGTATATATATATATATGTATATATATATGTATATATAAATAAATATAATATGGTGCTTCAAAGGAATCTTGTCAACCTCAGATGAAAAATGAGATCCAGACAGTCAGCAGGAGGTTTTAACCTGCGTCCATGAAACCAATGCACAAAGATTTAAACTTAAGCCATCTTAAAGCAGATGTAAACCATCAGCTGCACCACAGGTGGGCATATGTGAGGAGTATATGATAACTTTGTGAGAACAATCTATGCAATGGTGAATTAATAAACATACAGAATACTTCTTTCTATATATAACCCGTACGGGGGCTGGTTTCTGGTGAATCTCGGTAACTAAATATAACTCATGCACATAGACATAAAGAAAATTGTTCATTGTAGCATAGCTTATATCTTTAATGTAAGGTCACCTACAGGAAGATACTTCTTTTTCTTATTTTCACCAAAGCTGCAGGACCTGCTCTACTTTTAATAGCTTGGTAGAGCATCAGTATTTTTACAGGATGAAATTTCAGCTTTCATTCAAAGGGCTGTCTTATGTATTCCATGTGTGCCAGAATACGTCCACGTTAGGGATGAGTTATCAGGTTGACTCCAAAACAATTTAACAGTGCCACATGAATAGCCTAGCTCCATATGATAGTGATAATAGAGCATTGTTTCGAAACTGAAGAAGTGGTAAACATGTCACAGTCGATAAAATAGAACCCGCCACAAACAGAGCTTCCCCGCCCCGTGTTTGCTTGATTTCTGCTCACCGCATTAGACTGTGTACTCCTGTGAGTCTGATCATCCAGTTTTTTTTGGATATCACATCACACATGAACACGTTTTATGAGTTAAAGGCTGGGAAACGCTTGAAGCCTTGGAACTCTTTCATTCTACATGTAATTTGTCCCTTTAAATTAAACTAGGATCTCTTAACCTGGTCATTCTCAACCGCTTTATCAGGGACGCTTTGTTTCACTCCTGCTCTGCTGTATGGTTCTTGTTAATTTATTGGGGGATTTATCAAGGAAATGGCTGCCTTACAGACCTTTACACATTTGGCCTTGGATTTTCAATTGCTGATATGATTTACCAACAGACAGCGTCGCAGCAGACAGTTATTATTTTGTGTGTGGTTTATACATTTTTCTTCTCTGAGCCAGGCATGTTATGCAGCCACTGCACAGCTTGTCGAATGTCTGGCTCTGTGATACAAAGCAGAGGTCTGGTTTCACAGCAGACCCGGCTGGCCGGCTGATTGGCCGGTTTGCTGACTGACTGGAGTCTGGGTGGGAGACATTAGCTGTCCATCTCTTATTAAATTGCCCAGTGTGACTGTGTTTGAAAGTGATACAGGAAAGCTGGCGAAGGATCAGGGCCACAGCGGGGCGACCCTGCTTTGATGTTGCAGAGGGAGACGTTTGCTTTTATTAGGTCTCATGTCATGAGGCCATGGGTAAGGATGGGGTGGCTTCTCAGAGCACCCTGGATGTCAGGTGGTAACACACTACCATGTTGCCACTAGGGGTTTATTTGTTTGACAAAGAAGTTAAGAAAAGCTTCAAGGAATGTCTGGGCTGAAGCCCAACCAATTTCTACTTCTTATTTCTTGTGCAATCAAAAATGTTGCAAAACCTGCAATGTCTGAGTCAGTCACTCATGTTTATGTGGAGACATTGCCACTTTTTATAACAGGCATACTTTCCTCTCGGTCGTAGTTCAACCAACATCAAATGTGAATGTTTATCTGCAGAGAAAATGAATTTTCTTTTAGCTTAGTTGTTATTTATATATAAATTATATCTGGCTGCTGTGTTTCATTGAAATAGCCAAAGGTATGTTACTGGGCCTGGAGTACCCATCCACATGGCTTCACAAATGTTAAACTTGCCCTTCCTCCATTCACAGAAAGAAATTAGCCAAGTCAGTGTGGCTGACTCCAAAGGAAAACCAGCAGCCTTTTGTCTGGAGGCATGCCATGTGCTGCATTTTCTTATTCCCTGTGTTATCCACTAGGCTACGTTGTTGTGAAACAGGCATGTGGGGCTGATTAGATGACAACTGATGCTACACAAAATGTCTAGGTTTTTAGTTTTTTTTTAGGAGGAAGGGGTGGGCAACAATTAGTTCTCAGTCACCAAACTTGGAGTATCATATTTTGTGGGCCTCAGGCACAGGAAACCAAGTATCTGGAATTAAAGCACAGTAAATCTGTTGCGGCCTAACCAGGTCAGCTCAGGGTTCACCTTTATTTCTGTTTACCGGGGAAAGTCGCCTCCAGGCTCACGCCTTCCAAGTCTCTGGGCAATTTCACACCATGATCTGCAGGCAGAGTGCCATACTGGTGGTCTGGAGCATACGTCAGAGTGACTGTAGCCATTAAGAGTGGCAACTGTGGCTCCATAAAACACGACTATGACTCATGGGGGAGCCTACTGTGTTTAGTGGTTAGTAGAGGTGGCAGCAAGCGGAACAGGAGCTGGTTGGCTAGAGGTATACTTGGGGAAGCTATTTGGAAAGGCTGCACATAGTAGCTCGAGCAAGAACAACCTTTGCTTAAAAAAGACTAACTGTGCCAGATTTGGACTCAGAATGTTGTGGTCACATGGTATGATCCATAGGCCACCAAGGCACAACGCTAATTATAAAAATGTAGTTTTCACTGATCTCACACTTACAGGGTGGCCTTGTTGGTGTGTGTGTAATAGGACAACAGGAGAAATTGTCCTCTTTTTTTTTTTTCCACTCCACACGGTTGACTAACCTGAATTGAAAAATTAGCTGTCTGGAGAGCAGTCTGTGTTTGCTGTCGTAAAATTGAATGTGGAAATACAGTGATGTGTTGTTGTGTTTGTCGAGGTGACTGCAAGCAAACCCATTCACCTGTATCTGCTTCTGTTCACTCTTTCTGATCCATTTTATGTTTGTTAATAATTCCACATCTTCTAAAGTTGAGGCCCTTTCTTCAGCTCCTCACCTCTGTGATTAAGCTTGTGACTCCAGTCAGAGATACGACATAGACTTGGCATAGCACTTTTGTGGCCATTAGCTCATGTGATTGTGCTCCGATAAAAAACATATGACCCAAGCAAAGACATGCAAAAAGTGAACATTACGCAGCTCCCTTCCAGCTCGTAACTCCCCTCCACCTCAGACCGAGTTGTCAAGACTGTAAACTATGTCCAGCTATTACCTTATTTCCTTTCTTCTTTAATGCAAATGTTGGAGATGGTACAATGTCTACAACTGGGCTTTGTGAATACAGTTGACTCCCTATAGTGAAACAATGGGCGTACCATATTTGCACATGGACTGTTTCTCCACAGTTGACATTCCTGTACGCAGTTGTGTGTTTACTCTCTGTTGATCTACAAGCCTGTAAATCAGAAATGGTTGTGTACAGTCAGTGATTGTGTAAAAGGTAAATGTAGAATATCAAAATATGTGCTTCCTTATTCTCAGTCTGATATATGTATACTGTACAGTAAATGCACATGTTTTATTATGTGTTTTGCAAACATTCCTTCAGTTATATTCAAGTATTTATAGTACAGGAGTATTGCACCAAACAAGATTAAATGAGAAAGCAGTTATAGCTATTATATCTAAACCTCTAGCCTTTAGTCTTTTATATAAAATATTCTTGTAGCTGACATGGATCCACTGTTTAATCCTCAAAGTATTGCAACTAAGAGTCTTTAGTATTTATCACCATTTTCACTCTTCCATCACTTGAACTCCCTCGATTGAGAAGGAAAAACTGAAACTTCGGCCTATTTCTCAGCAGGATCTTTCTGAGAATTGGGACGCTTTTAGACGGAACTATTCCCGGTTTCTCTCAGAAGCTTGTTGGTCTTTCTCTCCTTATCCAGCTGAGGCTTGTGTTCCTTGACTTACTTCTCAGTGCGTTCCAGAGAACGTTCCAGAAAGAAAAACAGGCGATTACGTCTCCACTGTCCCCCTTAAACAACGGCATTCATTCTTCTGTCCAGCCGCCTCTGCAGAAACCTCATCTCAACAAACTGCCTCCTCGATATTCAGAAATCATAATGCAGACCACTGTACGCTGTTTGTTTACCTGAACTCCGGACCACGGCTCCCCAGACGCTGCCACCATCTCAACTCTAAGACAGACAGGGCCTGGAAGTAATCAGACCATTTCAACCGCCTGCTGCCACTCATTGTCTTCATCCTTCCATAACAGCCACATCCGTTTTCCATTTTATAGGGATTGGTTTGATAAAACGTATAATGGGGGGGACAGGCACCAAAAACTGCAGCGCCAAGTCAATGTAAAGTACCTCACTTTCACCTTTAACAGGGAGAAGGAAAGAAGACATGAAGTAGCAAGTGAAGTTCTCTTAGGCAAAGCCATAAACGTGTCTGTTTTTGCTTTATCCCAATGAAGAATAGCTCGAATCTGTATGTTTTGAGCGTCATTTTACCATGTGGCCACATGCCTGACAAATGTTGGATAATCATCCCCTTACATCTAATAGAGGATAAGTTATAGACTATGCTTTTGACAATATGTTTTGCATTTGAGTGCCATTAAGGTGCCATTTTTAACAAGATCTCTGTACTCCACTGACAGTAAAAAGCACTTCATTAGTGTACTTTATTTATCGCATTTCAAGCAAGACATAATTCTTGGCAGGTTGTAAGTGGGTTAAAATTGAGAGTGATCCAGGTTGTATTGTGAGATTGCTGACCAGAGACCAGAGACAGTAGGCTCATGGCTGTCTCCCCCTCAGATGATTGATGCAAAGAGGGAGAAGAGAAGAGGGAAGTCCTCGCTCTAATGATCCTCCAGCTAGGATCGGTTTGGTCAGAAGGTTGTGGTCTGAAGCCTACTGTGCTCCCTTATCGAATTTGGATTGCACATCGTATGTGTTGGACAGACACTATCTGAATTATTATGATAGTAGAATAGTAGTAGTTTCAATAAAAAGCAGATTATGAGTGAGTTATCCTCAAATGTCATAGTGTGCGTTATCGTCCGCTGTATGATTGCATTATGTATATATCCTCTCATTTTCAGAACGCTCGTGTAGTAGCACTAACTAGCGCTGCCGTAGCCAAATGAACTGATACATGTTATGAGACTGAATTGGGAGAATAAGTTGTGATCTATGTATCTTGGCCCAGGCTGAGCAGATGTGTGAGTAGAAACTTCCAGCTTTCCGCACTGCTTACAGGAAGAGTCGCTAGAGAGAAATTACTTTCAGATAAGAACCGTTCTTCAGCTCTGGAGAAACAGCCTGTAGGAAAAACACACCCGGCGGTTTAGTCGTCCTGTGGTTCTCTGAAACTCCTTGTTCAAGGTGTCTGTTAACCAAACCCAGGCCTTAACGTACACCTCTTTCTATGCCCATGGGTTTTCATAGCCTTACTGTGTGGTCCCTGTTTTCCATCACAAACTTTTGTTGTTAGCTACAGTTTAGATTCAGGGCCACTTATTGGCCAGAGTGAGGTTCTGGTGTTACCAGTTTTTGTTTTTTTTAAATAACCAAAAAGCACTTTTCCCATAAACACATATTTACCATATACTGCTATATAAGGGAGATTATGGAAAGGCGGTACTACATCTGTGGTGCTGTGCTTGTAAAGCCTTAGCTTATCCCTAACCGCCTGGTCTCCGGTTCTGTTTTTGATAAGAAAGAATTGATGGATGCTCCAGAGCTGACTGGTACAATGAAGAGAGTGGTCTTTGGAGTCTGTCAGCTCCCACTTGCCGTCAGCCTATAAGTTGCAATTTATAAGCAGGTCTCAGACCACAGTTGTAAGTGTATGTCACAGTTCTGTGGTTTCCAGATTTGGGCGTGTGTACGCAGTGAGGCCGTCAGCGCACTGCGATTATGCCTGAGCTCCAGGCTTTTATGGGAATTCCTCTGGACAGCCACCTATGACTTTATGAAACACTTAAATTCGTCTAATTGAATTCCCACATTTTGTGGTTTGCAGTTCCAGGTTTGTCCATCACCACAAAGAGGAACCAGAGCTAGTTCCACTAAATATAAGGTTAAAGTGAATGCTAATCCTCTGTCTGTGTCTGTGTATATATATATATATATGTGTGTGTGTGTGTGTTGCAGAGAGAGAGTGATTTTCATATGTGCAAAAGTATTCAGTTTACGTTGGTTATTTAAGCCTTGGCCAATGTTGGTGTCTCTAGGTAGTTAAGTCAAGCCAATGTTTTATGTTATTTGCAGAGATTGATGAGGGCAAAGACGTCATTGGACAAAGAGGGTTCAGTATTGGTAGTATCATTTATCTCACAAGATGCATCAAGTGGCATGTTTCATTTGCTTGCAAGTATCGTCTTTTCTAATCAATCAACATAATTACCTTCCGTTTGCATCTTAGTTCATCTGACGAATGTCTTCATCAGTCTTCTTCCCACAGGTCCGACTGTACATTTTACTGGCAAAATGTTCTGGCTGTTTGGAAAGTGTTGGCTGCTCTGCTCCATCATTTACTTAATAGTGCGTCTGCAGTTTCCAGCTGGTTGGAATTTGTAGCCGAGGCCTGTTTTGTACGGAGTCTGCTCTCTTGTTGTCTCGCTACATGCTACGCCACTCTGCTCCCTTCACTCCCAGATAACCCTTTTAAAAGCTTCTATGGTAATATTTAAAAATGTTGGCCTGCGTTACGGAGGTAATGACAGAACGAAGGAAAGTAGCTGCTCAGCAGAGAGAATCCCATCGTGACATGCTAAGTAAGTGGAGGTTATATCTCCGTATTGGATCACAGTTATGTCATTGTGTGTTCAGATTTCTGCAGTGAGGTCCAATCTGTGTTTCTCTTGGTAAAGTGTGTAGTAGTGTAAGTTGGACCAAGGCATACAAACAAAAGAATTCTCTCTGCTTGTGGGCTTTTCTTAGGCTGGCCAAGATCAGCTCCTGGGGTCCAACTTGTCATATGAATCCAGAGGGCCGACCGAGTATATTTTATGTCAGCAAGTTTAGAAAAACTTGTTTTTCTTGTTAATTCATCAAACCCCGTGTGTTGGTGTTGGTCTTTGAGAATAGAGGCATTCAATCATGAGCACAGGCCTCAGTGCGGCACGACAACATTAAACAGCTCTTGGAATAAAACAGTGCTGGCCCCATCTGGTCAGTATTTGAAGAAATATCAGCCATCCTGGCTCTGTGTTAGTCCTTCTCTCCAGTGCCGTTCATGCTTCCATGTGGATTTCATTACAGCCGCTTGACTCTGGCCAATCGGCAGCTTTTCATCTGCATTAACACAGTGGCTCTGGACCACAACGTTTTTTTCAGTGGCACTCATCATTTAGCGAGACAATCGATGTCTCTTCTCCCTCAATTTGGTTTTGTCAGGTTTATCTCAACATTAGTCTCTTTTGTTCATCATCAGTCGCTCCAACACTCGCTCTCCATCAAATAAACTTGCACCTCATTATTATTATATCACCCCTGATGTCAACCTCCATTACTCTGCCAGGGCGACAGGATATGGGTGTGGTGTCCTGGCTGTCATATTATCATCTCTGCCATCCAGCCACAGCTTTCTCTTTATTAATGAAGCGCCTGTGATGAGCTCAGGCCTGTTCTCCCAGAGGCCGCATAATCGTTTCACAGTTATTGGAGAAAAGGGGCTAAGAGGCTCATGAAAGCGGCTGTTAAATAAACACCAGCTCAAGTTAAAAAGCAGGCTGCAAGGAGGCCCTTTTACTCTTTTTCGTCCAAAATAATTAGTGTAAGCTGTTTTCTCTGTATCTGAATAACCAGAATAAGATTCACAGAGAATACAGAGATTTTTACTTGGTTCATGTGATCTTGTTGAGCCGAGTTACTGTTAACGAACTATATGATGCAAACGCATACAAGATGTAATATTAAGTGTAACAACAGGTTGTACATTTGACCATTTCACTTACACATTCAGTATGCTTTCGGAATATCTTTTAAGTTCAATAAGGTAGCAGTTAATTGAATTTAATATCACATAGAAGTCTTTAAAGTGACGGTCACCACTAGACGGCTAGTTCTAGTTATATATAAGCTTATGTCATATATTTAGATTCAGTCTGATTGCATCTCATCTGTTTTGTTTGTTGTCGCACTCAAGCTTGTTACTCGACCGTGCTGACGCCAAACATGCATCGCTAGAGTTTTAGTGGACAAATTATTGCCAATGATGTTGTTGTCCCCATGGAAACAGACCTTTTTTTTTTTTTTTTTTTTTTTTAAATAAAAACATCTCAATCAGATTGGCTCATGCCTTTCAGAGCAATTAGGATGCTGTCCACAAAAACGGCACCTTGCCTCAACTAAGAAACGTCCAACTGCAAACATAAACACAAATGCACACGCTGTAATTATAGTATGTGTTCAGCTTTTATGTGTTTGAAACCTGAACCTCACAAGCGTTACACATTCAGACACAGTCAGAGTGAAGCAATTTGGGGTTATTCTTGAGAGCGGGTAAGAGGGAGGGTCTCGGTTCTTGCTGTGGCCAGAGAGGTTCACCTGTCAGCAGCCCCGTCATCATCCTCCATCCCCTGATTCAACGTGCTGTGTGAACATTTCTTGATAGATCGGCTTTGTATTATTTTCACTTGTTTTATTTTGTCAAGTTTTTTTTTAATGCATCTGATAGATTCTAGTCACACTTTTTAGGTCAATAATAATAACACCAATGATCTGCTATACTACAGCTGGTTGTTTTGAAACTGTCAGTTTATATGAATTGGCTGTCGTAAGAGAGCCGCATTGACCCGTATTTCACTTTAACCCCCAATTTCATTCAGCAGCGGCTTTTCTTCCAGCTCATTAGAGTTAGAAACCACACATTCAACCTCACACTCTTTCCCTCACACTGAATTAATGGAACAATCTCTACATAGTTGGCCTCCAGAAGTGTGTGGGGAGAAAAAAAACTTCACCACACAATAGCCATTTGTTTCTTGTTCATCGTTCTGTCTCTGCCTCTCTCTTCAAGTCCTAATCAGATTTAGTTTTTTGAAAAATTAGGCCACATGTTTTAACAAAATCCACGTTGCTATTTATACATTTAATTATTTATTTATTACAAAAACCTCTGTAGCTGCCACATAAGCTTCATAGTCACGCCTAACACAGATTACACTTCCTGTTCTGATTTAAAACACTTCACATGGGATTTTGATCAAGTATTGCATTGCTTTATAAGTAAAAACTAATATTGTATATGAGTAGATTCAGTAGATCCGTGGATTCAAAACAGTCTAATCAGTCACTCATAATAAGAACATATTTTTTCTATTGGACTATGATTATGTCAATTCCAAACACTGTAGGGCATTCATAGTGCAAAAAAAGTTTTAATATCCTTAACACTACGCAGGGTCACAGTTGACCAAACCCAGATGACCAGAGAATGCTCCAGGCTGTCCAAAGTAAACCGGACACGGCCATACTCTTCTCATACTGTGGCAGCTTTTAATTTGATATTGCGAGCCAATGAAGAAGAAAGCCAAACGTGTTTCTTTTCTTTTCTTTTTTGTACCATTATGCTGCTTTTGAATTTTTACACTATATTTGAAATAAGGTGTTCTTTTTTTCTTTTTTTTTTTTACATCTCATATTCTCATATAGGAGTTCTTTCTGAAACATAATGTGGACTTTGTCTTTGCCAGTGGCTCTTGAAAAGCTGACCACAATCTCAGATCTATTCTGCGGGCTCAGGCATGGTTGATCTGTCGGCTTACGACTAGGATGCCTGCTAATACTTAATATGTTCATAACCCTATCCTGATGGCTCACACACAAACACACATTTACAAAGAGAAAAATCTCACCTAAACTGCACAACATCCAGTGTGTGTAAAAGTCCAGTCAATGAGAACATGTATATTGCATGTGATACACATGGCCTAATCCTTCTCCTTGTGGATATATGAAAGACTCATCTCCTAAGTTGTTTTCCTCCACGGAGCAGTTTGATACTGCATATGTTATCCTGGTAGAATAGCAGCAGGATCTGGTTGAAAATCTCTTTGAACTCAGTGAAATATTGAAAGTCTGAGCTTTAATCTGGAGCTCTCTAGTTGCTGTTTTGATACGCCATGTAGTTGGCCAGTCAGTTGCAATGTAGGCCAGACGTTGTCATTTTGCTGTCGTCAAGGTCGTATTCATGCTTGACAAATAGTCTTTATGAGGGGAACTGAAGTAGTAGTTTTACAGTGTTCTTTGCCAGATGCAAAATTTAGCTAATTTTATGTTGTAAGAATCAGGGAGAAGCAACCAAACTGAATCCAACATCGGTTATTATTCATTCTTCATTTCTGGCTCATGGCACACTCACGCTTGTAACATGTTAAAATAGAACCTTAAAATAAGCAGACATTTGGTTATGTAGCTCTCAACAGCTTTCACTTTGAAAGCAATACATTTGAGTGTTGGTAACTCAGACAGGATAGGATGGAATTAGGCACCGTTGGGACCTTCTGTTTCCTGGTCATGCTTATAGAAAATCTTAGTCGTAAAGTCATCCATAAAATAAAGAGGAAACGAAAAATAATATGACCATTCACAAGTCGTGGAATACGGTTAGAGAGAAATTGTGGGCAGCATGAAGCCAGGATAAGACACCTGCCCACAAACCATATATTCATCCTCCTCTCTGGCCTACTGTTTTCCTAGGGGCCTTGTGGAAACACAACACGCATATAAAAAAAAGATTTCCCTTGTAAAATACCACAACACTTTTTATTCCAAATAATAAAATGAGTGTGATCAGGCAGGCTAAAATTAAAAATGTGTTTTAATGGCAGCTTTATTTAAAGGGCATGCTACAACTAGGGCAAAGTTTGCTATGTTTGTTCAGGAACACTTTTCCCTATTGATATATCTTTCCATTCTATGGGGAGGACATTAGATCCTATCCTCCATTTCCCCTTCGCTCACCCATCTCACATCTTGTGCCCTTGACTGTTTGCCACCATTTGCCACTCAGACCACAAATATTTGTGGCTTCCCCTCAAGAACAAGCTGCGTATGCTTTGAATTTGAAACTACAAAGCATCGAATTAGCATATTCTCCTAGGTGAGTCTCACCCAGGCACCGGGAGCGTTTGAGAGCTGCCAGAGAGGATTGATGATGGTCCTGCATGTCAGTACTGCTAACAGGAAGTTGACCTCCAGTGTTGTGACTTGACACACCGGGTCAGACCGTGCAGGTTTTAGGTTACCAGTAGTGCCATAGCTCGGCTCTATAGGGACCAGAGCGACCCTCGTGCATGGTGGCTTTTCCATTAGGTGTCACTGTAGCACACTAGAGTCATTGGCCTCCTCTACTGACCAGCCTATACACAGACCAAACAACCACAACATGAAAGGATCTCATTAGGACTGTGGGTATAACAGTGCACACCTTCCACCCTCCCCACAGTGCCTGAGGTCAGAGGGGACTCACATTGGTCTCTTGTCACCGGTGGTCTCGCTAACTGAATTTCCTATTCATCTCACACAGCCTGTCCTGTAATTATGTAAATCTGTTGACTGAATTTGGCGGCAATACGATACTCAGTAAAGTGTAACAAAAAGTAATGCGACGGAAGACTCTGGTTTGAATTAGGGCTGCATTTGAATCGTGTCTTACACACACACACACACACACACACACACACCTGTATTACATTACCACAGAAAGGAGGGGAGAGCAGAGAGAGAGAGTAAAAGGATGTTAAATGAAGTGGAAGAAGTTTGAGTATGCAATATTAAAACCTGTTTTATTATATGCTTGTTTAAAATGGCAACACAGACAGGAAGTACAAAGAATATTACATTTCACCTGTTAAGGAAATGCTTACACATATAGTATAGTATGAGCTATGCAGTCAGGCACTTCCCATGGACATGTATTAGGTTTACCTTACTTCTTAAACATCTTACAGTGATAAGGCTGCTGTTAAGTCAATAACTTAGTCAAACAGTATAATCCTAAACTCAGCTCAGCTATCTACTATCTAATCTTCTAGAGGTGTGTATATGTTTGTGGAAGTGAAAGGCTTTTATGCTTTGCACATCTTGAAAGGACTCTGCAAGGTAATTAATTTCAAAGTTGCAATAAGTATTTCTCAGCCTGTAGCTCAAAATAACCAACAGTTATCCGGCAGCTTCACCCGATTTCAGGCTTTCAGGTCTCTCTCTCCAACTTGGAACAAAAAGCGATTTGCACCTCATCACCACATATTAAACTGGAGTTCTGCTCTAATTATGTTACTCACATGCCTGCTTTGTAGATCAGTTACAGGCAAACTGTAGATGATAGAGGCTGATTAAAAAAAACCCATGACTTTTATTCAACACTGAACAGAACCTGTTACATCTCTTCAAATAGCCGTTAACAGTGAGCTACATGTCAGTTGTGCTGGTCCCTTTGGATGTTCTCATAGTTGCTCAAACACTTCCACACTTGTTTACATTGAGGGCCGCTCGGCAGATGAAGGAGCTTTGATTGCTAAAACCTTCCCGAAAGCCTTCTTTAACTCTTTTTTTCCCCAACAGCCAATGTAAGCTCATATCTAAAACACTGAAATGATTTGAAATGTTTGAATTGAAAATCCATCATAAACAAACATCATACGTTCCTCGTGCTAAAGAGTTCCCATGTGTATATATTTATAGTTTAGCTACTTGTGCGTTGGAGGATCACTTCCTCTGAACAACGCCACACATAGAAGAGATAATAATGTGATACTCTGTTGATCCTTCTTTTCTCTTTCTGTTTGCCCTGAAGCCAGGCCATTTGGATAAACAAGGATTTCTCCAACCATTAGGCCACTGCCCTACCCATTACGTTCTAAAGTCAACATTTGAGACTGGTATTAGAGGAGTCCAAATGTAATGTGACCAGGTGGAAAATTTAAGAAATATATATAAAAAAAAAAAAATCATGTTGTAATCTCAGCTCAAAATTTAGCCCCATTTTGTAGATCTTGTATGATTGTTTATAATCGTTTGCTTGAGACAGCAGGAGTTTTTAACACTGTAAATATGTGGGAACATATTTTCTGTGGTAAGCAAACGCGTGTGGTGTTTATGAATCCTGAATCTGAGTTTGGCTCGACGGCCGGATGATGACGACCGTGGCATCTAGTCAAGGCCAGAAAACGGGTCGAAGGGAAGAGAGTTTCTGTCGTGAATGAATTATACGACTCCAGACTCAAACTACTTTTCAGGCCCGGCTCTGTATATTTATCGAGACACATGAAAGACTGCAACAATTAATCAAGTTGGATTTCATATTCCATGCTATACCACATGATTGTTGAGGTTTGAGCCCTTATTGCACCATTTGAGGTTTTACCTATCATTGGGCAATGCAAAGCTGAAAGAAGAAACGACAAAGGACAGCTCCAAATACACAGTCAATTAAGATTAAATGAACACACTATTCTCACATTATCTTTCCTCTGTAAAACATCTTGACAGTCATTCTTTCCCTCCATGTCACAGCTCCCATCTGCAGCTGTTTTGTCTCGGCCATTTTGTATCCGTGCTGGTCAACATTTCATTTTAATTTATTTAGTGGATGAGTGAAGGCTGTACAGAATGAGTTTCATTATGTGCCCAGGATAGGCCAGATGGGTGGAATCACAGATGCACCGCACTGTAGTGAACATAATCAACCAATTCAAATCCAGCAGTGAGCTAGACAGAGCTTCTCAGACAAGGAATTTTGTTTACTAAAAATCAAATGAAGTTGTGCAAAAATCTCACAGCAAAGTGCGAGGAAGGAATATGTTATTTAGACTTTTATGCAGTGTTTCTCGTGTGTGTGTGTGTGTGTGTGTGTGTGTGTGTCTCTTAACCTTCTTTTTTTTTCTTTTTCTTTTTTTACCCCATTTCTCTTTTGGCTACAAGTTTTTAACCTCCGTGTTAGAAAGTTTTTTGCAGCTTTTGCAGCTGGCAGAGAGAAGCTGTGGGACAGACTAATGTCTGCCTTTTCACACATTTTTATCACATTTAAATATATGTAAACTGTGTCTTTATTTATTTAATATCTAGTAATCTAGCAATCACGTGGCCTGTTTGGGGCCTGTTTGAATGTAGAAGACATTTTCTTAAATGTATTATTATTATTTTGTTGTTTTTGGTTTATTCCACTGCTCAGAGCTACATACATACACTGCAAAGTACAGTTCATGTGGGATGTTAGAGCACAGTTGCCATGGTTACCTATCTTCACTTTTTCCGAGGCGAGAATTCAGTTTATTGTTTTCTTTAAGCACAGTTCTGTTTCCTGTTATAATGAAACGTATGAGCGCTGGCCTTGCAGCTTGACCACAACAGATAAGGCCAGTGCTGTAACTCTTCTAGACGAGCCAAACTGTTTATTGAAACATCGAAACAATAGATCAAACGGAGATATGTAAATACAATGTACTGACGTATGCGCCATATCAGGACACAGGCCAACCCAACCTTCAAATACTTGACAGCAACAGTTCGGCTGGCACAGAGAAGAATATATAAGCTTGTGTTGTTTACAGAGCTGTAAACAAATATTAAAATAATTGCATCGTCATGCCACTGTGAGTTGCTTACACTTAAACAAAGTAAAAGTAAAACAAGTGCATACATATACAAATATTATAATATAACTAGAAGAGTAAATCCTCACCTGCTGAAATGAAAAAAAAGTTTATTGAAAAAAAATAAATAAAAAAGGCATTTGCAGGCGAAACCTTGGCTAGAGCTGATAGCTCGGTGAGCTTAATCAAGAGCTAAACATCAACTTTATACGGGGCGTGTGGTTTCATGTGCCAGCCAAACAGCTCCAATGGACACTGTAGATGCCCAAAAGCTGCTCTCACAAGCCAATAAACTTTTAATTATTGACCATTTTATTGGATGTCTCACTTGAAATTACATGTATTAAAATCAGAGAAATGGCCCGTATACCACCCGCATCAGGCCGAACAGAGGAGAATACAACGTAAACTGAAGGCACTTTAAAGTCTAACACAGTTTTCACACTATTGTATTGGACTCATTAGCTTGACGTGTCAGGTTTTCGTATATAGTAATCAAGCAAATGTTTGTGGGTTGCCAAAACTACCGAGTTAACTGTGCAGGTTCCTGAAACACGGTTAGCTTTGGCTTAATAATTAGCAGCAGAGCATTCACTCTGTAGCATTTCCTGGCAATATGAGTAGAAATAATGATAGAGGTGACAGGAACTGGTCCATTACACTGTTACAAATGAGTAGACACTACTGTTCATAATTAGTTTCAGAGCATTATCATTCAGCTCTCTATATATAATAGTATTTGTTTTTACAGCTTGCTGTTTTCACTGGTATGTACCCTGTTCATGAAAAGGCCTTGAAATATTGTCAGTGGCAGGTTATCTCCCAAAGCTCCAGTTCTCTATGTATGAAGACCAACGTCTGGGTCAGCCTCGCCGTATCTGCTGAGGTATCCAGTCCACAGTTTGACCAGAGGGATGGTGGAGGGAGGAACACCTGGTTAGCCCCTGAATAACAAGCTGTCATAGGACCTAATGAGCTGGCTGATTATCTTCCCCAGGGAATGTATAAAACCTATCTACTCTGTAAAATAAGCGTTTCTATTTTTACCCTCGTGCACCAACGCATGCTGATTGTAAATCACTAGGTAATTGTCCATGATGCAGGTCAGACCTTCAGAGGATACTTCAGAGTTTGATTTGGAGACCTTTTTTTTTTTTAACCTTTTGACATATGAAACGCAAAGCTCTTGATGAAAATATCCTGTGTCCAACATTTCCTCCTCTGCCCATCTCCAAATGGAAGATTTCTTGTCAGTTGATGCACCACTTGTTGTCTGCACTGAATAGCAGCCCCTGAAGTGACCTCGTAGCACAAAAGGCGGAGGGGTTGCGGTGGGGGTTGTGCTTTGTTACCTGGGCCACCCTCCTATACCACATCGTCATCAATCAACCTCAAAATTCTCCGCAGCCCGCCCACATCTGTAGGCTAATCTGAGGGTGATTAGTACTGACAAATTCGGGAAAACAGTAATACGTGGCAAAAGCCAGACTGTGTTTGTTTAGCCTCTGTACAGAGCTCAGGGCAAACAAGCACGTTTTGCCAAATGATAGGTGGCATGTACTGTAAACTGACCGGTTCCCACCAGCTCTAGTTAGTTTGAATGTGTTTATGTGTGGTCATGCCTCCAGTGGATTGGCAGGCTTGGACTGTATACACTGTTGTGTTCTTTGGGCTATTACTTTATCTTTGAATTCTCATAAGTGACAGACACTCATACCAAACCATGCAGTGATAACTACTGATTAGCTACTACACATGCTGCAGAGTCTCCAAAGCCCTGAGTGGGTTTTGTTGAATAGATTAACAGGGAAGGGAGTGTCCAGACACAAAGGTGTGAGCAGCAACGAGGAGACCTGGCTGGATCTGTTTCACTATGTCATCATGTGAAAGAGCCTCGGTGGGTGCCCCCACTCTACCCCACCCCCAACCAGGTCCTCTCACCTTACAGCCATCCTCAATGGGCCCTGGGAATTTCTCACCACGATCTGGTTAGCCCCATTACAAAGAACCCCGTGGCCAGCTTCAAAACACACTTCCACACACACATGCGAACAAGCACGCAAAGGACTCCACCAGCATTCATCACAAGGACGTATGAAAGGGAAACTAGAAATGACAAGCTGTCTCGAGTGGACTGATTCTGAGCGATTTGCACGCTCTGGTCTGGAGTTGTTGACATAAAAACACTCGAGAGATTGTTCATGATGTTGTGTTTGTTTGAAAAATGCGTCAAGATACTTATTTTACTGGTTTACGGACTCGGAAATTATGCGCAAATTTTCATTCCTCTTGTGTGCAAGTTAAATCAGTCTGTTGTGTGTTTTTTGCCGCGTGTCAACTACAACACATTGCCTCATACAGTTGCAACACACTCCGAAAGAACAGTTTGGGTTTACAGACCAGAATCTAAACCTTCCCTCCCAGCTGTTTGTTTCCATTAAACATCCAAAGCTTTCATGGCGCCGACAATTGGAAATGACACCCAGCTTTGTATCCTGGAGCCTCATACATTTCTTCTCTTTTCTCTTTTCCTTCAGATGACACAGCCCGGTCAGTCATTTCTTTCTGTTTGTCTCTAGTGAGAAGTAGAGAGGGGGTCGATGTTTGCATATTCGACAGCCAGCGTCCAGGATATATGCCTTCCCAGGCCCAAGGCCATCAGCAACACACACACATATATATATATACACATACAGAAGAGGGGAAACTTAATGCGGCTTCCAGGGAGGGCCAGACCAGTTTATGAATATTGATAGTCTGGCTGGCTGAGCACTGGGTCAGCTGTAGGGCTGCACTGTCCCGTCTCCTAAACTGTCTGGATGTGTTTAACACACTTCATTACAAAGACAGTGTGAAGCATCAGTCCCCCAGCGCCGGTGTCTCTGCACTGCTGCCAAACAGACACTTAGCTCAAGTGTTGTTGGTGCCCACTGGCAGAGATCTGACAAAAGCCTGAGTGAAGATGCATGCAGGTCAACTTTAAAATTCCTCCTCTTTTATTTATTTATTTTTAAATCCCCCATGACGAGCCCATAGTAATGACGTGTGCTCGGAGCAAACTAGTGATGTCACCCTTCACTCTCTTGTCTTCACCCATATTCATGCCACACAGAGGAAAACAATAGGAGACACATATACAAATGCATACTCATGCTCTTTCTCTCTCCTACACTCACACACTCTCAGACATACAACCGTGTAATTTGACATAGGGCTCCTGTCAGACACGCAGTGTGGTCATTACACACACTTCAGAGCTCAGACCAAGTAATGGGATTTGAAGATGGCGTTTTGTTACACCCTCTAACCGAGTATGAAAGCATACAGTATATCCAGCAAATGTTGTTTACCTTTGCCAAAGCCATAATATTTATTCTTTGCTCATATCTGATTCACAATTTCTGATTTGTACTGTGTGGACCGTAACCCTGAGATTTCCATGAGATTGGGATTTTTCCTTATTTAAGCATCTGGCCGCAGAACAACCAAGCCCCCCTCCCCTCTGCTCCATGTAGCTACGCTCTTTCTGTTTCTAAACTGGTGGTGTTATTGATCTTGGCCTAATGTTTCAAACCCAATTCCGTTCAGCCGGCCCTGTGGACAGCGCTGCGCCATCATTTGGTCAGACCCTGAGGTTTACTCTGAGCCATGAATGGGTGTCTGTGTTGTTCTCGTAGGTTTTGGACCGTTCCATCGCCAGGTGGGTTTCGAGGCGACACCCTTGTCTGACTCCCTCAATCTGAGTTGCTTTTGGTAAAGCCCACTACTGATACTGTCATGGCTATTGTTTCTGTGGCTTTTTGAGTCCAAAACACACACACACACACACACGCGTGCACAAACATATCGGAAAATAATAAAGACATGCAAGTAATGCACATACTGTACCGTTTATACGATACAGTTTGCCCATTATTCTGGCAGCTCTTCTGACAGAATGGGATTTAGCCATTTTATGTTGAAAAGAAATTTGACACACATGCACATGTGGCCTGTGTGTACTCTGGCAGCATGACCTTTCGTGTTAATCCTTTTACGCCACTCTTTTTGCCATTAATCAGTCTTTACAAGAGCCGCAATGTACTGCAGCAGGGCTCTGACTCAATATTACAGCATTTGCCACGAGTGTGGATATGTTTTGAAGGCTGCTGATACCCTAAAAAAAACAACATTTAACTGTTAAACAAAACTCACAATGAAAACCCAAAGAAATGTGACCTTTTGTCTCTGAGACTAAAACATGTATTTCTATTTGTGTTTTCTTTGTTATCGTGTCGCTCATGTGCTCATATGTGAATAAGCAGCATGTTATTCTGGGTGTGTAGTGTGTCATGTGCACGTACAGCTCTTCACCAGGAGTGTGTGTGTGTGTGTTGCCGTGGCATCCATGTGGAAACAAAACAGATGTCAGCTGGTGCAGCCGGTGTGTGTGTGTGTGTGTGTGTGACAGAGGGGCCTCGGAGATATACGCTGGACGTGCGGCATGATGCTCCTCTGCTGTTCAGTAATATAGGTTAAATAAACTCTCTGGGACAAGAGCTGGCTTGATGTGACATTGCTCAAATGTTGGGGAAGATATTTCTGGCACCAGAGCTGCAGATTCAAGGTGGCCTTGTTGATTTTTTTTTTCTTCACCGGATTTGATTCTATCGTCATGAAATAAAGCACTGTGGTAGAAGGGAGGTAGCATTCAAGGCCAAATTTAGAAGTGAGTCTTCTGGAGGGAGAGAGAGAGAGGGGGGAGAATGTAAGGGGGATTTTAATGTGCTCTTCTTGCCCCATTTCATCCAGATGTTTTAGCAGTGGGTTTGGTTTTTCTTGCCACCCGCATCTCATCCCCACCCGTCTTTCCACACACCTTACATATTAAAGCACATGCCTGTTATCAGGGAAGGATGCCAGTTTTGCATCCAGATGAGTAATAGCCTGATGGAGAGAAGAAATGTGTCACGGTGAAAGAATGTAGCCTTCAGTCCTTTTTTGTAGGTGGTATTTCTTTCTTCTTAAAAGGACGTCAAAACATGAAGTATGTGCATAGTGCTTTGCCAACATGTACGGTTCAGTACAGCACCGCAGGTTGCTTGACGTTAATGTTACAATATGTGTTTCCATTTTCTTGCAGTTGAGATATCAACATGGCTTGACCACCCCTGACCTGCAGCAAACACTTCCCAACCTGAAGAACTTCCTGGAGCACGGCCTGATGGTCCGGTGGTAAGAATGAAAAAAAAACCCCACCACAAATGTTTCTTTGTCTTTATGTCACTGAAGCATAAGAGGTGATAATATTTAATTTATGATCTTAATCTGAACAATCTGAGTTTAATCCGTAGTCACCCACCACATGAACAGACAATATAAAATCACAATTCACACCATAACATCAACCCATAACATACAAAACCAACTGAAAGCCAAAGATGAAGATAGCACAACAAATAGCTAAACATGTGAGATCAATATAATATGTATGTATTATAATTTAGCATTAATAAAATGACAAGTTTAGGAAAGAGATTTGAACCAGGAGATGGAAGGAATATACCATATTGATATTAAGTATAGGACTACCGCTTGTTTTTTAAAAAAGACTTTAAGGTACAAAACACTTTCAGAGTAGCCATGCTGGGAAAGTGTCCCAGAGACACTGTTAGTCCAAGGAAAAAAAGAGCTGTCATCGTTGGAAGTCTTTTCTCTCATAAAGTGAAACATTAAAGTATAACATAAATCCCACATTTATTCATCCTATCTAGCAGTCACACATTCGCACTCTCTCCTGTCAGGCTCTTGGAAGCGCTCAGAACGATTGTTTCTGGCAGTTATCATTTTTCAGACGCTGCGTTTGTGTTCTCCATCATGATCGCTGTGTGACAGCAGCATTTCTTGGCTGCTTGACAGATGATTCGGTTCTGTTTCTGCACTCAAGGGTTTCAGCTTGTGTTCGCTCATCAGGAGTTTATTTCCTCAGTGGCAGTCAAACACTTTACACAAGCCTCCTGAAACTTACTGTAGCTTAAAGTGGGCTCAGGGCTGACTAACTAATACGTGCTATTAAGAGACTTCAGGAAATTAGAATGAACAATATAAACTTTGAGCCTTCTCCTCAACTTATTCACAATCAGGTCAATATGCTTTGACCATGATTATTTATACCCAGATGATTTATTTGCTGAATAATAATAATTTGTTGAACAACAGGCACATTCTTCCCATAAAACTCTGCCGATTACAATTATAAAGAGACACCTTCCTTGATTATGTAATGACACCAGGCATTACCAAGATTATTAGCAAAAGTTGTGAGAACTGCTGTTTTTACACCAGGATATTAGAAATCATGAATGTATTGGGTAAAAGTTTCAGATCGTATCTATCCTATAACATCAACGGTAACCTCCACATTTACAACAGTTGATGAGATTTGCAGCAGCTACTTTGTCCCGATGGAAGTGGAACGCTTAGATCTCTTTCCTTCTACAGGCTTATGGCCTGTAAGTAACCCTTCACTTAAACCTGGGAGTAGGGGTCCACATCAGACTTCAGCTCCACTGCCCTATAAAAGAGAAAGCTGTCTTTGATCTCCAAGTCCTCTCCCAGGGTCAGCAAAGGGGAAAATGTGTATTACACACATTAATTAAATAATCCTTTGTTTTGAAAGGAAAGAAGCCATGAAAAACCCGAGCTCTCAAATCAGCCCTCCACGGCCCCCCTCCTTAATGGGAAGTGGAAGGGCCCAAAGATAGATGAGATGAAAGCATGGGCCCGCTAACCCTGAAGCTCTGTGTGTGTGTGTGTGTGTGTGTGTGTGTGTGTGTGTGTGTGTGTGTGTGTGTGTGTGTGTGTGTGTGTGTGTGTGTGTGTGTGTGTGTGTGTGTGTGTGTGTGTGTGTGTGTGTGTGTGTGTGTGTGTGTGTGTGGCTACACTCCTGATTGACAACAAAACCACAGGGATCAGGACAAAAGCTGCACGGTACTGAATCAGAAGTCATCAGCTGACAGTCAAGAAACTGACTTTCTCATCATCCTGAGCAGAACTGAGCCGCAAACACACTTTGGACATTAAGATCTTTCACGCTGTCATTCTGCTGTCGAAAGATCCTGCAACACTGTAAAAGAATAGAGTACGACATTTATTCACATATTAGCTGCAATAGAAATGCAGCTTGTTTTTGTACATTTTAACGAGCCATATCATTTATTTTACAAATATGTTACCTGTTGTCTGTCTGTATTCAGACGAGGGCACTCTTATCATAAATGGATGCATACTGCAAATCCCCTCTAATCTAAAGCCTCCAGTGAATATGAGGAGGTGGCTGCTTTCACAATATCCTGTATTAAAGAGGAAATGCACTGATTTTTACTTTACACGCTTGTTGCATTTTTTTTCCCTTCCCATATCAGTTCCAGTCCTCCTTTCCTTCTTTGAAAAAGCCTAAATTCAGATACTATTTCTAGCGCTGGGACCTAACTTATGAAATATGTATAGAAATGCTGCATGGCAGCTGTAGATAATTATTCCATAGACTGTGAGAAAGACTAATCTGTTTCCTCTATCCTTTTGTGGTACCTCTTTCTTCCTTCCAAGCAACCAAACAGGGATGATGTGCTGAAGGATATGGCCTTTAAAGGAAGAAGGAACGGTTTCCAAATCTGTCCTGGAAACGGTTTCTCCCTCCATATAGAACTAATAAAGCATGCATCCAATTTGGAAGGACAGCTTTTCTCAAAGTGCTAAGGCTCACACCATGGGAGCATAGCAGGTTCATCTTGGATATTTTACACAGACAGAACGGAAATTCTGAAAAATAAGGCTGAACTACAAAGTTCTAAAGGTGTGCATAGACTTGGGTATATCATTTTTGTACAGTGGGATATATCATGCTCGACCAGCTAGCTGCTGATCATATCTTTATACATTTCCAAACAGCACTGTTTCAGAAACACATCACAACATGTCATAATATATACAATCCAGCGCTGGTGAAAAATGGGCAGTGTAGTTTTTTTTTAGTTTTTTTTTAAAATCTCGCTGAAGGATAAGAAACAGCGGAAAAATGGTGAATCTATTACCAGGAGGCAGACAGAGACAGTACCAGAAACCAATTCTTTGTAAACTGCACAGTCTGTTGAGATCAAAGCAAACGCGTTCAACATGCTTCCATTTGCCGCTCCACATCCGCTGAGGGCCTGGCAGGCGTTCAGAGGGTCCTAATCCCACTCCGGTGCCTGGAAACAGGGCTACATACACAGGGGGAGACAAGGTGTGGTAGGGCGCCCGGCCAGGCAGATTCATCACTGCAGCTCGAGGATGTGATCGCCCCAAAGACCCCATACTGAGTGAAAAGTTATCAAGTGCACAGTAGTCCTCTTGTGTTACGAAATGTATAAAATGTGCAGTTCCGTCAATGATCACATATAAAAAAATGATCGTATTAAATTTATACACCTAAAATAAGCCGTTGCTGGCTACATGAAGCCTGCAGGTGTTTACTATATTTACATTAATAGATAAATCCTTGAGCATCCTTTGGACCCTGAGTTAAGATTGAAAGATTAATTAATTTAGCAATTAGCTTGCAGATAAAAAAAAAAGTCAAAGCAAAATGTTAAATGAACATCTACATAGAACTTTTGAATTTAATAATTGTTGATTTGTATTTTACCTTTTCTATCAGTTATATTTGAATAGTAAAATCAGTATTCAACATCATAATGGAGATAATACGTCAGATTATGCAGCACAGGGCAGTGTGAGGGTGTTATGTATTGTTAGCTTGTTCCTCGTCTTGCACATGCTGTACTGTGGTGATTCCTTTCTTCAAGGCTTAGATAATTAATAAGTCCTGCCCTGTTGAGGCAAAAAGAAAACTTAGCTTCTACCATAGCGCATATCAAATTTTTAGTAATGTTTGCTCTAGTAGTTTCACAGGGAATTCCCAAAACCACATGAAACAACCAAAGTCTTATCTCCCGTTGTTTGTTTTGGCCTGAAGTGGTGGTTCCTTAGCAGGATTTGGACATGAACAGGGGCATATTGTGAAAGCCTGTTGGAGGATTGGACAGTGGAAAGGTCTGGTTTACTGAATTCCTGAGTCTGCCTGAAATACGCCAGCTTTGACATCAGCAGCGAAAAGTAAGAAAGGGGGCAAAAATCTTTGGATAAGTGAAGGCTATTTCTGGCTTGGCATGTCAAGTTTTCTGCTTGATGATTTAGGCAGAGGCTTCTCAGTAGCATTTCCAGTATGCAGCAGAGACTGGAGACTCACTGTAGGTGGGTAGCTTGGTCTACCAGTTGGTGTAAGTGATCACGATACTGCTGTGTATCATGGTATGGATGAGCAACAGGCATTTTCCATCATGAATTCACTATTTTATTTAGCTTATAAATTATAGCTTATCTTATCAAATAAGCTATTTAGAGCTGCACACTTATTGTGTAAGTCTCATCATAATTAATTCATGCGGGAGGAAATCAATAGTTGTTTTGTTTTTTTGCATTTTTATTGATAGTTATTAGTAGTTTTAGCGCGTAAAGGTATCAGGAGTAATTGAAAGCAGCATTTCCCAAAGCTGCTAAAGTCATTGCAGCAGAAATTCAAGACATTAAAGTCAGAGGGAATGCCAGGGAAACATAATTATGCCCAAGACATGCCTAATAACATCATTACATGTACAATAACAACGTCTTATTGGCCGCAGAATCTAACAGAACGGACATCAATTAATGTATGCGTTATGACTCAGGGATGCCTGGCAACGAATCAGGATTGAACTCAACGCAGTGAATATTTAAACTTAACTGCATTCCACCGCTTTGCAAAAAGCGTTTTGGGACTTCATGTAAGAATGATTTATATGGAGGAGAAAGACATTTCAGAGCAGTAACAGAGTAAATATTTATTAAGAATATGAAAAATCTCACACGGCGTACCAGGAGTGTCGAGACCCAGTTGGCTCATGCGATGTAAGTATTGGGCCGTTTCCTGTGAGGACGCTGTATTAGTTCCAGCTTTTCCAAACATATTTAGGAAGTGATTTTGATTTTTTTTTTTTTTCTTCTCTGCAGTTCTCTCCTCCCAGCATACTCCCACACGCTCACAGTGGCCATACATGTGTAGCCTAATTGCCCCGCATTAAAAAATATGTCATTGGTGTAGCGGTTTAAATATTTCAAGAAAGAAAACATAATAATGTTATGACCGCTCAGAGGTTTGCCTGGCTGACGTCCTCACTGACACACCCAGTCTGTGCTGTAACTCACACACTGCTGCACGATTTGACACAAATAATAGTACTAATAGAAGCCTAAGCTAGAAGCAGAGTGGAACAAAATAACACGGTCCCAATACAGAATTCCTCATTATACAGATTACGTGGTGTGATGATCATGTGATTGTTTTCCAGTGTCAATAACACATGTGTTCGTGGCATGGATGGCCAGCTGAAATCGGGAGGAAAATGGATTATTACGAGAGTGCCAGCTGGAGGGAGTAATGGAAGAAAATGGCTGAAAGTCAAAGCCGTCTAATCAGCCGTTGCCATAAGGACATCACTCAGTCAATCTGAGAATGTAGTAGTCACTTATTAACTTATAAGTGATGCATGGAAACCTTAAACTTTTCGCTCAGTACCAGCCGTCTCCGGTTTCCAAACCAGTATTTTATTTCAAAGAATCTGAACCACATTTTCCAGTTACTTAAATTATAATTGACTTCTCATGACATCTGTTTATTCCTTTCCGCCGAATCAGGTTTTTGAATTTTTGGACTGGGTTTTCAAAGAAGCCATGATGATTTCATTTTGGAAAGTCACAGATACATGTTTGAGATGGGAAATCATTCAACTTTCTTTCTATGCATCCTTTTCATTCGTCTCAGCAGAAAATTAGGTGTTAAAGAGCGCATTGTTTCCATTTTTTCCCTGAGAAATGCTCTGCTGCAGAATTGACCGTGTGCTCGTTATATTAAATGATGTGTTTTAATACACATGCGCTGCCAAATAAAACATAGTCCATCTCCTGTTCTGCCCACTTAAGAGGAACACTCGCAGAGCGCCGGGTCATTACCCCGTACATACACTTATTTTCTTAACCTTGACCTCGTTTGACCGTCCAACATTTACATCGGTATGCCTCCAATTATCTTACATTTTAGCCATGAGGTGCAGTATTTACAGGTCGTTACCATAAGCAGTTACATACTGTACCTTCAGACTGTGGATGGTTCTAATTTACTGTATCGCAGGCGCTTTGAAGCTTTGACAAGTTTCTCTTAAAACTAGACAGGCATCTCCCCTCCTCTCAGCAGTGTCCCGCCTGTGAACCCTGTCAGGACCACCTCGGCAGGGTGCCTGCAAGGGTCAAAGTCAGGGCCCTTTTTACAACCTGTCATGTGTTTGGTGGGGAAACCGTCCATCAGAGAGCGAGCTCATACGGAATAAATGGAAATGTAAACCAGCCCTCTCATCACAGAAGTCTGAGTGCCATTGTTACAAAAAAAGACTTCCTTTATAAGTGCCAAACGACAGGAGGATATTTATATGAGCATCTGTTATGATTGGATGTCCAACTGAGGCAGAGATTCATCTTTACCAAACACACGAATCTCCAGGGAGCTCAGAGAGGCCCTGCTTCACCTCTGACCTCAACGGTACTTCAGCTCCTGCCTCAGCTCCTGAGATGGTGAAATGGTCACATTAAGCCAACCGCTGAGTAGTTTGGGGAATTATACATGGCGTTGGCTATCGGAAAGAGCAGTGAGACCCCCATTTAAGTAAATTTACAGCTTCAATGCTGGGGAGCAGCGGGGTGTCCCAGATCAAGAGTCTGTTATCTGTTATGTAGGAAAAAATGTCTGACATACTTTGGTGGACGCCTACTGCATGCTTCCAGTCAGAGGAACTGTAAGTGTAGCCTCACAGGCTGCTGCGCAAATGTTTTCTGAATGTTGTTAGGTGGGGTGATTTACAAAGAGACGCAGTTGTGGTTTTCCTGCATCTGGTTGTAGCCGCTAGGTGCTTTGGGTGGACGGGTGCTGATGAGATCAGTGGAGAACCAGGTCCAAGAAGAGCATGAGGTTCTCATTAGCTCCCTTAGGACACCCCAGGGTCTTAAGTTGGTTGTAGGGATTAATGCTTCTGTAATAAATAAAATATAGTAAATCTCATCAAGTATCATTGTTTTAATGTATATCATTGTTTTAATGTATATCATTTAGTGACCTTCTCTCTCTTCCTCGCAGTGACAGGCACCATGTCTCCAGCTCCATCCCAGTGCCCGCCAAGTCCCAGCTCGGCGTGTCTGCTGCCTCAGAGATAGGCTACCCCTGCCACACCAGCTCTCCAGACCGAGGCCTCAGGAAAAGGGCGAGCTCGGAGGCCGATAAGTATAAGTCAACTCCCCCGCCCAGCTATAACACAGCCATGGGTGAAGAGCAGCCCCCGGGCGGCCTGGCGCCGCCCTCGTCTTCACTCGAACAACCATCTTCCTCCCTCAACGCTGACATGGCCTCACTTAACCTGTCCGAGCCTACGGAGGCGAAAGAGGAAGGAGAGCAGAAGGAAGAGAAGGAGGGCGACGAGACAGCAGTGGAGGCGGAGAGACGCAGAAGCATTGACAGAGAGATTGAAGTAGAGAAACAAGAAGAGACTGAAGAGCAGCCGCCCAGCAGCACAGTTGCACCAGTTTGTTCCACAGTGGGAGACACAGGCGAGGAAACTAGTCAGCACTCGGGTGCCATGAACGGCTCTTTGGTACCAGGACAGGTGTCAGAACTGGTCCCAGAGCTGCGCTGCTCGGTGGAGCAAGCTGAGGAGATCATGGGCACAGAGGCCACCGGGCTGGGATTGGGGATAGGGTTGGGTTTAGGGTTAGCAGATGAGGCCCAAATGGAAGACTGCATCCCTGTGGACCACGCAGTAGCTGTGGAGTGTGACGAGCAGGTCCTGGGCGAGCTGGACTTAGCTGCCTTTGAAGAGTTCTCCAAGCGCATCAATGCACTAAATAAGAACATGTCCAGCTTCCGCCGACCGCGCAAAAACTCTGACAAGTGAGGCAGAAGATCTAGAAAGAGTTGCAGGCATGAAACAACTTGCACAGAGGGTTTGGACAAATACAAGGCAGGGACATGGACTGAGAGGACAAGGGTGGGCTCCCCACTCTGTAAGCAGCATCAAAAACATAGGAGCTATTCTGGAATAATGACCAATTTGCACTTATTGTAAACATTTCCATAATAATCTTTCAATAAAATACAGTTTTAAGTGCAAGTATTGGGACAGTAAGTTTATCTGATTTTTTTTTTTTTATGTCAACATTTTCACAATGGATACAAAACGATAATTCAAACATTTTATATTCAGTTATTTGGCATCAGTGTTGATAATCTCTATGAATTAGTGTGAGCTATCGTAGTTTGTTGTTCCATAACAGGGGACCATTAATGCCAAATTTAACGTGACTTCATAATCAATATATATATTACTTGCACAACTTCTTGTAACAAAACACCTTTAGACTTCAATTAACATTCACACACAGAGTGCAGCCTCAGTACACCAGGGTATATAAATGTTTCAATGCAGCATCCAAACCATTTACACTGCAGTGTCACCTCAGCCAGAAGCTTCAAGAGTTTTTTTTTGTCTTTTTTTTTTTTTTTTGCATCAGTTATAAAATCATTAACATAGAGAAGAGACACAAACAGAAAGAATCCTTTTTATTGAAGAGGATGGTCTTAAGTGTGCGAATCAGAGCCTGCTGTCCCGGTTCTTACACCTTAGACTGTATATTCAGTGTGCGTGCGTGTGTGCGCGTGTGTGTGTGTGTGTCTGGGGTGAGTTTCACATTAGCATGCAAACACAGTCTCACAATCACAGTTAGGTTACAAGTAATCCCACCAATGACCTTTTAGCTATGTAACACAGCGAAGTGAGGTGAGAGGTGGAACCAGTAGCCCAATCAGAGACTCCCTAACTGTGACCAGCTGCCCCTCCCCCCAAGCACCAAAACCCACCCGTTCTCCACACAGAGCCACGTTCCTCCTTCAGGTTTTTAGAGTGGCAGGTCGGAGGCTACAGCACATGGCAGGGATACAGTGCAATTGTTTTTCTGTCCATCTCCATGTCCTCCTTTTTTTTTTTATCTTTCTTTCTTTAATTTGAATGTACCCCATCAATTTTGATAAATGTTAATGTTGCGTCCACTGATTCTCACATTCAGTAGACCAGAAATGGAATTGTCTGTACTGTCTGTTGGAATGTCTCACTCAGGCTCTACTGTCGCGTTAATAACAAGTGTCTCAATCCCATCGTCTGTGATTTCTTTTGTCCCGTGTCTCCCTGTTTTCCCAAATGCTTTCTTGCACTGGTATTCAATGGCAATTATTTGCATTATTTATGTCAACAGTTGTGTGTGCTTTGTTTTAAAGGAAATCAATATTTAGTTCTATTTTCCCTAAGATAAAACTTATGTGACGTCACTCATTAATATTGACAAACTTTAGAGTGGTATCGCAGCCAGTGTCTGGATCCAGCTGCTTTGCATCACCCGCAATGACAAAGATGGACTCTCCACCGGCAGCCCAGTGTTTCCGATCCAGTCCTGTGGTTGCTGACTGTTGAGATGTATTGTATTTAAATCCAAAATATGATAGATCATTTCCATAAATTGCTATACAGTTCAGTAAGTGACCATGTACATATACTTTTGTATGGAGGGTTTCTTTTTGTTATTAAAGACTTGCAGTCCAATGGCATGGATGTATGTAGCCCCTTTAAAAGTGTGCTCTGCTTGCATTTGTGTTGCTACAGGTGTTCTCAGGTTTGAGCGGGAGGTGTTTAGAGAAATTACGATGATGATGATGTTTGAAACATGTAGATTTGATGGTTTAAAAATGGTAGGAAAACAAGGCGAAGAGTCTGGAGCCATGCTAACGGAGGCTGTACTTATTGTTCATGACGTATCGGAGTGGAAATAGCATCCACGTCAATTTCCAAACCGTAATTACAACTGAGAACATGTGATTATTATTTTATTTTTTTCTCAATCACAGGTTTGTCCCTGAAAACCTTTGCAAATATGAACACCTTGCATCAGTCTGTCGTTCAATGTAATTAAACTAAAATGTAATGGATATAATGTAATTATTGTCAATACAAATTCTTTTAAACCCTCGTACAACCAACTCTGTTGTTATGCAACTGTCCTGAGTTGTCGGATAACATGAACACTCTCAAGTCGTAAACACGGAAACCTTTCCGATCCTTCCCATCCATCCATCCACCAAACAGCAGTGTGAATAAGGCATCAGATGAGTTAATATATTTATTTGTTCACCATCTTAAGTTCAGCCTGTTGGCTTGCAAACATTTTCTAAGTAGCACTAAACACAAAGTGCAGTTGAGGCTGATGTCATTAGTTTTGTGGGCATTTTCTCATATTTGAAATATTGAATGAAAAAACTGACTTGATGGCTCAAGATTAAAAAAAAAAAGTCCATTGAAATCACCAGAGTGACTGCAATTTATACTGTGCCAGACAAGAATGATGAATCGCTGCAATTCATCCCAACAGTTGTTGAGATATTTTTGTGTGGATCAAAGTAGTTGAGCGACCACAGACCAGCATTATAATGCTCCCAGTGTGGGTTAAATGACTTTAATTACTTAAACATTTCAACTGTTGCTTTGACCATCAGCCTTTTTTCATGGCAGATATGTTGACTAACAGCTGTAACTAATAACGTTTCAGTAAGACTTCCGGTAACACTTGTGCTTGCTCTGCTGTGTCAAACGTCTCCTGGGAGAACATCAGATTAAAGCAGATTAAGGTAAACTATCCTGCTCTCACACATGCAGATTAACTAACAGCTGACAGTCTGTGCACACCTGCTCAGTCCTGACAGGAGGGCCTAATAATAAAAAAAATTAAAACACCTGAGGGTAGAGCAAGGACCTCCAATCAGCCTTCGGATTTTGTGTTGACATATTTACAACAAATTCACAACAGTCATTTAAGGACGGGGGAAAGTGCACGCTCCATGGAGTTGCCTGAAAAACTTTAATCTGGCAGGTACGGCTCTTAATCCTTCACGCTTTTATATGTTTTTCATCGGTCTGGAAAACATCTGAATTTCTTCCCGCAGTGTGAGTTTGTCCGATTAAAACCTTTAAAGACGTGCTGCGGGAATTCATGAAACATCGTACCGACTTCAGAGAAGATCTCAAGTACAACTCTTGTTTTTCTCCTGGGTATCGAATAATTTGCACTCTTAACCAGCATCCAAGAGTAGAAGCTGTGCTGTCTTTTGTATGTGTGCAAGTTGTTTCCTATTTGGTTTTTATCCATTTGATTAGATTAGCTTTAAGGAAGTTTAATCTAGTCCAATGAATCATGGGAAAACTTAAATTCAGATTCCTGATTTGCTCTGATGTAACTGGAGTTGTTTCAAGCAGGTGGCTAAAAGGCCTTCATTCACCCGGACAGTGTAACCCCCGAGGACCTGTTATATACATGTACACATGTGGTTGTACATGTGACTAACCTCACTGCGTGTTCAGTACTTGAAGTAAGCCCGTTTCTAATGAAATAAGCCCTTCTGCATTCCTTTACCTCATTATGCACTTAACTGAGTAAAATCCACCCATTCTGGTGGTATTACCGTGTCACTTTGTTGTCAGGGCTCCAGGTAATGTATCAATTTGTTCACATTAAGCACCGGAAAACAGTAACTTGCAGCGTTTGAAGCGTACTGTGTGCTTGTAATTCACATCTCTCGTCGGTTGCTTCAGGCAGATTATAGTTGGCTACTATCAATATGTTTTACAGCAGTAAACATTTCACTTTTAGAAACGCACATGATGCGAACGATTCCTGAACCCGTCTTTTAGTGCTTTCTGGTTCCAGATTCACATAAAGCAGTTTCCTGCTCCTGAATCCTATAAGCTTCCTGTGTCACCGCAGCTTGTCTGCTCTTACAGTTAAGCCCCTGCAGGTGTCTGAAGGCCTCAACGCTCGGCCTTCGGAGAACGGCGTTTTCGTCATGCCAGTGATGGGACATTTGTGCCATCGGTGGGAAGGCATACCTGCGTTAAGCGTCGCGTGTGTGCTCTCGCACAGGTGCTCGACTTGAGACTCAGTCTGAGGGATTGCAGGTTGTTATTGTAGTTTAAAGTTTATGAGAACAAGAACTGAGGCACGGAGTGAGAGTAAGCAGGCCAGATTGCACTACTCATGAAGCCATCTTCATATTTTTGAGCTGAGTGCTCAGTTTTAAAGAGTCCGGCACTGCTGCAGTGTATACTCTGCTGTACTGTTCATCATCACAGGCACCTCACAAAATACACACCAGCCAAACCAGCACTGCAGGCTGTCTAAGACCAGCCCTCTGGGCTTTACACCACGCTGTGTGTATGTGTATGAATGTGACAGCAATGAATGAACCCTTACTGTCTGTCTTTACCCCCTATTAAAGTGTCCTCATTAGATCCAATTATTGATTAGAATAGTTACCGACCAAACGCTCCAATCCATCTTGTCCACATGGCCGTCTCGTTATGGAAGTAGAATCCATCCAAGCAAATATGAGAAGCAGGATAAACCATATGCACGGGGAGGAGAATAGCTTCGGTCCGTTAGCACTTCATTTACACAGCAGCCATATCGTCTGACACACAGTCAGTCCCAGGTCAACGTCATTCAGCATACCCTTGTCATTCTTTGGTCCCAGTGATACTCTATACCCTTGTCATTACCTGGTCTCTGTCATACAGTACTGTAGATCTCTTATCATTATTACTGTGGGTATCACTCATTGGCTGTAACCTTGCGTCACTGCTTGATGGCAGTTGTAACGGCATCTATGTTTATTATTTCTAAATATGTGAACGAATGGGAGATAAGAATATTTGAAGGCTGCATTGCAGTGACTTTCATGTTTCTCTTGAGAACCGGCGTAGTAGGAAAAACACGGTCAGTTTTACCTTTAGTCGGTTTTACCTTCTTTTAGGCAAATGACTGCAGCACGGTAAATTCATCTGATGAGAAAAGGAATAGTTTGACATTTTGGGGAATACGCTTTCTTACCGAGAGTTAGAAGATAAGATAGCGATCTCATGTTTGCACTAAAACGCCGAAGCTCGGTTTAGTATACAGACAGAAAGCCTGGATCCGTCCAAAGGTAGCAGAAACCCACCTAGCAGCACCTCTAAAGCTCACACATTAACACACCATATCTTGTTTGTTTAATCGTGACCGAAAGCGAACGTTGTGGTTTTACCGGAGGAATGACTTCCTGGAGTCTAGCCGAGAGGTTGCCAGTTGCTGTTTTTTAAATTACAGATTAAACAAATGAGATATAACATGTTAACTGCGGTAGGTGCATTTGATTTTAAACCTTTTGACAGAACCAGGCTTGCTGTCTGCGCCAGTCTTTATGCTAAGCTAAGCTAACCCGCCTGCTGTAGCTTCATATTTAACACATCAAATGATAAACTACTCCTTTAACTTTGTTTATGACTGCTATTCAGGATATTAATAAATGACTTTGACTTGGATGTGTCACTAAATAAGTCTCTTGGCGGGAGTCCAGAGAGGCTAGGAGTCGGGTATCAGCCTTGGCCGGCGTTCAACTCTGTGGTTTACACAAAGTACTTTCTCATTCATTAGCGAGTTGAGAGCTCACACTGCGACGAGAACTCTTTATGGCTGGATTACAGTCATAATACAGGGACTGGGGGAGCGTGTTACAGGCGTGATGGGAGCCGCAGCAGCTCTGGTGTCCTGTCTGTATCCGCTCACCTCGACCCGCCTCGGTCCTGGACTCGGCTGGTCAACGCTGTGCTGCGACCTGCCTCAGCTGTTTAAGCCATTTTAGAAACGAGACTATCTGCCTGGATGAAATCCCAGTCACCTCTCCAATATTTCAGCAGTAAAACCTCCCTGCTCTCTATCACTCCCAATGTTTTCTTTCTTTCTAACACGAATCTAAACCTTTCCCAGCCATTCGGCGAACGCGGACTTTTATAGGACTTACTTATTCTCTCCACATGTTTTGGTTGCACAGCCTAATGAAATGTAGTGGTGTCCAGCTGATTTCATTGCCGTAATATCAATATTGGGATTGGAGCGCTGTGAGTGCAGAATTCTGGGTAAAAAAAAAAATAATATCACAAAGACCGTGACAGTTTTATTATCGACCTTGTGAAATTAAAACCGATTGCTGAAGACTGATGTCATCGCACTCATGCGAGGATTCTGTGGTAAATCCGTGCTCGAAGACATTGTGGCTTTCTATAATTACCTCTTAGAGGGTATGACTGATGTAATTGACACCTGACATACAGACGAAGAGAGGAATACTCCCCAAATACACAATGGGCCCTAACAACAGTCTCCCTGCAGCTACCGATGGGAAACAATAAGAAAAGGAATATCACAGGACCAGAGGAAAGATTAGATTTTTGCCGGATGATCGTTTTGCTTTTGTACAGTACCAACCGAGCTGTATGTGATGTACATGTTTTGTAGATGTACTTTCATGGATAACATCATGTTTTGTCCTTTCTCCTTTCTGGGAAAGATCCCCCTTTTCTCTGTGTGCCTTTGAGGTACAATCATGCATTGATTCATGGTCCTGATCTCGTGACTGAAACACCGGCTGTGCATCAGTCATCCCAAACAACAACACTGTCGTGCTGAGCCGCTACAAAGGATTACATACCGCCACATGGCATCCGGTGAGAAGAAACCAAAACGAGTATAGAGAAATACCATTGGTATCTGCTTATTGTTTACACATATTGAACCATATTGAATCTGACAAAGTCATAGCCTACCCAGGATGTGGGTTACATGAGTGAATTAGTGGATCGTCTCCTGCTTGCATCAAGTTGCACTTGACTAAGCTTTCAGACTATTCACTAAGTATTGTCACCAGGTGAAGCTGTCAATCTGTTAATAAGTTAGGGTTAGGGTTAGTGCTGAGTAGGTTTAGAGTGATATTCGTAAGTAGTTCGCTAAATCTGAGGCGTTGAGGTGATTCACGAGATGGCAAATTTCTGTGACACGAATGTTTATTTTTCTAACTTTGCTCCAATATTTGCTTTTTTTATTAGCCGGTCCAGCGACGTGGCTCTATAGATGGGAAAGTCATTGATCATTCGGGGTTAAAATATCAACCGCCAATGGATGGATTTGTACAGGCGTTCATTGATCGCAGAGGAAGACGCCTGTTGACGTCGTTGAGCCCCTGCTTTTCATCATCGTCACCGTCAAATTATTTTTCCAGTGCTTTGGTTTATAACCACATACCTGCGTAATGACATTCTCATCAGTCTCAGCTACTTTCAGGCCGAACTAAGACGGTGATGGTAACACCATGTTAGCATGCAGCTCTAGATCCACTGTGCCAGCTTTACAGAGCTGCTAACGCGGCTGTAGTCTCTAATAATGAAATACGGTACTTGATAGTTTCACCTCTTTAGGTCTTTAATAAAAGAGAAGTACAACACAACTCTTTGGTTGACTGATCACAGCTCGTAGACATGCAACCTCTGACAAGGGGGAGTAGACATCCCTTCAGTTTAAAAGGTCACAAGCCAAAAAAGTAAGGAGTCCAATATTTACCTTTGCTAATAGGCAACAGCACTTTGAAATTTTGTAGACTTTGTAATGCGGTTTGGTTTATTGTGAACGCAAAAATGGCTCTCCGAAGGTCAGCTGCTGCAGGTCAAACAGTTTAACAAAGAGTCAGCTTTACAGTCTTTATTCCCATAGCAACCATTACAAACACAAGTCACACTCAGGGCAAGCACGCCAGTGTGTCTTCTTTAAGACAGTGCACATTTGTTACTTTTCAATAAAAGTTTTTTATTAATACCACATGTTGCGTTCAAATGTATGAATACCATATGATCTGTTGAAAATGTGTGTTTTTAGTCTTCTCTCTTATGCATGTACTGTTGTGTATGATGAGGCGCGTCATGCAGTGTGACCGAACGAGTAACAACTTCACAGAATCCTTAATGAGAAACACATTAGAACAATCTGAGGGATATGGATTCATATTGTATTGACTCGGTACATGTAGACGTAGGCGGTTATTTCAGCGTAATAGCTACCAGAGTTAGTAACTAACATGTTGATGAACTAAATGACCTTTTTTTTTTTGTTTTGCTTCTTCTTAAGTGTGCTGTCATATTCATAATGTCCAGCATGAAGAAGACTGTGTTTGGACTCGAACCAAGAGTAATGCCACATCTTAGCTGTGCTAACTCAAGTCTTCTGATAATGGGACACACATGGCCAATGTCACTGATAATCACTGAAACACCAGTGTTTTTATGTAGGACTCCTCAAGGTTGTTAAATTGACTCAATGTCCTCCTTACTAATTACCTTGTCATGTGTGTAATTGTCTCATCTCATACATCACAGGTGCATCCAGGCTTTTAGATCCCAGTGGCAATTACACACATCTGATGTTCATTGTCTCTCCAGTTACACAAAGAAGTGAGAGGAAGTGAAAGAGGGGAGAGGGATGAAAAGTGTGTTGTGTGTGTGTGTGTGTGTGAGGTGCTAAGTAACAGAGGTGAGATTTTCAGAGAGAAGCTCACCTCTTTTTTTTTTTTTTATCCACCCAGCAGGTAGGACACGCCTGCCTGAGGACTTACTAAAGCCTGCTGGCTGCAACAGAGAGTATAAGAATGTCCTCCTGGCTGCACCGACAGCTTTGATCCACCTGGAAACAGTGTCTGATTTGACCAGAATAGACCTTTTTTTTTTAAATCCAAGTTTTCCTTCCTGCCCCGCACTTCACTGCTATGTACATTTACATGACTACAATATTAAATCTGTGTTCATGGACGGTGTTATCCGACCGCAATCGCTCCCTGAAGCTGAGAGCTGGTTTGAGATATGTATCTGGTGGTCATATTTTCAACAGAACCATTCACCAACATGTCAAGTTAATTTTTGACAAAACGGTCTCTGGGCTTCCTCTATAACTTGCCAGAGTTCTGTGTGGAAACGCAGCTCCGGGGTTTTAAGTCATTCAGAGAGAGCTCACAGTATTTCACCTTGGCTGGAAAACTCCTGCAAGAGTTCAGGGAAGCAGATGGGGATTAATACGACCTACTGGTGATGAAACTTTAAGCTCTCGGCACGGCTGAACAGGAAGCAGAGTGCTACAAGGGACACCTTTAAAACCTGTTGTCATTGTTCATTATCACAAAGCTACAGTAGCCGATGCTCAGCTATTTGTGCTGCCTGTACATGCTGGACTCTGTGAGGAGGTGAATGGGACTTTTTCTTTATGTTCTTGTTTTATTGACAGAAGATGAGCCAAGATGACCAAGTGAGCTCAGACAGTTTTATTCTTTGTTGTAAAAAAAGAAAAAGAAGTGACCCAATGTGTTTTCCTTGTTGTACGCCTCTGTGTCTGCAGGGTGAACACTCTGGGAGTCCATCTTTTGCGGCCTGGAGTCAGTAAACTGTCATTCTCCCGCAGCTTTCTCAGCATTATCAGCACGATGACCATCCTTCGGTACTGCATGTCCCTTGCTTCATATCAAAATATATGACCGGTTGAAACTGACAATGCAGTTCAGTGTGTTGCATGAATGTCCAAATTTTTATATAAATATAGTTTTTTTTTAGATATCTCACAAAAGCTAACAATGTCAACCTGGTGATGGTGCTGAGGAAAGAGTCATGAATGTTCATCCTCTGGGGATCATGAATGTCTGTAAAAAGTGGTTTCGTGACTGAATAAGCCCTGATCTCCGTGTCTTGATTGATTGGTTCATCCACTCCCAACATTGTCCAGCAGCCACACCCAGAGAAACAAGCTGCTAATTGATGCCATTGGTCGAGTCCTGTCGTGCGCTGCCTGCTCCACATCCAGTTTGGCGTCTCTCTCTTTCTCCTCATTTGTCATGTTAGAGGTGGGTTCAGTCTGCTCGTGTTCTCCCTCTCTAAAAATTTTGCTTCACTTTTTAATGAATACATAAAAAAATAAAAAAATAAAAAAAATTCTTGGAACCAATATGGATTCTATAAAAACGTCACGTAACGTGCCATAGACTATTCATTTCACATATGTAGAGAGGAGGAAACGCAGCAAACGTAGCATTCCACATGAATTACTCACGTTTGAGTGAAATTCATAACAATAAATCACGAGGTGGATTTTCAGACAATAAAACACAATGTCTTGTTTCATGACTGTACAAGTTTATCTATTTGGGTGTATAGTGGAATAATTCTCATTACTCTTTCATTGCTTTCACGTCAATTTATTCAGCGCGGGAATCAATCTGCTTAACGTCACACACACACACACCTTTATGGCTCTATCAGTTGCAGTTAATCAAAATGCAAAATTGCTGTTAGCCTAAATACTCTTCAAGATCTTTAGGTTGGTGAATTAAAAACTCCGTTTTATTGTGCGGTACTGTTTTCAGTTGAGCGGAATCACGTGTGGAAAACTTTGGAATTATCAGGGAGCAAGAACTGAGCAAAGAGCAGGTCTTTATGCCCACTGATGCACCTCAGATAAGCTGTTTTACATACGTATGATAGATGAAGTAAACTCCAAATGTCCAAATGCTCTGCTTCTTGTCTTGTTCCGTAAGTGGTCACTTACTAACATATGTTGCATATTACTATAGGGCATGTTAAACTGAAACAGGACCCTTCTGCTCACAGAACAATACAGGCTGTAGTTTGAGAGAATCAATTGAAATAAATGATCCAATAGATGGATTTGGAGTTGTATGATAGTTATAGTATCCAGCGGTCCAAATCAGCCAAGCAACAAATGTTAATGTTTAGTGACTAATAGCTTCTATCTTTGTTGAGATAGAAGCCAGTCGAGATGAAATGATCAGAGATGAGAACAGATTTATGTGACTAGTGATTGGTTGGTTTGAGTTTCTTTAGTTAGCTTTTTAAATCAAATGAAACGGCTTTAAAAAATAAAATAAGATAAAATAAAAATACAACAGCACTCAAACATTTCTACTCTCTGAAACTCTAAAAAAATATATTAAAAAATAATATATATTATAGAAAATAAGGGCTGCCAGTCGTATTAGCCAAACACATTCACATTTTGTTCCAAACATACATTAATATCTCAGATTTGAAGCTGTGCAATGTTTGTGTTTGTTGATTGTTATCTGGAAGCCCTTTTGGTCAGAGTAAATTGTCCTATACACATACCATACATACATACATACAGTATCTCTAGTATTTTTTTGTGGCCCGCTAACACACCTTATTTTCTATCAATAAAACGTGTATCTTTCATTCAGCGTTAGCGTTGCTGAACTCTCAGGAACCCTCGGGACATTTCGCCCCCTGGCACCCGTGTTCTTCTCTCTGGGCTGACATCCACGAGAGTCATGAAAATGTAATCCTGAGTTCTGGGGATCTTCCAAAACCCATTTTCATTTTCACTTCTTGATTACTCCAATTAAAATGAATGTCAATGTGGCAAGAGGCAGGCTTTTATTTGCATGGCCATGCCAAGATACTTTATATGGGCCTATTAATTAAGTCACAATCGGAAAGTCTTGCAGTATATGTAGCCCCAGAACATATAATGGCCAGTGGTGCAGTTCTACTTTTTCTTTGTTTTCTAGCTCTGGGAGACTTTTATCCATATTTACAGTAAGATTATAAAACGTGGATTTATGTTACCTGTCATCTGTCACCAATTCTTTCAATACCTCAGAGGAAGGACACACAGGATAGATGGGATGAATTACACATTTAAATTTTTTTTTTAGCCTCCCATTCCTATTTTCATCACTGCTTCCTAACCTTTAAACCATTAAATGCGTATTTAAAGAATATAGTTAGATGAGAAGATTAATACAACCCTTGTATTTGAAGCTGCAGCCATGAGATGGTTAGCTTAGCATAAAGACTGGAAACAAGGGGAAGAATGAGCCTGGCTCTCTTCAAATGTAAGAAAATCCACCTTCAGCATCCCCCAGAGATCACTCATTACACATTACATCTTGTTTAGCTCCAGCACACAACCCCCCGTATTGTTTTTATTATGCACTTAGGTTAAATATAACATGTTAATTGTTAGTGAGCTTTAAAACTTTGGACGGAGCCAGAGGAGCTGTTTCCCACTGTTCCAGTCTTAGTGAATAAGAGCGTTTCCCAAAAAGTCTGCTCTATAAACCTGTTCTAGTAAACACTGTTAAAATGATCTGTGAAACTTGTGAATGAACCACATGCCTGAAGCTAAAGAATGGTGCTTTATTTATGTAGTACAGCCTCTTCCATTCGTCCTCCAGTCTCTTTCCATTACTCAATAATCGATTAACTGATAGCAGTCTGTAACATAATCAGTATTATTATATGATAAGCCTGAAAGTCTGAGCTCCAAACACGATGAAGATTAAACAATCTGCCCTGTTCGATCAAATGACTGATTTAAGAATACCCATCAGAATCAGTCCCGTAAAAACTAACACATCAACATCATTACATTACTGTTCTACACTGTTGCACAATGTTACATGAAGACTGCACGTGAGCAGTTATCAGCCGCCGGGACAACATGTCTGTTGTGCCTGGTGCATATAATCATGATTACCACTCAAAACATTCAGTATGGTATCAGTTACTACTTTATGCGTGTGATGAATACAGCAAGAGGCACGACTGCCAGGAAGTCAGATGGATAGCTTGGTAAGCCTGCTCAGTAAAACCTGTATCTTTGTTTTTATGATAAAGAGAGCAGTGTTCTTATCAATCTGCACATTTTTCAGGGTCGCGCTGGAGACAAAATCCACATACTCCCCTATTGTGCGATATGGGGAGGATTATTTTTGCTCCAGGCATTCCGTGTTATTCTAGAGGGCCTCATGGTCTAGTTTTTCAACAGGGGGAAGAAACATGGCAGGCCTCTGTTTTGAAGAGCCTTTGAGAAATCTGTTCCAGGACTCCAGCTCTGCAGCCGCACTGACAAACAGCCGTAACCACCTCGACCTTCCCCAGCCAACTTCCTCTGGAGAGGAACCCAAACAAATGTTGTTATTCACAGCCTAATAATATTCTGGTATAAATAAGGAAAAGCAGGTTTGCGTCAGGCGCATGACAAGGCTTCAAAGCTCTTTGTGAGCAACTTGAAAGAGGGATGCGCTGAAATCACGTCCATCCCAGACAACAAAAAGAAAGTTTCTACGTTTTATTACTGTATTTTTTTTTAAATATTGCGTTATTTTGTGCAAGTTTTAATCACACAGAAGATTGTCCTTATTTTTCCCTATGCAGTGGCATTTTATATTACAATATCTTCCCCATATTCCTTCCAGGAAACTTACTAGTAAATTATCTTGGAAATCACAGAGCAGTCAAATTAAGCGTCATATTCTTATTACATTTTCCCCACTCCATGTGTAGGTTTCCAACTATAAAACATCCTCACTAGTAACTACAGTACGGTCCTGATTGAAACAATAAATCGGATTTGATTCTTATAATCCGGGCGAGAATCAAAATACCTTCCAAAGTTCTGGCAGCCTGTGCGATATCTTGATATTTTTGCCTAAATTTAGCTGAACGTAATAGCGTCAGCTTGATTGTAATTAAGGTGAAGGCATTTCCGAGACATGCTACACACAAGTCTGGTCACCAGAGCAGTAAAACAATGGAGACTGCTTGTTCACTGTGAAGAATGAACAAAGTAAGGAAAGAAAGCAGTGCCAGGGCTTCTTCACACCCATAGTAAAAACCATCTGCTTTCACATTTGTATCAATTCTGCCCAGAATCATTTTGCATTTTGTGCAATAGTGTTTTCATTTTCCACAAACATAAAGACCACAGCTGTCAGTATATCTATTGTTTAACACCGGTATATTTCTGTCTTGTGTTTGTAAAAGGAGACCTGGGACATTCCAACGCTTCTTCTGTCACACCAGTAGTCCATTACCCGGGCCCTTGAAATGGATACGGTGGTATTACGCCATTAACATTACTCTTATTACCGGTTTAACACTGAAATCAGACACAGAATCAAAGTCTTTTGTAATGCGAAGAATGGCATATTAGACAATGTCATCTCGACTAATCTTAAGAAAGCACATAACGAGTCCTTTTAAGGTATTATTATGTTATTGTAGTTTTTGGTAAAAGATGTCTAATAGTCCTACTTTAATCTGTGTAATCATCCGAACCTTTGGGGAAAATGACTGCATTTTTTGGAGATTGTTGTGTTCTGGAAATATTTTGCCTTTTGGTGTTATTATTATTTTTTTGCTGTACCCATGCGAAAAATAACTTTGACAACATAAAGTATGCAAAACATCCAAGAGTTTCATACAACGTATATCTTTAAAGGAATGTTCACAGTTTTGGGAATTACTTATTTTCCTGAACCTCACTGAAGGACTGGCAACATAACCCTCTTTGGGTTTCTAAGTCATATGGCTCTACACATGTAGATAAACCACTTTGGTCCAGATTGAGGTATGTCAACAACTGAAATAAACAGGCTAGTCATGGTTCCCAGAGGATGAATCCTGTTAAGTTTGGTGACTTTTATTCTAGCGCCATCATCAGGTCAAAACTCTGATTCTTCCAGTACTTCAGTTCATCACTAAATACCTGCAGAACTAATGAGGTTCCCGTACTTTGTGCTTAGTGCTATAGTGTAATAACAAATATTAGCATTGCTAACACGCTAAATATTGGTGGTTAAACGTTATAAGAGTCTTGAAGGACAGCTACGACAAGATGTCAGTTTGCTAGTTTTCCTTCAAAATTATTAAAACATATTTTTGAACAATGCAAACATTTTCACGTTCAAAGCTAACTGAGCACGCCTACACATGCTAGCTGATTAGCTTACAGCGAGTGCTAGCTCAGCCACCAGCCCGTCGAGCCTCCCGCTAAACATCAGCATGCTAACATTGCTAGCATTGCTAGCATGCTGACATCCACTTTTAGCAAAAAGCACCTGGCGGATATTATATATCTAGCGTACATGCTACCTTTTTAGAAAACATTTATAAATATATATATAATAATTATCCAGCAACCGTGAGACAGTCAATCAATTCTTATCATCTAAAATAATACAGAGCTATCCACAGATTTGACCAAATGTCTCTTTTCTCAAAAAGTCGCAGTGCTTCCTGCTTCGCTGTTGTCTGACCGGACTGTTCCCAAGGTAGACGGGTGAGTCGCTATCTCCAGCAGCAGGAAGGGGAAGGATGAGATAAGCTGTGCAAGGTAATGTCAACAAGCAGTGTTGTACTTTTTGTGTAACAATGGCTGGGTCGCATACCGTATCAGGAATTTCCTACACAATATTAGGCTTAGCCGAGGAAAAGCAGACCCGGAATGATACGGACCAATCAGAAATAGTGCACAGCGTGCCACGCAGCTGTTACAAAGCTCTTACTTCATGTAACATGTACTGAACTATCTGGCAGAGCAATAACATAATTCAGAGCTTAAAAATTCAATCATATTCTCCATAAATGTTCCCGGCATCTTATTTCAGTGACAGATCGGTTCCAATGATACGTTGGATAAACGTCACTTTAATTTGGACCAGCAGTGCACCAGGTTTCATCGTCTGTATATATTAAGCATAGACTCCACGTATGGCGTCCTAATAGAGATTGATGCATTTAATCAAATGTTCCCCCGGCCTTTGCCATTCCAAGGATTTTGTCCTGGTTATCATAACAATAATGTCTAATGACGTTGAAATGGCAAGCGGCAGAGCAAGGGGCAAAATCGTTTCAATCTATCAAGAGTACATTAAAGTAAGTGTAGACTGATTAACTGACTAGTCACACATAAGTCACACATGCACTGTAAAACAACACTGAGCCATATTAAAGTCTGATTAGAGTCTAATGAGGAGACCTATTCAAGTGGTTGGAGTGCAGATTGCTCGTGCATTAGTCTGCAGTACATATAGCGCACAGTGTTCAAGCTTTAGTAGCTGCATGACGAATACACTGCTGCTGAAACATCAGGCAAATATGCTGATTTTCATGCTGCAGGAGGTAACTCATTTTAGATTAAAGGAATACTCATTTTCAACTTCATTTCCATATATCATAATTACTGTACAAAGGGATCATGTTCTAGTGGAGCTGTTTGTATCGCTGTTTCCAGCTGTAGCTAGTTCACTTCCAGCATCCACTGACATTCGCAGAGGTCGGTGGATGGCAGAGTCATTATAGTGAATGCACTGAGCTTCAATGTACTTGTGAGCTGGGACGATGGAGCCAGCAGGAGCTCACTGCTACCTGAACCAGAAGAGATGATGGACCTGAAGAAAGGCAGCTGTTGTTGAGCCAGCCCAGAGGACCATATGATTGGTTTAGGAGCAGCTTTAGGAGAAGGGTTAAGTTAAAGTCCACCTCTTATCAAAAACGTTATATCTGTGCTGCATGATTTGTGATATCACAACTATTTTTGGAGCCAGTCGTGGTTAGTTAGGTGCCAGCAACCAATAAAATTATAAAATGCTGCTAATTATAGCTAATTAGTAGATCTAATATGGGGACCAGAGAGACTGGATAGTCACATTTTAATTTTTAAGAGCTGTTATTGCACACAAGTATTAATAATTAATAATAATTAATAAAATTATGTGGTAAGTCTGACACTTGTTCCCGTCCACATTTCCTCTCACCAGTACTATCAATGACACTAATTATGATTGGAAATAAAAATGTTTCAGCTAACTGGAGACCACTGTCAGCTTTACTTTACTGTATTTTGAGTTGTGTGGTGTAACACACACCGATATCTAATTTGAAATACGTTATATAAATAATAAACTTATCAAACCTTTCCTGTCATTTCTCAGTAGCACATTTAATTTCAGGTCTAAATCAGGACCGACTCAACTTTTCTACTGTGAAAATGTTAAATGTGACCCAGAGTTGCTCCTGTATCTGTAAACTTAGCAATCAGTGGGGAAAGTTTTGGATGTAGCTTTAAAAACATCCAAACTTGAGCTCCACAGGAAGCTCTGAGAGGATGACTAATAATAAAGGAAATGTTTTCAAACTTCAAAGAGGGTTTAAAAAAAGACAAATTGTGAAATCAACTGTCTGATTCAACTTTATGGCAGATTTGGAGAAAAGCCTAGGCGTGCTCCTTTAACCAATACCTAACACCGAATCTATGTTTATGCACCGTAAATAGCATTTATTAAAGAAAAAAAAAAACATTATCAGCCTATACCTGCACAGAAAAAAATATGATTCCTTTCCTAAACTCTGCCAGTCATTTCCATCATCGCTCCGTTTTGCCCCCACTGACGTTGAAGCTGTCAGTCAGACAAGATGAAAGCTTCCATCTTTGGTTTCACTCTGACTCCATCCATCAGATGAGGTAAGTTATTTGTTGTTTGTGGAGGGTTTGGCAGGGGTGGGGGGAGCACAGAGAAACATGGTATGTAGATTCCTGAGCAGGCAGCGGGGCGAGCAGGAGCAGCCTAACAGGACCGGAGCAGATGAGATGAATGAGATAGAGGCTGGAGTGCAGGCAGTGAGAGGAGAGATGAGGGTGGGGCAGGGTGCAGGGGTCTGCTTTAAAAGCCCTGAGGGCCGGCGCATTGATCTGGAGATGTCTCCTTCAAAGTCCTCATATCTCCTATCTGACTAATATTGACTTTGCCAGATTTATATCTTCATCTTCTGATGTTGTGTCGGCCTTAGCAATGTCAACTTTGACCCCTATTTCCCGCCACTTCTTATTGGAGGCATATGTGGATACATTATCATTATTGCTAGTCCTTCCTTGTAGGAAACAATGCAGCTGTTTCGGTTGTATTCTTTGCCGGTTCAAGACTAACTGAATTAGCATGGAGACACGTGGGCCTCGAATCGGCTCAACTTCTTACCTGTGCTTCTGTAGCGTAGCCGCAGCACAAATATGACATCTGAGTAAACATCAGATACTGTTCAAGTCTCGTTAGTTACACATCGGTTCCCTGGTGGAGTGGATGGATAAAACATTACATTAATAACATTGTCAACACGTGTCTATCACCTGCATACAGTATATGCAACGGTTCTCCGAAGAGAAAGAAAACTGTACAAATGTTTTAGAGATCTCAATATATCACATATACACACAGCCTGAAAAAACACATGTTAAATGTAATGGGAGACTAGAATCTAGCTTTCTCAAGCAAGTGGAAGACATCTCCAAGACATTTCCAATGCAGAGAAAGCCATAACAGTATTTTAATCTAACCAGCACACAAATAGTATATAAAACTCACGAGTAAAACCTCTGTAGAAACCTTAATATGTCTGATGAACGAAACTATATGTCTATTCACTTGGTCAAAATCGGTACAGTTTGGTGCTAAAAGTTCAGGATTTGACTTAAGGCACAAATAAAAGGATCTTTGACCAAAACAGGAAGAGAAACGCCTCACTTGTTTGTTGCAGGGAAGTATTATATTACAGGTGAACAAATACACAGACAGCGCAGATGGTGTGCAGTAGGGGACAAAGTGTCAAACCGCTCTGGAGTATGAAAATACTCCACCTGATCACCCGAGTGAGGAGCACTGCAGTGAGGTAACGTTGCTTGAGTGACAGGCTGACCTGAATTTGGCTCCTGATGTGTTTATCCGCTGTGGGAAAAAGTAAACTTCCTTTGTTAAAAACAAGTTTATTACAGATCAGACAGCTGTCATAAAAATCCAGCACCGAAGTGATCCGGTGTCACATTCTACTCTTACTATTGTAGCTTCAAGCTTTTTTTTTTTTTTCTGTGAATATTACAAGAAAAATGTCATGATGTAATATAAGTGTAAATCTAAATAAATTGATTTGTGTTTCTCATATATCGCTTTTTGCAGCCTCATTACAATAAGAACTCAAACTTGATCCGGGCATTGTTTAATTTGCTCTGATTTCTTCAAGTTAATGAGCCTAAATGTCACTGGTGCAATCAGTGGTCAGTGTGTCCATCAACGGATCGGCATTCTTAAAGTAGGATACCGAATCCTGAGACATGTCTTACACAATGAAAAACAAACAAACCCACCGCTACGGTACTGTGAACATATCGGTGATATTCATGTCAGAACCTGGGTTGTGAAAATAAGACCTTTCTTAGAATGGATTTATACCGTTAGGCTCTATAAAGATGAGTAAGAGCTTCCACTTTGATGAAGACGTGCTTTATGTCACAACATTAGTAGCTGCACCTTATTAAAAGCTCTTACTTCAACCGTGGAACTGGATCTCATCTTTCCAGATCCTGCCTCCGTTGCCAGATCGAGCTTAAAGTTGGCTCGTAACGCTGACACATCAATTTATACTGCAACTTATCACTAATGACTTTGGGATGGCTAGTGAAGGAATTATAAGCACGTATAATTTATTGTGCTTTTTTATATCAGTAATGCATCATTATAACCACATAAATAAAATATATATATATATATTTTTTAACTTAAAGGAGCAGTCTATATGCTGATATGTTTTCTTTTTTTTTTGAGACAGTGGTTACACAATATCACGCTCATATCTGCCAAAAGCTGCAGGAAACAGCTACTTGTGCAGATTATACAAGAGAGACACATCACGTTAATTAGTAAACTTATCTTTGGACAGAGCCCGGCTAGCCGTTTAGCCCTGTTTCTAGTCTTTATGCTAAGATAAGCTAACCATCAAACGGCTCTAGCTTCATATTTAGAGTACACATATGAGAGTGATGTCTAATCCTTCTCATCTAATTCTCGGCACGAAAGCAAATAAACCTATTTTCCAAAATATCAAACTATTCCTTTTTAACTAATTAATAACTGATAAGCAGCAAGTATCCTTTCTTTGAGAGCGTTAAGCACCGCATTCCTTTCATGCACTGTGAACCGGCCTCAGAAAAGCAACATGTAACACTATCTGGGTGCACAGTGCGTGTAAAGACATCTGTAACACTGCACTGACTGACCCGCGGCTGTCCTGCGGCGACGGATGCTGTAGCTCCTGTAAGAGCCACAATAGCCGACATGTCACCGTAATCCCGGCTACAATAGAGCCAAGAATAGAAGCCAAGTGGATACTGGAGATGGGGATGCACAATAGCGGTGGAGGGTGAAAATACATCTTCAATGGGGACAATGGTGTATTTTAAGCCTCAACAAGGCTTTGACATCCTGATTGCTAACCTTTACTACTTCAGTTTAATAGCTCTTACAGATTTGTAGCCTTGAGTCACATCCAGGTTCTCTTGTGATTCAATAACACAGATCTGATGACTGCACAAAGGCTGGTTCTCAGTGTTCATGTAACAGTGTGTCAGTTGTTGGCGCTCCTACCCTGCCTGTCTATATATGCTGGGATGGGTGTTAGCGTGACAGCTCACCAGCTGTTGGTACTTGAGTTAAAGCCTCGTGCTTGTTAAGCAACACAAAGAACCTTCAAGGTTCAACGTGTACAACAACTGATATGTTCGCCCCTGCCAGCAGACTTGGCTGATTGTAGGGTCAAATATTCTTTCTGACCTCTTTGGACCCTTAACAAATGACTCCCAAGGCATCAGGGGCAGCAGTCATATCCGATGTGCTGCTCTGTCCATGCGAGACACATGTGCTACAACTTAAGTCGGAGGAATAAATCATCCTGTATGAGGGGAATAAGGAGGATTTCACATTAACCCCTGAATGCCTTGTACTCACATTGGATCTCCCTTTGGCTACAAGGATAAATAACATCCAGGGAGCCCTATAAACTCTTACACAGCCGAGGATTTATTCTTCTTGAATTCCGCCTGCTGAATGGTAACGAGATCAGCCGTGTTGCAGGATATGAGGTAGGTATGAATGTCAGATGACGTCAGTGCCGCAGGACAACAATGCAAACCACAAGAGCCTGTGGTGTAACACCACGCTACCTGCCACCCCCCACCCACCCTGCCGCACATCCTTCAAGGTGGGACTCCCTTTTTGCATCTAATGGAAATAAATCAGCTGTCAGTGTGGCAGCTCAGGGGTGTCAAATGCTGTTTTGAGAAAGTAAAAAAGAAGAAGACAAATGAAGAAGGAAGGGGAGTGAGCGTGTGCGGACGGTTCAAAATTCACCCAGGTGCAATGTGGGAAAGCTATGAGCCTCCTTTTCCTGGTTGCCCAGGATGTGTTTGAGCAGAAGATATATGTGACCCTTGCTTTTAATACTTAGCCATATATATGCTGCTGCTGCTGCACAAAGGGAGGGAGGGGGGCATGTGAAGTAGCACTGAAAGCCTCTCTGTAATGCTTTTCCATCTGCTGCTGTAACTTTAACTGTGTCCCATCAACCACAGCAGCTCAGCAGCCTGTCACTACAGAGGCAGCAGCGTTGAAGAGCTGTCACAATGGACACACAGAGCTCAGTGTGCAACTGTAACTCCCTCCTCTCAGTGTCTGCCTGTCACGTTATCCGACAGGTACAAAGATACAGTGCGAGTTCAACTGTCTGACGTGCTGTGGGACGGAAGCAAAGGAGGGATGAAAGAGAGAAAGGGGGGCAGTAGGTGAGAGGAATAAAGGTGAAAATAAGCAAAAGTAGAAGAGAAGAACGCTGGGAAAGGAGAGAAGCTAGGAGAAAGGGAAAAGAACAGTCAGGAGGGAAAATGAAAATGAGAAATAGGGGAGAGGGGCAATAAAATACAAAAAAAAACAGGTGAGTGAAAGGACAGAGAAAGCCGGGAGAAAGGTCGGTAGAAAGGTAGAAAGGGAGGGGGAAAGGCTGGAAAGAGACAGGAGTAAGGGGAGGGAGGATATAAAGAAGGTCTAAGGGGATGGAAAAGGGAGAGAAACGTGGGAATGAAGGGAGACCACAAAGAAAAAAAAAGGGTAAAAAGTGTTGAAATTGGGAAAAGTTGTGAAGGAACAAGAGAAAGGCAATTAAAAAAGGGAGGGCACAAAAAGGGGGGAAAAAGTGGAGGCCAAAAAAAAAGCTACTGCTACTACTGAACAAATACTGGAAAAAGAAGACAGAATGAGAAGAAGGAAAATAATGTATAAAAGAAAGAAGGAAGGAAAACAGAGCAGGAGAAAGAAGGAAGGAAAACAGAGCAGGAGAAAGAAGGAACAGACATCGTAAGAATGTGAGAAAGACGATGGACGAGTTAAAGAAAGAAAAGAAGGCTGAATACCTTTCTGAGTGTGCAGGTGTTGTTAACTCGAGCTCTGTTTACCCTCATTGACCGAATCACCTGTTTAAGCCAAAGCCAGCGAACATGTCCTCTGAGTCCGTTTGTGTAGAAGAACCCTCATCTTCTCTGCATCCTGTCTGACTGCAGCGAGCTGAGCTGAGCTGAGCGAGTGAACTCCGCTGCTCAGGCTAACCGCTTCTGGCATCTCCAGACAGGAATTCATTCTTGCCCCTGTGATCGCAGCGGGCTGGGATTTCAACACGGAGGGAGCTACTAAGGACTGTGTTATTATTATTTTTGTAGACGCAGAGTTCTGGGCCTCCACATCCCAGATCTCCCCGTGAAGCAGGCTAGGGTTGTACACACACTATCTTGAAATGTTGGCCTCGTGCACTTCTGGTGTCAAATCATCCAGAGAGTAAAAGCACGCGGTATCAGATCATACATCAGTATCAGCGTGAGGAGGATCAGCTATCTGAGCTCTTTAGCTCTCCCAGGTGCTGCAGTACAGGGCAATATATCTGACTGCTAACACTATAGCCCGACCAGACTGTTTCTGCAATCCACACAGCTGAGGATGAAACCGTGGGACATAAACACTGAAGCCACGTATGAGGTGTGTGTGGCCTGGCTCGCGTTCACACCCCACCCAGCCGTCACTGGCTGCTAAGCCGGGAAGGTGACCATGAACTAATAACAGCATTCACCCTCATACAAACATACACGCGCACACTGATCCCAGCTGTTGAATGAGCCGATCCACGTTCGCTCTCTAAAAATACCAGCGTTGACACAGGGAGGAAAACAAAAAAAAAAAAGTAAATTAATGAAGCGCCCTTCTGTCTTGATTTAGCGCTGCCAGTCTCGCCTAGGGGTTTCACATCCTGAGAAATTTCACCCGGAGAATATCTCTCGCATTCTTCAAACCGTTTTCTCAAAATTTATGAGTTGAGCTGCTCCCGTTGCGAGCAATGAGATGAGACCCTCCAGGCTTGTGGCACCCCTCGTTGATTGCTCATATAGTGGAGGAACACCATCCATGCAGCCGGTATCACACTGTCCCGGAGAGCTCTCGCTGCTTTTATGAACATCAGGAATGAGAGAGTGTAAGATGGGGGGAGGTGGAATTAATGGTTTTTCAGCCGTACCATGAGAACAGCAGGATTTTCCACTGTGGGAACACATGCTGGGCTTAGCTGTAATACAGTGTAATGAGATCTGAGAGTGACCCTTGAGTGTGAAGGGGCTGTCCACACTGCAGGCTGCATTTATGGGCTGCTAGAAAGACGAGATCAGGCTGGCACCGCAGGTCAACAAGTGGAAGGCATGTGTGTGTGTGTGTGTGTGTGTGTCCACCTACAGCCAGTGTGTGGGAGGGCAGAACATCCCATAATTAAAACAGCATCGCCTCCTTTTTTGGTCACAGGTGGGAAAATGTTTTGCACCTTTTTGACTTTCCGCGCTGTTGTAAACACCAATAAATCCGCCAACAAAAACACACACAAACAGGCAACAAAGACATGCAAATAATGTATACACATATGCATGCCCACACACACACTCACACACACACAGCCAACAGCAGCGTTCCTTGATTAGAATCGCTACTACGTGCTGGAGGGTATTTACTTGGTTATGGAGAGAGTTGGAACACACACATAAATATACACCCACTCACAAGGACATTAAAGCCTGGAGCTCAGTGATAATTAGAGGTCATTTCAGTGACAGCTGGCACAGGGCATACCACAGGGCTGCAGCTAGAGGAGGGGGATCAGACTCAAAGCAGGCATCGCTCTCTGAATGCAGAGAAAGCGAAGCAAGCATCTCACTTGCACCATAACGAATGGCTTTCTAAACAGGATCATCGGTGTCACAAGGGTGGCATGCTGTAAAACCTCTTGTCGATATGCAACTTCATTCGCTTTCTGGCATGAAAGGGAGTGACAGCTGGAGATGAAAACGCCTCGATGGCTATCTGCTGGTTTCTCACAGCGTCCCGTCCGGCTGTGTTTGAACATCAGGAAGTGCTCAGACTTTGGTCTGTGGGATTTTCAAGTTCAAATGTAGGATACTTTACTTAAAGAAATCACCTATAACAGACAAGTCTCCTCGGTTATTTAAAGCTGGTCCCAATCCGTTGAATGTATAAACATGAATCACAGCTGGTCTGTAAGTAGGACCAATGGTTTTTGCAACCTATTATGGGGAGTATAAATTTCTCTCACAGACAAACAATGGCCTTCTAAGTGGAGTGTCAAAGCTTATAAAATGTGAATGCCTTTTCAACAGGTCATCCATTGGCACTACATTTTATGGTCTTCTTCCTGTTCCAGACTTTCACAGCCAATTCCTGCCTACTTCATTACGTCTCCATTGTGCTTCCTTGTATTTATCACAGCGAGAAAAAAGGATAGACCCATCGGAAGCCCATTCGCCGCTGAGTGTAGCAACATATTTATACTTTTGAGTTTGAAGTGAGAGCGTTGGGGGAAATAGTTTTGATTTTAGAGAAGAGATTGAATCCTATGAGCGACCTGTATGAAACCGGACTCGCTCTGACTGACGTGTTGTTCAGATGGTGTCAGAGCTCAAACGTCTCGCATCCCGTGTTTTCAGGGAAGAGACTGGTTGTTGACGTGAGTTTGGCATTTTTGAGAAGCATAACTCAAGGAGAAAAGTATTCACATATATTTAAGTGTTTTGGTCAGTGTTAGTCTGGTTCCAGACCTCCAATTTGCCACCCACAATTTTTATCAAACAAGTCAAGAAACTCAGACTGAATATGAGTCTGGATCAGCATCAGATCTGCATTGTAATTTTCAATGGATCGTCAACACTGAACGTCTTGGAAAACCTTCGAATAGTTTGGGAACGTTTCTGGCTTTTTTCCTCACTTAGAAATGCAGCCAACTCAGATTGGAGTTGGAGCTAGAAAAAAATGTCAGCTATTGGTACCATATGCGTGTTTGGAAACTGAAGTCAGTTTAAGGGTGTTATAAAGGTATTAATTTCAAAATATTGGATTTTCATAGTGGGATCTCAGATGATGCGATAAAATCTGGCTTGTATTATTGCAAATATCAATTCCTATGGTGATATTAATTTAGGAGTTGACAAGTGTTTTTTTTTTTGATAGGGAAGGTTTCTGCCTCAAAGCCCCGAACTTGCTAAATCTTCGTGGGGAGCTCTCCTCTTCAACAGGAGTTCTATATTCACATATGGCATTTAACCACAGCTGCTTCTGTAACACTGCAGTTCCCAAGTGTGAACATAAAGAGAAAAAGAGCATGTGTGCCCAGAAACGACCAACTCTGATAAATAATGAAAAAAAAAAAATCAGGAACAGGTTTTAAATCTTTTAGGAAAGCTGCAAAGGGTCCAATGAATATACGAAACCAACGAATAAATCAAACCCTTTGCCACCAACACCTTTTTTGAGAATTACATACAAGCTGCTGCATTATTAGTCCCAATCCCAAAGATACATGAGATCACCCCCTCTAAAACAAAGAAAAGTTATGAGGAGCCACACTTTTACAATCTGTAAAAACGCTTCACCTCTAGCCTGCCTCAGAGACAGACATTTTCCACTCTTTAGCATCTCTGCTTTTTAATATGCTCCCTGTGAAGCTGCTCTCTAAGTTTTTTCTTTTTTTTTTTTCTTTCTTCCGTTTGTATTTTCCTCTTCAGCAGAAAGAGGTATCACCTAACGCCTGACATAGTGTTTAGGGGACCAGCAACAGGAAAGAGAAGAGGTCACGTCTGGGTGTGACCTGCAGCGGCTGCTGAGATAGACCAGATCTGCCATCGTGTAGTCAGAGGGGTGCTGTGTCCCACTTTCAACTCCTAGTGACTTCTGGGTAGAGAAGAGCACTTTTGGTTGTTTTGTTTTTTGTTTTTTTTTCTCAAGAAGATGATTAAATCCATCCTCATGCCCCCTCTGTTTTTAATATCCTTCTCCAGACGTATAAGATTGATATCAGACACTCTCTTATCTCCTCGTCACAGCTGTCAGAAACAGAAATAAACTGAGCTCGAGTAGAACCAAAGTGCATCGAAAATAAACAGCGAGAGAGGAGAGATAACTGGTTGCGATGGAGACAGATTTGACTCACAGTACAGGATGTTGTTGGCTAATTAGACTGAAAGTTACATGGATTTAAGGCGATACGCCAGCTACAGCGCTAACATGCTACAGCGCTAACATGCTACAGCGCTAACCTGCTACACAACTTAGCTGACTTATAGCCTGAAAACACATCATTAAATATACTGTGTGGTTTTAAGTGAAAAGAATTATCTCCAAATGAAGATAAAATAGCTGCGCTACAGACCGTTAGCTTAGTTTAGCATGAAGACTGGAAGCAGGTGGAAACAGCTAGAGGTTTTAGGTTTATTTATAGATTTAACTAATTATATAATGTGGATTTTGTTACTTTTGGACAGAGCTAGGCTAGCTATTTGGCCCTGCTTCCAGTCTTGATGCTAACCACTTCCTGGCTCCGGCTTCATATTAACCATATATCCAAAATGTCAATTAATTGGATTTGACTTGAATATCGGTTTCAGCGGAGAGTTTTGGCATCCTACGACTGTTCGTATGCTGCAGAGAAGCATTGCCTGTGTTAGAACTGATAGCTAAACATTGGAATGGTATTGTTTCAATATGGCAACGCTAAATGACTGTATGTAATATATTATCTCAGCACGTGCTACCTTCAAAGCCCTCCCCCCCACCCCCTCCATCACTTTAAATATCGACAGGAACACGTCACATATGTCCCGTGACCCCTCTGTCCACCTTTAACAGAAATGCGATGGGATAATTATTCCAGGAGGAGCTCTCTGGGCTGCTGTGTTCCTGCTGCCCTCAGAATCAGGGAGCTTTAAATCACAGGGGATTTTCTGAGCTGAGCTGCGCTGTGTCCTCCTTCAGAGCAGACCGTGTACATTTGGACGGGGATGAATCAGACTATTATTAATTATCCAGCACGCAGGTCAGCGGCGCCATAAATAACCGTGGACTGACAGACAGATTTTAACCAGAAAAACAGGCATGGGTTTTGGGGACTGGTGGTGAATTGAAAGAATCTTGGATTATGAGGATATTACTACAGTGAAGCACTGTCCTTTTAGATTATTTTTGCTTTAGACTCTTATAAATGGAGGACGGTCAAGAAAGAGAGAGAGAGAGACGTGAGACAAAACAAATGTGTTACCCTGGATTTGAACCCATGGTGTTGGTTTTTTCCCCGCTCTAGTTTGTTGTAGGTTTTCCCGTCTGCATTACAAAAATCCAGAGAATGGACAAATATTACTTATTTTAAACATGTCTTCATTAATCATGCTAAAATATTGTAGCACAGATTCAAAACCTTTTTTCAAGGTCTGACTTAAAAAGGTCACCGGAGTGCAGCTAGACAGGTCAAGTATATCAAACAGTTCACCGTTTAAAGGTTATTATACATTAATGAAGGACTTTCTTGTTTTTTTTTAAATTTATTTTTAGTAGGAATTTGTGGCAGCCAATACGGTCGTAAGGAATCCTGTAATTTGAAAGGTATGCATCAAAAAATAACAGCTAAAATGCACCCATGAAATCTGAAGACTAACAACGTCTTAGTGTTGTTGCTCCGGAGTCCAAACCACCCCAGGGCGCGCTCTGGTTTTGTTTTTCCCACCCACCAAGGCAAACAGAAGGCGTGTGGGACTTCAAAGAGCTCAGATGCCCTCAGGGCACCCAGAGGCCAAAGCATATCTGAGTTCAGGCTCCATTTCAAATGTACAAATCACCTCCTGATTATATATTAGCTTTCTCCGTATTAGCTGTGAAGAATTTCTTGAAAAAGCTAGTGATGAGCGTGAGTTTCGATATACCCGCAGAGCAGTGAAGGTATCAGCTCTGAGTGCGCTGCATAGTAAAGACGCAAATAAACCCAGATATCCATTTGTTGACTTAGCTCGGGCCGTGATTTGTATGCCTGCTTATGGTCAGCACAAATCAAATATGAGGTCAGTATATTTTGAATCGCCAACCTCCGTTTCAATAGTGCCTGAGCTGTGACAGGACCTTCCACGGCGCATTCGGCGCTACCAGTCGAAATAAACAAATAATTTCATCCGTTTTTGCCTCAAGATGCTCATCATTATACATATTTAGTGACAGACGATTGCAATTTTTAATAAGCGTAAGAGGAGAAAGCCTGTTGGCCTGGCCGTGTCAAAACATTTATACAGCATGTAAAAAGGCCTGTGGTTTGACCAGCGGTCAGGCGAGAAAGAGTTTGCTTTTATTTTAGTCTGCAGCCACACTGCCTCAGTCCTTCCAAAGCAGGACAGTGGGAGCATTTAACGGAAGGGCCGCGCGGCTCATACGTCTGGTCGCATGTGTGTGTGGTGGGATGATTCATAGGAGAGAGGACAGAAGATGAAACACCTGCACAATGTCATCCTTGTGCCATCCTGGACACTTTAATATGCCATACAGTTCACAGTGCTGGGGTTTGCTTTGGGTCGGACGGGTTGAAGCAAAAAACATGATTTTATTAAAAAAAATAAGTCATCAGACACTGCAGTCTATTTCTAAAACCATCACCTTTCACTGCATGATGTAGACGATATCTGAGTCCTAAAATTAAAGAAATGGATTAAGATAAATTAAGATTAAAGGACTACTTAATAATAAAAAAGCTTTAAAACTTACTGGTAAACCCATATACCAACCTAAGTGCAGCGTCAGCAGTTTGATTCTGGCCGAGGACCTTTGTTACCCTTCACTCCAGCAATGTTTCAACACTTCTGACTGTGAAAAATGCCAATAAATGCCTGCAAACATTCTCACTTCTGCATACCTGGCCAATCGCTGCATGAAGTTGGCGCGTTTGTCCGTTTCAGTTACAAAAAAATGTGTTGGACGCAATCCTCTCATTTCCAACAACAGAAAGATGTCAGTACAAAGAGCTTTCAGATGCCGTTAGACAATCTAAAAAAAGCCAAAGGTGAGATTAATCGGCCTGCCATAGAAAAAAAAAAAAAAAAAAGATTGTTTGAGGCAGCCTGAACCGCGAAAATTGCAAAAATGATGTCAAATTCCCGGCAAAGTCAAACAATCTGTGCGAGATGAGCGAAAATGTTTAGAACAGATTACTTCAAATGCCTTTTGTTGCACAATTGATTGACAGCTGTTTATAGCATGCAAATTGTAACCAAATGAGCTTATTGGGTTTCAATTCAGAGTGTGAAGCGTGCTGCGCAGCAACCTTTCTGTGGTTTGGATTGCACTAATTATAGAAGATCACGTTTAAACAGCTATCCATCAGGCCTCTGACAGCTCGTGCATTCGCTATGAATGCGACTACAGCTGGCATCTTAATTACTCGTGAATGAGGACACGATTCCGAAATTGTTTTCATTCTATGTGGTCGCACTCTAAATTTCATTGTTCAAAATCTAATAAAACATTGTCAGTAGATGCCTTTTTTAATAACCGTGACAGGCTTCACCGAGGTAACCAGCTTAGTCATTGAGCTCTATTATTTACAGGCCCAGTTTTCTTCCTAGTGTTCTCTAATATTCACTTTTTCCTTTTGCCTAAAGTCGGGTTTCATCTGTTCTTGATGTTGCTTTCAGCGGCTTGGCAGACCGGTCGAATATTTGAGAGGAAAAGGATGATGAGCAGGCAAGAAACACAGTAACACAGTAGCTCCGTAACGCCGGTCACTCCGACAGGCTGCGTTTTAACGCCAGTCAGAGAAGAGCATCCCAGCATTATCTGAAAACTGAGACACAATTAGCGCGTAGAAAAAGAGGGAAATGAAACACAGACAAAAACCTCTTCATATAAACACGATCAGCTGTTGAGAAAAAAAATGTGTTCTTAACTTTTGGTTCGGAGCTGTGAGTCTGTGGTCTGACAGAAGGTGACACCAGAGCAGGCCTGCACTGCGTTATCACCATCACGAGACGTTATTGCATGCATCCAATCTGTCTTTGTTCCATGGCGATGGTTTGAACGTGGACACCAAATGGAAAAAAAAATAAAATAAAATGTTTGAAATGTGATGCTTTGTCCTCCTTCAAAGAGCACCACGGTTTCACACATCATTGATTACGTGCTCTTAGGATATTGGTTTATTGTCATTACGAGTAGAAATTATTAACAGACACTGTTTTCATTTTTTTTTTTTTAACGATGTCAGGAACAAAGCGTTTGTTTTCAAACAGCAGGCATGTCACGATCACGGCTACAGAAAAAGCTGCATGTCCAACATGTGCTGGCAGCCATTTTAGGTGAAACCCAATCTGTGACCTAGTTGCAGACTCTGCACTAATGCTATAAAACATACAGCATGTGATGATCTTCACAGTGTTCCTGTTTGTCTGTTAGTGTGTAGGACACTGACATGCAGTACCTCGCTGTTTGGATCTCTCACAGATATGTTCCTGGAGCTTTCTCACCATTGTTCACAGTTTGTTTAAATGTTTTCCAGCTGTGAGTATAGGCTCTCTATTTCTGTTGTGCACTACTTGGTTTGTATTTGTTGCATTTATTGTTTTATTCTATTTTCTACTTTTTTTTAATTTTTATTTTATTCTGTTTTAGTACTTTTCTTATATGGAGCTCTCCAAAACGCAGCCTTATAAACAACAAAGAGCGGGCTTGTTAGCATATTTGCATGCACTTTTTGGAATTACTCAATAAGTCACGGTGGAACACTTTTTCTAGCCAATATGCGTTACACATGTCAATGTGTCTCTGTATAAAACATCTTCAAAGCACACAATGGAAGCAGTTAGAGTGCTTCGCTTTGCCCACTTTCACAGAACATCAAATCAAAGCCTCAATTACTGCAGTTAATCTGTTTCCTGTAAAGTTGCGGTAAAGAGAGGGGATGAATAACACTTAAGGGAGGCATGTCTTGTTGAGAGCTTACAAACAACTTCTGAATGGTATTAGATAATCCCATGCAGCTCTCTCACTTTGCCTCATTGGGATCCATTGTGAAGATGCGTCTTTGGACTCTGCCTACCAACAGCAGGGGATGTTTTGCTGCAAGGGAGGAGGGGGGCATAAAGACAGACAGGAGTGGCTGCAAATGTAATCCACAGTAGCTGAGACCCCAGAGTGAGTCTAAGCTGATAAGACTGTCTTGGGGCTAACGACAGGCCACAGCAGGTATCTGACCCATCCATTTCCCTGCAATAAAGCCTTAACTTACAGCCTGCTCCCCTGAGGCTTCAAAGAAAGAGTCAGTCTAAGCCAGGCCAACCCTACTGTGGGTCACAGCCATTGATAAGAAACAAACGTTGCAAACTGTGGATGCTTGACTTGACTGACTGACTGTCTGCTGTGCTCATCTATCGATCTCGCTCTGTGAATGACACCTGTAATGAGTCTCGTGGGCTGATGGCCAAGGTACAGAGAAGACATGAGGTGCTCCAGGGGGTCAAGGAGGGAGGTCAGGAGGCTGTATTGATGTAGCTGCCCCCTGACCTCATGTCTCTAGAGGAGGGCGTGGTGCCATTCAGCTCCTGGCAGCATGTGTCCACATACTGACCTGAAACCAAAGTCCTGCAATGGCCAAAGGTCTTCATCACGGTGCGTTCAAGCACAGGGAGACTACTATTCAAGTACCCGAGGTCCTCACACCGCGACTGCTCTCAGGACATGACACGCAGCTCTCGTTTTAGCACCTTTCTCCTCTGGAAACAAAGTAAACACTTTTGTGATTGCTACGGAGAAAAGAAAGAGGGCAGCTTAAAGAAAACAAAAAAAATAAATAAAAAATGGGAGACTCCAGGCTTTGATGAACCCGGAGAGGAAATACCACAGTTTGATGAAGTGGCACCGTTCCTTCAGGATATTAGGCGGTTGCCACAGCAGTCGGAAAAAAAGTCAGCCTTGTCTTTTCTGAAAGGTTTTTTACTATGTGAATCATTTAAGTCAACACTCAACACTGACATGAGAAATAACAGCAGCATTTTTTACTATGTAACATGTACCGTCGCCCCGGGCAAAACATGACAGAAGGCATATGATATATAAATTATGACTTCCTTTTGAGCAGACAGATTAGAAGAAAAAAAATGGTTTCCAAGACATTCGTGTGTAATTTTAACCAGAGCAAATCTCCTGTCCATGATGCAAACCTAATAAAACACATTCCTTTAGAAAATGCAATATAGGGATTTGGAAGAAAAAACAACATGTTTTTTGGTCCTTCTTTTTCTTATTTATCTCAAGAATTAAAACAACGTTAGGCTACAAGGTACATGTGATTATGTTTTGTTTCCATCCAGGGGTTATTTTAAAGGATTTCTTAACATTGACTTTATCAACATTACTTCTTAGAGGATTCATTCTCAGTCCGTTTCTTGTACTACTAGGATTACTTGCATTAAAAAAAAATAAAAAATAAAAAATAAATCCAGCCTGTGTGTTTTGATGCAGATTAAACATTTCTGGACATTTTCTAGAAATATGCCATTCTGTGTATTTTCAGCTTTTTAAAAACTCATTTCTCCATCATCACTGTGGCAGCATTGCAATAACAAGATTAAATTATAATATATTATTGCTCTGAAACACAAACAGAGATTCCATCATCACACCAGCATTCACAGGCAAGTGATGCCAGTCAGACTGGAGTCCTCTCAAAGCCTTATGAGCCTGGTCAGACTGCTGTATCACGCGTGGGCCGTCATTCTCCCTGTCATGTGATTTACGACGCATCATTTGGAGCGTACAATTAGGACCCGTAAATTTGCCTCTAAAACGCTGAGTGCTTGTATCTGTGCACAGTTTAGCCTCAGGCTGCGGATCTGAATGCTCTGAGACACAACGCAACGCAACACAACACAACACAACACAACACAACACGACGACCTCCTGCCGTACCTATCTGGAGGATCACGTCTCAGAGCTCCAGGGAAGAGTCGCACTTGGAGATTGGGTGCATGTCCACCGGGGTGGGCAGTGTCTGAGCAAGTAAGCGGAACTAGCATATCTTTGATTTTGCAATCATGGAAAACCACTTGTTCATGCATAACTAGGTTGGATTTTATGATTTTTATATTGGTTTGCTAGCATCTGTGATATTCCTTCACTGGGGACCCATAAAGCTCTTTATAAAACCTCCCACAGTTTATGTAAGCTAAATTCTAGTGGTCTCTCCTGACCAGCAAGACCTCGTGTGTTTTTCCCAGACTCGCAGCACACCCTATAGAACATTAGACAGAGAGACAGAGAGAGGGAAGGAAAGGAAAGGACAGGAAAGGAAAGGACAGGAAAGGAAAGGAAAGGAAAGGAAAGGAAAGGAAAGGAAAGGAAAGGAAAGGAAAGGAAAGGAAAGGAAAGGAGAGGAGAGGAGAGGAGAGGAAAGGACAGGAAAGGACAGGAAAGGAAAGGGAAGGAAAGGAAAGGAAAGGAAAGGAAAGGAAAGGAAATGACAGGAAAGGAAAGGAAAGGAAAGGAAAGGAGAGGAGAGGAGAGGAGAGGAAAGGAAAGGAAAGGAAAGGAAAGGAAGACAGAAGAAAAATGGAGAGATAGAACCCAGCACAGATAGCAGAGTCGAGGTGTAGCTTGGAAACATGAGCACACAGGCTGGGTCCAAATTGGATAGGGCTGGATTTTGACTTGCCAGATTGGCGCACAGCTTTGTACTGTGTTTAGGAGGGGGAAAACACACATACACACACACACACACACGCGTACACAAACACACACATGCGCATTGAGAATAATAGAAGATTAGAAACCCCTGAAATGTTTGCGTTTCTTGTCTGATGTAGTCAAACACCTGCTGGATCTAGCCTTGTGGCAGATGCCTACAGTTTGAGTGCGTCTTTGTTCAGTGAGTGAAGGATCGCCGCCGCGTGAACCCTTCCTCTGATCAGAGCGAGCTAAACAAATCATTCCTGAATGTCAGTTCTGGGTGTTCTGACGCACGAGGACCAACAGTCCTCCGCTTCTAAGTCATGCAACAGATTGAAAGTCATGAGAAGACTGTAACACAAAAGCGAAAGTGAAATTCAGCAGCTTTTAATACGATTTAAATGGAAAAACACAACTTATCCGTCTCAGGTTAAATAATGAAGTAGACCTGCAGTGTTAGGTGAGGTTCAGACTGGAGAAACGATATTATTCTGGAAGGTATGAATTGATTCATCTGAACCAACTAAAAGTGACTAAATTATAAAAAAAATGTTAATGCATGTGGTGTTTTCTTTGTCTTCTCAGTCGTGGCTATTAGTGCTCATGCTAACTACACATTTCCTCTTATATTTATTACAAAGAAACCCCTGTTGCAGCTGTTACTGGAAAAGTCAAACACATCACTTCCTGTGGTTCACAGGACCTTCCCCAGGCATGTTCAGAGCAAATATATAAAGGTTTCATGCACAGGAGGTTGAAATCACCGCTTTAAGGCTACGAAAACATCTCAAATGATTTTTTAAAGATGGTTATTAGTGATAAAGATACAATAAAGCTTGTCACGTATGCCAGTTTGCCTCATGGCTGGGAATCACACTCGTACATGCGGGCATCTTTCAGTGACAGCATGCTTGAAGAAGGCCATTCACCTCACATACACCGAGCAGCAGAGGAATCTCAGGGGGCAGGGTCCGTCAGCCTGGGATCGGCCTGACCTCCACAGCTTGCTCCAGTATCCCACCACAACAGGGAGCAACGAGGACACACCGGGCAGCTCAGCCTCTGTGAAGGCTCAAAACTCCCTGCAGGGACGAACTCCAATAAAATCTCTTTGTTGCCTGGTGAGCGCTACATCTCAGGTCCTCATCAATGCTTTGGTTTGGGGTTTCAGGAGAAACTAAATAACCTGTGGCTGCTCTTTGTTAGCGGAGTGAAGGGAAGACTGGGCTGAGAGTGTGCAGATTTATGAGGCATCTCGCAGAGCTCTAAGTTTATTAAAGCGGAGCTGTGTGATAGTCATAAAAGACTGAAGATATTTCAGAGATCACAGGCACAGAAAGACAAACACAGATGCCTCTCCATTTCAATTTGATCTTCCCCTCGATTAATTATCATCACTTTTTATTTTTATCCTCATTGTTGAGCTTGTGTTCACTATACAAATATAATAATATCATTTATTTAGCACTCCTATTAAAGACATTTAAAAAGGGATTTCACTTCCATAGAGGCGAATACACAATTTTTATTTTTTGCTCAACAAATTACTGAAACGATTATCAAATAATTGGGTGATCGATTAATCAACCACTTGTTTCAGCTGTACTCATGTTAATGTTTTCCTTTTATTGAAGAAGAAAGAAAGCATTCAAGTGACTGATAATCCAAGTCCGTGGAAACGATGCACCTAATTTACTGTTATGTTCCCTTCAATTCAGAGGTCACGCAGAGACATAAATCATATTTGTTGGATGTCTTACTTCTCGTGCAATCAAAAATTTGACTGAAGCTGTAAAACAAGTCTCTGCTGTGGATTCTGACTCACTAAAAAATTCTTGACAACAAAACTGTCCGTCTCGCTCGGCTTTTGCACAGCTGTTAAAAATAAAATAAAATAAAATAATTCCTTGCAGGTAGAAACATTTAAAAACGGAGATAATATGTGATTACAGAGAAATGTGACTTCTCAGTCTGCAAGGTAATTTTAAAGCAATGTTTTGTTATTTTTGTGTGTGTGTGTATGTGTGTTTATTGCTATGGAGATAAAAAAGGTGAATACCAGAGGTCTGGCCTTATCAGCTGCATAGTTTGGTAGCCAACATGCCACGACCTTCTAATTAGCACATCCGCCTATTTGAAGCACTTCAAAAAAACACCCGGAGAGGAATTCAAATTGCCAGTATGAATTATGATAATATTTTGTCCTTCTGCTAAGTACAAGCATGCTATCCTATAATGATCCTCCGGATGTCAAACCTTTAAATCAGCTGTGAAAGAAAGAAAGAATATTTTCAGCTATATCATTGGAACGACAGCGTGCTGAGCGCTAATATGACAGAAAGCACTAAACGCAGGCAAAAGTAACCGTCCACACTGCCAAATCCCATTTGTTAATGATTCTTCAGATGAATCTGTTTACATCTGTTGGATACCTCTGCATGTGAGAAAGGAGAGGCCACCAGGAGAACAATGGCGAGAGTAAATATTTGATCTGTCTTTCTTCTCTGCTGTGTCTAGCTGTCATTACAAATAGAGGGCAAGATTCAAAAAGATTTCCCGACTTGAGTGTATAATGACTCATAAACAGCTTGTGTGAGAAATGAAATATGGTTTTAATTGAAGTATAAATGTTTATGACAGCACGAGAAACATCAAAGCCATCACTGAAACTCTGTATATCACTGCGGCCGCTATCGGAGACTGTTAATAATGTTTATCCCGGTTGATGATCGAATTTGAATGGTTGCGTTTTTCGAGCAGACAAACATATCTTTTTGAATATTCGTCTGTCAGCGAGGAGTGTCTCAACATCCACTTCTCATTACTCAGGCCGGTTTCCATTCAAGAGACAAGTAGAATATCCAAGATGGCAGTTGACCCCATCAGTACATAGAAACAACTGAAAGCACCCATCAATAAGTCTGATTCACTAAAAATGCCTTTTGGTCATATTTGTGTTGTATAGTTTTACCATTAATCTAATCCGGTCATTTTAATGTTTATTAATCACTTTAAAGTTCTGGGTTTAATAATGAAACATTCAAAATCTAATAAATAATTTCATTGCATTCATTTCATGAAGGATTAGAGTTAAAAAAAAATATTTAATTATATCACTTAAATACTTTTGTTCATTGTGTTGGTCAGAGAAATTGAAGCAATTTATCACTCTGGCTTGTGGAAACCTAAGGGATATATATATATATATATATAAAAATAAATAATATAGATACTTTAAATACAAAATATATTAAATTTATTTATTATTAAGATATACATTATTAAATCATAAAAATATCTAAGAGTTATTCTATATAATAAAGGTTACCCTACCAAAGAAACCCATCAAAAAGTGTAAATGCCATGAGGTTGTTTTATTACGATAATATTATTTGTCATCAAGGAAAGGATCAGGGTCATATTTAATCAACACATTAATGATTTTAAGTTACTTAAAATAATTGTAAAAGCCGAGCTGGCAGTCCAGATCACCAACAATACCTCAGTTATTTTTTCCATTAAAAACAATATATGTTGTATATGTCTTATTGTGTTTTCTTTATGTTCTAATCTAATAAGTGAATTTTCTAACAATTATTCTTTCAGGGGCTTTAAAGGAGTCGGCCATATAAATAATAGATTCAAAATGGCTACTATCAAGGTTTTATGATGGAAACCAGGAGGACATTTTTCCTACAATGTCAGGCCAGATTAGAGAAGCTCCAGATATAAAGTGATTTAACAATTATGTGAAGTAATTTGATGTCTGAAGCTGCTCTTTTGTTGGTGATGAAAGGGGCTGGTTTTCTTCCACACTACTTTGTTATGAGGGATTTTGTGCTCCACGACTATCCTATAAAAAAAAAAAAAGACAAAATCTAAATACAGTGTATATATATATATATATATATATATGTATATATATATATATATATATATATATGCTGTGTAGCTGCTGGCATCTACCAAGGTCTTATGTTCCCAGAAGTGTGGACTTATTTCCATATTTCCATGAGTATGTGGGGAACCAACTAACCACAGGAGCGTTCAGATTACTGTCAGCAATAATATCTCAATTTGTTACTTGTTTTAGTATTATAGGGTAAGAGCAGCACAAATGCAACAACTGTATGCACTTGCAGACAGGTTATTTCTGATGGATTGAGTTTTTAATAATCAGATTATAACTCAAAATAGATCATAAAGAGCTGACCATATGTCCATGAAACTATACTGCCATATTCACATTTTTTAAATTTAATAAAATTTATTTAAAAAAAAAAAAAAAAAAAAAAGCCATGTTGTTGCTCTTCTGATACAATATTTTAAATGTTCAAAGTATGTAAAATATAATTCATTGTGACAAGCAGCTATCTCAGTCAACCAACCATCTCACCTTCATCTGCACCAGGTGCTCACCGATTAGTTTTGCTCCGCACATGCTCCACATGTTTTGGCTGACCAGCTGCAGGTAAGTTGCCACATGCTGAGCTGTTTCATCAGTTTTGTCCAAGCAGCAGTGTTTTATGCTGCATGACAGAAGCATGAGTGTTGTTGTGCTATTCTAAGTAGAGCATATATAACCAGTAACTCTTCTTCTCACCTAATCTGTGGTCAGCGAGAAAGCTAATTAGGATTAAATTAGAAGAACTGATTTGTCTTCAGACGTGACTCATAATTAAAACTGCTGCTGATTTAGACAGCACAATATTATTATAAAATGTACATTATATTATATTTTAATATATGATATGATATGATATTATATCCAGTGATTGAAGACATTTTAACATGTCACAGTTGGGAAATCACAGGCGCAATAAGTAAAAACGAATGATGCTGCTGAAAGTATCAAAAGCATTTATTATGAAGCAGAATGGCCCTGTCAGTGTTACATTATTATATATAATATACTTTTGGATTATTATTATTATTGTTATTACTACTTCTTTAACATGCAAGCAGCATTTTAATGTTTGAAAAGTAATATATATATATATATATATATATATATATATATATATATATATATACACATATATATATATATATACACATATATATATATATATATATATACACATATATATATATATATACACATATATATATATATACACATACACACATATATATATATACATATATATATATATACACATACACATATATATACACATACACACATATACACATATATATATATATATATACACATACACATATATATATATATATATATATATATATATATATACACACATATATATATATATATATATATATATATATATATATATATATATATATATATATATATATATATATATATATATATATATATATATATATATATATATCTACTGTTAGATAATCTAAAAAGATGAATATTTTATAATATTTTCTAGTTTCTAGCAACCAGTACAGCTACTATGGCAAATAAATTTAGTGAAATAAAAAGTGCAATAGTCGCCTATTAATTTTATAGTAGCGATGTTAGTATCATTATTAGCAACAGACTCACTATCAGTAGTTCATTATGTTTCATCTTATTAGATCTCTTGTCATAATATTTTCAAGCCGTTCTCTATTGGGCATTTAACTCCACCTGTTTTGTGTCAGCTTCTGCTTGTTTTACAGTCAGGACACTGAAACTAATTGTGATATTATTTAGACTGCAGTCATTTCAATAGTATCCAAATGGTGCTTGTTTATTTTATTTACTTAGTCCTTTTACGACGTCATCATTTATTTTTACAGATCTTTGATGAAAAGCTACCTACCATTTTGCAAAGGTTTTTTTTTTAATTATTTTTTTTGGTCTAATAAACGCAGAGGTAAAACCCACTTCTGTGTTCATCAGGTAATAATTTCCATTTCAAAAGTAATGTTTCCCACTGCTGGCAGGCAGCAAGCAGGCAGAGCACAGCCAGAGGGATTAGAGCCACTGTCAGCAAGAGAAAGGGCAGAGGGGCGCACAGGAAATGATTGCGGCCCCATGGAGGCAAGTCAGAGGCCAGTCCTGGCAGTCCAGCTGCTGCAACCCAGTACTGAGGGAAACAAGGAAAATGCAAGGTCAGTAGAGCGTTCAGAGAAAGACTGAGGCTCAAACACAAAGAGACACAAGAGAAACACTCTGGGAGGCCAACACATAGAGAGAAAACACCCATGTAAAAACACGCAAAGATTAATGTTAGGTTTTTACACCTAAACGTAAAAAGAGCTTTGATTTGTTAAGTAACCTCGTCCTCTCGGCTGCGCAGGGTCACGCAGGGAAGATTGGTGCAAAGATGCTCGTAAATCATGTGTGCTGCTCAGACACATTGCTCAGGCATGTGGAGAAGGAGGAAGTACGCTAGTTTGATTCCCCAGCACGTTACTCCACGTAGAACCGGGGTGTTTTCAGACTTCTCGGGCTTTTCTAAACAGCAGCCACAACTCTGGCGGTGGTAATTGATTCTGGCAGACGAGCTACGGCTCACTGTTAGACCAACATCTGAATGTAAACATGCGGAGTATAGTAGCTAGTGTAGAATTTCTTTATTACCTGATATAGCCATTAAAAGGATCAGTGCCACTCCAATAACAAGAAAATCAAGAGATGGTCTCCAGGTCTGTCGTTTCGCCCCCGTCTCCGGTTTCAGAACACATCCGCCACGTCAGATGTGACGATTACAACTGAAAACAGCCACGGGCGGGCGGACTATCATCTATCAAAACAAAAGCAGAAAGCAAACAAACAGAGATGCAGATTGAAACGCCAAAAGTGCGGATATGAAATAGTTCCCAGGCAGGGCGAGCAATGATGAAAGCAGAACGCCACGCAGGATCTTTCATGTGGAGACCATCTTATATACCCCTCTCAGCTTCAAGGCCAGAACATCTTTTTCCTCTGAATGACAGAGACGCAGACATAATTTCCTCCGTTACGCTCCCCAAACAACAGTTCAATACGGAACTAAAAGTTGCCACAACTAAAACGCCTCAGTAACTCTGGTCTTGTTTGGCAGAGAAAAGGACAAATCTGAGAGCAATTGAAGTCTTGGCGCTTTAGAGTCCGGAGAAGGTTTCCGACCTTCTCGGAATCTTTCTACCTTCGGCAGAAAATCATTGACTTGCAGTTAAAGGAACAACGATTTCCTTTGCCAAGTGAGCACAGATGTTTGAATCTAATTTTACAAATTGTTACAAATGCATACTGACACAGCAACAGCTAAAAGAGCAGAGGAGGATAATTCAGAACGAATAAAAAACTTTTTTTATTCCGAATCCGCGCTGAGATCGAGGAGGACAACGCAGTGAGGAGCTGAGACGGCGTATGCATGAGCGGAGAGCAGGATTTCTAACCCATTTCAGGCAGTTCAAATGATCTCCAGCCCTCCATTTGTCCGCTCTTAATCAGTCTCTATTAAAGCTGATTAAGTGGCATCTGCGCTCTGACCTTCACCTCAATAGAAAGCAGCTGATTGAAAGTGTGTGCACATGTGTGACAGAAAGAACTGAGAGTACGCATGCAAAAATACAAACCTTTAACAATTTCCATTCTTCGAAACACCTCACAAGCCAACACACACCCAAAAAGCTGCCAAGGTTAAGAATATAACGCAGCGATTAAAAGTCTGGCTAAGTCCTTGTTACAGACCAAAGGCGTATCTGTGAAATACTGTGAGACTGAATGATTTAGAGATTCATTCCTCAGTCCTCATCAAAGCTTCTTCAAGTACCCCAGCCAAAATAAAGCCGGATACACAGCTGCACCTCGTTGAGGAGCTGGGCTGATTTAATCTGTGCTAAACATGATCTAATTTAAAGCTAATATGGCCCTGGTGTGGTCGAAGTGCAGCGCAACTTCAGACAATCAAACTGATAAGAAGAAGTGACCTCTGTTGAAAAAGAGAGGCCCCTCAAGGCGAGATTCCTCGTTGCCCGTTCTCCATTATTACCTCGTACCCGCGTCTTCAGACCTGTTTGTTCCGTTTCGTTAGGTGTGTTTTGTCCTTCACTCGCTACCAAAGGATAAAATATAAATCAAACACAATACAAAAATTGTTTGCAAATACAGTCGGCCTCCTAATGAGCACGCAGCTCAAGCCAGACAGATGATTGGTGTGACACTCCTGGCCTGGTGTCCACCTGTCACAGCCAGTGATTGTTTAACAGGAGTAATTGTTCCGCGCTGGCATGAAAGCCCGCAGGAAATCCCTCCAACAAAACACCCCGCCAGCCTGGAATGTTGGCACCGCGCTGGTACTCGAATCTCTCGTTCCAGGGCAGCACCGGCCCGAGCTCAAGCGCCATGTGACGCAGCGAGGAATGCTGGAGGCCGACGTCGGGTCGGAGGGGTGAAAAGGAGGGTCGGTGGTTGGAGGACAGCGGCGGGGAACCGTCGAGGTTACCGGAGCATTTAGGGAGGGGATTTGGGGCCAGCAGCCGGGGCAGTGGTGCTAATCCCCAGTTGGCAGGGTGAAGAGAAGTGTGAGGGCCTCTGTGCTGGGGAGGCCGTCCATCACCCTGAAGTGCTCTGTGTCCTTTCTGTCAAACGTACTTAAGGAGTAAGAGGTGTCGTGCCTTGACACTGGCTAGAAGTACACGGCAAGAAGCCCGATGAATGAATCCCATTTGGAATAATCCCGTAGAAATGTATAATTAGCTCCATGTTTTGGCTTTGCGCTCGTTAATCTTTTGAAGCTTGAATTTTTTTTTATTTTTTTATAACAAAATAGTATTTTTCATTGCACTTGATTGTGAACAGTCGTTTTCTTTCCCTTTCTATGGCATTTTCCATAGTTTGAAGGCGAAGTCATTTATACACATATTAATTAATGTGTCCTCATGTGAAACTGACCCGATAAACAAGAGCCTCTAGTTGCTGCAAGGCTTCTTTTAGCAAATAGTTTCTAGTTCCAGACTGTTTGTCATGACATAAAAAGTTGTCGTCAAGATGTTTTGCAACAAGCCAAAATTGTCTGCCATTGGAATCTCCGATCATGACTTCTGGACCACTGCGCAGCTGTGAATTGTGGTACGCTGTGGAACAAAGACTGTGATGGAAATTCTTCAGGGAATATATTCGTGTAGGAATGCACTGCGATCAAACCTTCCAGGCAAAAGTCTGGTTCCACCACAAAGGAGAGGAAGAAAGAGGGGGGGAAGAAGGAGAAACAATATGTCATACGTCTTGATCTCAATTTGCCAAAGTTAAACGGTCTGATTATGGGAGGCAGGGAAAACTGCAATAATAAACACAACTCAAGGCAAAACTATACACCATTTATGACAAGCTGGACAATCCTATGTACACACCTTTACTGAGAGGCTTAAGACAGCTTTGATCAGATACCTCTGAACCATTCGACACAGCAGATGGTGGCTGTATTGTCTCTGGTGCCGACAGAGAGACAAAAAGCTTCCCTAATCATTTACTCGCCGCAGGATAAACATTAAATGCGCCGCGCTAACTAGCTGGTTAGTTCTATTCCATGCTGTCAAAACAAATTCCAGATATCAGCAGAAAGAAACGCAAAAAAAAAAAGAAAACAAGTCAGAACAAAATGTTAAAATGATTTTTTTAACAGTGACTTACAGCCTGGTGATTAGACAGTAAAACAAATGTATAGCTGAGATTACGTATCACTGACATGTATGTGGTCTCTACCCTTTACTTTTATTGACATGTACACAGTACGGTGCACATTATATTTCACACTGAAACAATACAAACACTGCTGTCGGTCTCAAAATAAGCTGGGTTAACAAGCAAACCCGGGTCACTCGCACACACACACACACACACACACACAGCTTCATAATACAAACATGAACCCGACAAACAAGGCCGCTGCCGTCAGTCTGCAGCTGCGCCCCTCCGCAAAGTCACACAAGGCCCTGAAAGGACAAATGTTTGTTTCCCTCTGCAGAATTAATGAGGGCATCAGTTCCTGCCACCTCCATTCTCTCTCCCGCCGACACACTACGCCCTGCTCCCGCTCTGCCTGGGCTTGAAAGCCAGAAGTAAATATTAGGACTTGACTATTTAGAAAGAGTTGGAAATGTGCGGCCTATAGCAGGGCCACGAGAGGGGCAGCGCGAGAAAGGAGGAGACATGAAGGAGTGAGTGGTTCCACTGGCAGAACATCTGAAATCTGCTCCTCAGGATGTGACAGATATGTGCTCTAATTGCTTTAACCCTTCACACCTACTTGCTCCTTGTAATGGCCCTCCAGCTATCCCTCTTCAAATAAAGATTAATCTCGCCTCACTGACATACATGCTACAATTGTTTTAGTTTAGTAAAAGTGTAATTGGGCAATTCTGAGCGCACAGCAGTAATGAGGGTGTATTTGATAAGCAGCCAGCTCACATTTAGACACTTTTTCTTGCGGGAGAGTTAGATGAGACGTTTAGATGCCACTCTCTACAGCCGGCAATACTTAGCTTAGCACAAAGACCAGAAACAGAGGGAGAAGGCTGTATTAGCTCCGTGCAAAAAAAGGTAACATGAGTGTTATCGGTCCCTCTGGAGGGCGGTGAAGACAGCGGAGCACATCATTGGCTGCCACCTCCCCTGTGTGCGAGGCATCTACCACACACGGTGTCTCAGGAAAGCACAGAAAATCACAAAAGACTGCAGCCCGCCGGACGGTTCACGCTGCTGCTGTCTGGTAGATGCCACCGCAGCGTCGAGTGATCACATCCATCACACGTTCACCTGGTTGCTGTACACTCAATGTACATCTCCACAATTTAATGTATATAATACGCTATATATTTAAAATATTTAAGGCTATTCTTATTGTCCATATTCCCCATCTTTTCAGACTATTATTTATGTTATTTGTTTTTTTTTACTGTTATGGATAGTTTTGATTGCCATATTCTCTCTCTTGCTATTCTTTGCCCTTATTTGTGATCTTCTTAATCATTTCAGTATTTTTCTTTATGCACTACTACATAGTTATTTCACTGCTCAGAATGTCACACTGCATTTGACAAATAAAAACACTCCTGGCAAATTGTGTGCATCCCGAAATGTTAAATTAATTCTCCAAACCAGTCTACAGCTTCGATGATATTGTTATTGCTTGTATCTTGACAGGTTTTTACAGTTGCAGAGCATCGTGCTGTAGTGTATGAAGAGTATTAACTTGTATCAGAAATGGTCTGCGGTCACGGTCCAGCGACCTTTGATCAAAACAATGATTACTGTGTGTTTTTGCAAATGTATTTCCACTCGCACAGATATGACACTTGCATCTAATGTGGCCAGGAAATGCTTTATATGCAGTACACTAACAATGCAATCATATATGTGTGTGAACATGTGTGTGTGCTTCGTGTTACGGAGTCCTCGGTGCATCATGAATGTGTTCGCGCTTGTAATTTAAGATGTGGAGATGGATTTTGCGCGTTCTGAACTGGCCCACACAAACACTTGTGATGATGAGGTATTTGTACACATTTTAAAGAGAGCCTTCCCGTGAGTATTTATCGATACGGGATTATACAACCACACGCTGATTGCTTGTTTGTTGGGGGAGGGGAGATGGATGAAGTAGGTTAGTAGGAAGAAGCAGGATGAATCTGGGAGTGGAGGCGGTGAAAGTGTTGCAGCAGCGACTGTTCCTCCCTTTGGCTACATCAGTGTGTAGATTTAACAACCCATTCGAGGGTTGAGTCCATTCCAGCTCTAATAGTGGCCAGTAAATCAGGCCGGCGTCACGCTGCAGGTATGATATAGTGGACCTGCTGCCTGTGGCGGAGGTCTATGGGTCAGTGAAAGGATCTGCACCATCATTGCTCCTCAGAGCTACACTCACTTTTCCTGTCAAACTGTTATTTGACAAGTAAAAGCAAAAGAAGGAGCCAAATGTTGCTTTAGTGCCCCTTCTGTGTCTCAATGGTGGTTAAAGTGGTTAAAGTACTGACTGTGACAGTTGGAAAAAAGAGCTTTAGGAGTTACATACAACTTACATACATTTTCTCTCCTTTTGTAAAGTGTTTTCAATATATTGAACACTAAAAAGTATTATAATAGTACTATTATAATAGTCTTATCTTCATAGTTTCTATTCTATTGTTCTATTTATATATACCAATAGTTGTATAATATATAATAATAATGTATTAATATGTAATAATAATTTTTTTTCTTCCTTGAATCACAAGCTCTAAATATTCTGTGTATTTCTTTTTTCTTCCTTTAAAATAATTCAATTTTATGGTGGAAACAATGAATATGTTAAACAAGAAATCGGCACAAATATCAGCCGATATATGTCTTTACTGATTTGGCCTTTTAAAATTGGTGGAGAATATCCCAGCACCTGTTTTGCTTTCAGTAGCAGACTATTGATGATTGATTGTGGCGCATAGTTTCCAGTTGGGTATTCTTAAATCAAAAAAAAAAAAAAAAAAATCTCTTTTCCCACTGGGTATGCCACCAATCAGACAATTCACAAATCAAATCAGTGCTGCGAACGGTGCTAATCACACATAACTGCTTTGCTGGCTGCCCTCCCCACTCAGTCTTTTGCCAAATAAATGGTATTACCTCATTCAGGTTAAGAAATATGGAAGCAATTAAAGTGAGGGGGTAATCTGGCTACCACTCAAAATGACCCTTATGTTACAAATGGAGGAGAGATTGAAATAAATGTGTGTGTAAAGCCGATTCCCTCCTCGTGTCCTTTTCTTTTTCCTCATATAAAAAAAAAATGGTTCTTTTAAATAAGCGCTCAAGTTGTAGGATTTGTAAGGGCAAAAGATTGATTTACTGTGATGCGCTTGAGTTGCAGCAACAGAAGAAATGTCTGATTCTTATGCCTCAGCCATTCATTTGAATAAGTTGAGAGAACAGCAGAGTTTAACCAGATCAGGATGGATTTGAGCCGCACGCTGAGCTCCCAGAGTCTGTCTGCTTGAAGCGCACATGCCTCAGCCTCTCAGCAACCGCTGTCGAAGGAAGTGCTGCAGCGGTTTTAGCACTTATGCCTGAGTCTTCATGTTCCAGTGTTCAACGTGCGTTAGCGAAATACGGAAACTAATTTATTTATCCCTGAATTAACGGGCGAATATTGAATTCCAAATAGACTTTGGTTCCACAGTCACAATGAGAGAGTAGAATATTTGTTGGAAATAAACAGGATCCACATCTGTTATGAATATATCAATATAAATGACAAACAAAGTAGTCTTCCAACGTTACCCGCTTTGTGCGTTTATTTTCCAAACCTGAAACAAAAGAGTGCACAAGTTAGACCGTGCTCCAAAAGAAGATGCACAAATCAACACGGAGCAAACAAAAAATAACACACACAAATATATTACATACTAATACATACTAATATTAATAACACTAAGTCTGACGTAACGTTTCAAACGTTTGCCTTTTTATATCTGCCGTTAACCACAATCATTTCATCTGCTTGCATGACATCAGTCAACTTGGCAGCTGACTGTTAGATCAGGATATTACAGGAAAAATAAAAATAAAATAAAATACGAGCATGCAGGGTGATGAAATGCAAATGCAACCGGTCAGACGCTGTAACTGATCTGTGGTTGGTGTATCAGAACATCAGCTGATCTCAATGCTGTCGGCTAGGTGACTGTTCTTCATCATTGGTCTTCTCAGTCTGGCCTTAAACAGCGGGAGGTTTAATGTCTCTCTCAACCTCCCGTATTCTCCAGATACGACCGGCCACTCACACAAACCCTCTTAAACTGTGACTGAAGTAATCGTCTCATTTGTGGCCCAGTGTTTTCTCCTTGAATCATACGCTGACGTGTACATAGTTTAACTGAGCCAGACGCTGGGTAAACATGGCGGCGTTTCACTGATCTTCATGTGAATAAAAGCTGTGCCGCTTCCCTCTTTAACCCCTCTCAGTAATGTTAGTTAGTTAGCTGTGTTTTTTCCCTCTGGGTTTGTTGACTCCTCGAACTGCTCTGTCGGCCCCCTGGCCAGATTTACTGTGATTACACGGACCAGTGTTTACTTTTCCCAGCGTACTTAGCTCGCTGTTTCTTTTATTCATATTAATTCAGCCTGGTTCTTTGTCTCTCCACGGCTCTTTTCATGCATCCTTCTCCTTTGACAGATTATACCGAAGGTCTGCCATCCAGATAGGAACTGATTCACTGTATGTTGAAATGATGCTAGTATAAATTTATCTTCGGCAGCGTTTTTAAAAGTTTAGTCTGAAGACGAACAAATTCGTTTCTATTCCAAACAATGTGGCACGTTGTTTAGCTGAAGGGCTTCTACTCCGATGCAGCGCGTACAACTCAAAAATGTAAAATAAATGGACGTGATTCACTTTCACAGATTTCTTTTTCTTTTTGCAGATAGGTAAATCCTTAAAAACACTTTAAGATTTCAGCTTTGTTAAATCACTTACATCATGTGCCTATATATGGCCAAGCTTTTCAGCTGTTCACTGTGGCGACCTTTGTTACACACACACACACACACACACACACACACACCATCTTGAATTAAATTACAGGGTTATTGCGATTACCTTGAGAGACTCACTGTGAATCATAATAGAAAACTGAAGTTCTGCTCTGTTTGAAATGTCTGACAAGTGTTAATAAAAACAAAAGAGTGATGCTATCTTAAGGAAAAAGAAGGTTTACATTCAAACTGTGATAAACTGTAATACTGGAGTCACATGTTGTGCTTTTCATGTTAATGATTTATGTCTCTGCTTTCACAGTCTTATTCAAATTCATTAAAACAATATTTACATTGATATATATGGCTTGCCATTTTAATTTTTAATTTAAATTTTTTTGTTAATACTACACCTATTCCCGGGATTTGTTTTCACAATATGTAAGCTGAACGTGTAGAAGAATAATTCAAAATCATTCCAAATTAAATCTTTATTTGTTTTCACTTAAAGGTATTTGGCCAAATTAGTTTCCGGTTAAACATCGTAAATCCCGGCGGTGTCCATGTCTGCTCCTCGGCCATCCGCTAGTTCGTCTTTATCTAGAAAGATGCATGCTTTGCATGATGTGCTATCTCCCAGCAACGTGCCTGAGGACACACACACACACACACACACACACACACACACTAAAACAAAAAAATGGCCTTTAACAGCACATACTGCTGAGGTCCTATTTAAAGGCTGGAGGGTGAGGGTGGGGGCGGGGTCCACAAAAACTCCATTTACAGTACGGGTCAGTACATCTGAAAGCCTTTACCACTCCAGCCAAATTCTTTGTCTCCCTCATTCACAGCTAGTTATCTAAACCACAGGCCACACAAAGGCAATTGGCATTATATTGTCCCGGCTGACATTAACCCCTGATATTTTCACTGCTCTCCATTAAAGTCCTTTTTTCCTTCTCTATTACCAGGCAATTCCCACAGAGTGAGGGGTCACACCAACCACGGAGAGATATACTTAGATACTTTCTGACAAAGACAGAAAGAAAGAAAAGAAACATAAACTGCAGCAGTGATTAGTTCCGGGTTTTTTTTGTTTTTTTGTCGTCTTTACTTTTGTTTTGTCTTCGTTTCGGACACAAAGGTGCTCAACAGTCCGGATGAGGGCCGCTCTAAAGCTGTTTTTTACCTAGATGTCCGCCCATTCATGTCCAATTTACTCACATGGACACTCTTCCGCTTTGCTTTGTGCTGACATAAAATAATGGAAGAATTTATGTGAACAACAGCTTCATATTGTGTTAATACATTCAGTCCATACGTGAAATCTTTTATTGCGTGGACGTCATTCCTGGTGAGATAGACAGGGTTAGGCAGAGGTCAGCTGAATAGTTGCACGGCTTAATGATAACAATGGTTGCTCAGAGGGTCACTTGGCCAGGTTTGGCATTTCCAGACTAAACCATGTCAGACTTAAGACCCTATCTAATCTTCGGAGGCGTGATGAAATTACTCTAATGTCATGCTTAGCCATGATAATCGAACGTGGTATTGGTGGGTGAAAAATTCCAGGAGAATTTCTTAACTGGATTTAAATATTTAAGTGTCAGTCAAACGTTTGGATAACACTTTTTTGTACATTTGAAAAACATGTCTCGCAGAGTGATTTTGTGAGACATCTACTTCAGAAGGTCAAGAGTTCAGCTGATCCCATCACTGTCTGCACTCTCTCAGAAGAGCTGTAAACGTCTCAGACAGTATTTGACGTGTTTCTTTCTTTTCTTCTGCCTTTTTTTTTTTTTTTTTTGAGTTGAGATTATCGTCCAAGCAGCTTCAGATCTCACGCCCGCACAATCTCAGCCACACTAATATGACTCAGCACTTTTTCGTCCACTGCTAGTCTTCAGTTTGAGCCACCTGTACTCTGGCTCGAGGACACAGCGTGCAAGTCCTCAATCAGCAGGTGAGGCTTCACATTTCTGTAGTAGTGAACTCAGTGACAGACAGCAGTGTGTGGACTCACACACACATACACACACACACACACACACACACACACATACGCACACCCTATTCTCTCCAACTGCCACGCTGAGGAATGCCAGTGACTGAAGAGTCCTTGAGGCTGTCGACAGACAGGCCTGTGTGCAGACAGCAGACCCTCCCTGCCCCCAAACTAAAAGACCACAGCACACCGTATCCGTCCTCACTGTCTGTTTCTGCTTTTAGACAGCTGCTATACAACAGCATCCACCGATTGAATCTTTATATAGATAAAACTTCTTAGACTTCATTGTTTTGTTACCGTGCATCGTCTTTGGTTCTTTGTCGGAACATTAACAAGGTTTGTGCATTCAGCGACTTGGCTTTGCATCTGGAATCTGGAGTCACAAGTCTCCTCATTACCTGAAATAGATGTTCTTAATCAACTCTTCTTAACCTATGTGTTTGTGGCTCATAATAAAACAAAATGAAAAAGGAGTGCTGGGAAACAAATCCAGAGTTAATGGCCACTAAAAATCAAAATGACTGGCGACAACATTCGCTTGAGCTGATTTGGGGTTGTTTTGGCAGTTTCTGTATGTGCCCACAGACTCGGATCGAGAAGCGTTACAGCTCCAGTGAGTGTGCAGCTTGTGCAGTTTGTGCAGCTTGTGCAGCTTGTGCAGCTTGTGCAGGCTGGTGCGGCGATCTATCATGTGAGTTCACAGCATGGACCCTGCGTCCTCCACAGCTATTTCTGTCGGTGTAAAATCATGAGAACCACTTTAACCGACACAAGGCTGGTCAGAGGGTAATATCTCAGCTCTACACAGTGCCAAGTTTGTTCCCACCAACAAGTCAACAGTCTGCCTGTATTTCCAAAATAAGTTCAATCTCTATCTTTTTTTAATTTGATGTTTTTCCAATGGAGGTCTGGCTCTCTGACAGATGGGTTTTTGAGTGTTAATGCCGTGATAGCAGTGACAAAAAAAACAACAAAACAACCCTTTTGCAATGGCTTTTGTGAGGATGTGGAATGTCCAAACAAACACTTTCCCAGGATTTGGGTAATTCAGGTCGAACCCTGCAAAGCATTACCAACTGTGCTGAACTGATTTACAGTCACAGTGTGTTATAAGTTGTGGTAAACTGTTATTTTATAACGCTTTGGATTTGCATTGAATTACACTACATGTTGCTTAGTTTAAAAAATAACAAGCTTAAGTGGGGTTATGGATTATATGGATATGGATTTGTCTGTGCCAAATAGCTGCAAGATGAGTTACACGGTAGGTCATTATGGGTGCAGTCCAAGGAAAAGGAAACAAGCACACGATATCCATGTAAAGAGGGTGAAGATCATTTAATTATTTTATAAATACGTCTTTCTTTATTTCAGTATACAAAATAAGAGTATGTACATCCACACAAAAGTGGTTTACAAAAATCCATGAGTTCAGCTCATATGCTCTGAAAAATAGAATATATTTTTGAACTGCCTGCATGTCAGACATAAAGGAGATAATGCACCAATTCACAAACTGAAAGGTCCTTAATTCTCTTCTCTTGATCCACAGGGCATGCAAGACGTGACCCATGTGAAGATCCAACGCGGGACACATGGTGAGAGTCCAAAACATCAATCACAAAAAAAATGTTCCATGATTGAAAAGTACTTGAAGTTCCCTTTGTGTTCCTTTTTCCTCTTTTGTCCAGTGATGCAGAGAGAAAAAGTATCAATAGTACCTAAAAAAAAAAAAGTACCACAAGAATCCATCTGAACCCTTTGATTTCCGTGGAATGAAGCCAAACATGAGTCTCTGTCTGGAGAGGAGCAAAGACAATCCCTCTCCAGCTAAAAAATTCAATAATATTTCTTTTTTTTCTTTTTTCTTTTATTAGAGATATAATAAAATAGACTTTCAATATCCCTGTTGGGGGGAATTTTATGATCATTAACAAGAAAAAGAAAATACCCAGGAGGACGGCGGTCTTCGCGTAAACTGACTGGCACTGTCACCACACTCCACGTCCAGGCTTGTGAAAGCCAGGAAGCTGAGAAGCCCAATTGGCAGTTTGAAGATTCAATACAAAAAAATGATACTGACACAAGAATAGATGCCTTCTCGTGGAAATAAACATGCTAAAAGCTTAAGACAAAAGTAAGCTTTCTCGGTATTGTAGTGCTTTGGTTAATCTGTAGCCTTGGGTGTCTCGGTACGAGTAGAGGACAGCAGGTGGGGGGCCGGACAGCGGCGCCGACTCATTTACAGACGTATCGCTCCACGATCCGCTCGCACTTTTTGCAGGTGACGTAGCAGCACCAGTGGTACTTGCAATGGCAGCGCTCCACCAGCTTCTCTGTGTACGGGTTGTAGCCACGTCCACAGCACATTAGGTCACAGCTGTCACTGCCCACCGAGGTTTTGTTGCACTGCCTGAAATAAGCAGAGTCAAAGAAAGAAGATATTAAATTTTGGTTTGTTTTACAGTACATTTTCCTAACCGAGACAGAGAAAAGGGAAGCGATTTTTGGACCGAACACGAGCTATGAAAGCTAACATATTTCCAGTTTGGTTTCCTGTCTAAGACAATTAAGTTTACAGCTTCATTCTAAAACATTTTGTCCAGCAGCCTGTACAATCGCACAGCCTGCGAAGAGCCCACAATAGTCCTTTAAATGTGCTTGACCGACCGATGTTCCTTAACCTTTTGTGCGTTTCTTTCTTTCAAACTATTTTTTTTTCTCCCCCTTTCATTTTCTTTTCGCTTTGTCATGGATGCTTTGGAGCCTCTCATTTCAGAAGCCAGAGGCATCTTGAATGAGCGGAGAATAGCCCCCGCCGTAAATCACGCTGAATACACAGGACTGCCCTCCCTCTCTTTGGCTTGCCCTCTTCACATTATTGCATTGTTTTATGATGGCAGGGTGTTAATGACCAGTATGGTGAGTGACTTGATGGCTGCTGCGGGAGTGAAGGAGAAGGAGGAGGAGGAGGAGGCACAAGAGTCATTGAGGGTGTAAGACAGGTTTATTACATTGGTGGGAGCTGGGAAATAGACAGAAACCCCCACACACACACTTGTGTTTTTTCAGGACCAAAGTCTCATTATATCGCCGCTGTGGTGTATGTGGAGCAAGAGGACAAGACTGTGCATTCTGTAAGTTTACTTCTGCCGGCTTAAAGAGAGACACAATAATGTAATTTAAGACTAAAAGAACGAGCTTCAGTCGTGTTTAACAGCGATCACACTTTATCCATTAGCAGCTGCTGCTCAAATTCACTTTGTCCCTGTCCCAGATTCTCTGCTTGATCCAAAAACAAAGACTTCACTAGGAGTTTCTACCGCTCTCAGGTCTTGTGAATGGGTCAGAGCTAACGATGTAGACATGAGGTCAATTCATCCTCCTGGTTACACATTCAGACATTCATAAAAAAAAAATAATAAAAAAAACTCCTCTCAAGTGGCAACCGGCGAGCGAGAAATCATCCGTGAGATGATCGCCATGGCGACCATGTGACCCTAACCCTAATCCTGCTGATAAAATCTGTCTAGACACATATGGGAATAATCGACAGCCACACATTTACACTCACACTTACTTATAAACAAACACCAGCGTCAAGCCGGGCGTCTCGTGATTTGGCAAAAGCGCTAATGTTGCCGACTGTGTGTGTGTGGCTGCCATGTTATCAGGCTGCAGACAAGGGATGCATCGGGCACAGTGAGTGTCCTTGACATGAAGCATGTCTTCTGCTTATCTGTAGAGAGGCCTAATGATATGACAGTCATATGATGTATGGCATTCATAACATACGACAACATCGCGTACCATTTAGTGGACCTTTTTTATCCTCAGTGGCGTAGACAACTTACAACTGTTGCCACTGAAGCAATAGCCGTACACGTCGATGTCCAGAGCTTTGCATTTCCTCTTAGCTACCATTAGTTATCAATATAAAGCAGTGTTCATCAGGTCAAATAATTACAGAGAAATAGATAAAAAAAATCTATAAGCTTGCAAAATAACTGCACATTTGTGCTATATTTCCTCTGATATTAGATATCCAAATCTAAGACAAAACAGCTGCCCGGCTGCCCACTTAGTTCTCACAAAGCTCCAACCAGCAGCACAAAACACTGTCCCAACTGAAACACTGCAGCAGAATGGTGTAAGTAAACTATTATCTTTGGGAAACCTTTAAATGTTTCCCCATCTGTGCGGCCGCCCCTCCAATCGATATCAGCTCGAGTGCACTCAGTCCTAAGAATAACGGCATTAGTCATTGTTTCAGATAGAGGGACAACGACTCTAGTCACAGTGGCCTTTTTCAGTGACACATGCTCAGACAAGCCACAGACAGAGCACTCTCAGAGCCCGCTGGTTGTTATCAGCCGGGCCACAAACGACACAGTGCCACCAAGCAGGGATGAGCAGACGATCAGGATTGGACATTTGGTCTGTTACTGTTATGAGTCATGAGAACAACTGAAATCTCTCCTTCTCTCCTCTCATGCACACGCTCAGTCAAACAGTCTCACCTGTCCTGTGTGCCCACAGAGCCTTGTTTTTCATTCTTGTTGCAGAAATCCGGGGAGCTCTGCAGGTAGACCAACTCGTTATCCCTCACCGGCCTGATGTCAATGTCTTTGGGCACCAGCTGCTTGCGTGTCCCCATTGGTCGATGAACCACTTTGGTGGCAGACAGGTATTTAGTCTTCAGGTCCATGGCGATCTCCCTCAGGTCCTGCAGGCCTCTCCAGCAGGTCCTTATGGAGCAGGAGCCTGACACACCATGACACTTACACTTCATCACCATAGCCTCTCTCAATACCTAAACATGACAACAGAGGATGTTAGATACAGCTCACTGTATGTGGGATTGAGAAACAACGAGCCAGATATACAAAACTTTCACACGTGCAAAATTGAACTCCAGTCCAGTAACAAATTCTCACTTTTAAAAAAAAAGTTACATATTGCTTACTTGTCTACCAACTTCACTGTTGTGAAGGTGCATCAGTTTGTTGGCATGGGAGCCTGCTCGCTTCATCTTCATGGGAGCATCAGAGAACTTGGAGCCCATGATCAAACCGTAGTGCAGGTTGTCAGCGCAGCCACCCCAGCGATAGCCCGGTTCCGGGATCTCCGCAGGAATAGGACCACACGAGCACAGCCGTAGATCTCCAGAAGTGCATGCCCGTGCTATGGTGTGGCTGATGGTTGCTGCGGACAGGGCGTAGACAAACGCAGCCTCCCTTGTTCCTGGTGAAAGAGAACAGAAACCCGTCTTTCACCTACTCTACTTTAAAAGACAAAAGAAAATTTACTCTCAAAAGAAATTTTTTTTATAATATATATATATATATATATGTTCAGCCATTGAAGAAGACAGAAAAGAAGTTAAGAAGAAATAGAAGTCCTGCTGTTCGTTGATCAAAACCTGCCCGTGCAAAATGTATCTATCAAACACAGTCTATCACTACTCATGCTGTAATGCAGAGAGAGAGCACTGATGTAATTGGTGATGATGTGTGTACATATGTTCAAGGCCGAGGAGCAATTGGAAATAGGGGAAGAAGTCATGTATCCCTGCAGGTTGGTTAGATCAAAGCCATCCCAGGACAGAGATGAGCGATTATTTGTCTCTGGCACATTCAAAGGTCCTTCTAGCAATAGAAACAGCATTATCTGACTGCAATGCAAACAGGCATGCAGTCAGATAATGCTGGTTTCAGACATAACAGGCCAATTGTTAAATCATACAGAATGCACACATATACTATCCAGATATTATTTCTGAAAAGGTCATAGTACTGTATCAAAGTTCTTGAGATAGCCATGTTAATACGTACAGTAAATCTATTGTGCAGACACCATTAAAAAGGTTGAGGGTCATTTCAGCAGTTGCTGCAAACTGAACTCAATATATGCAACACTTAATGACTCCGGGTTAGGATATTTATTGAATGTCAGGCGCGACCGTAAACATTCGACTCTTGTGGGTTAAAGACTTGGAACGGCTCTTTGGAAATAACAGCGCTGTCATTCCAAACTGTTTATAACCGTACCTCGGTCGAGGTCTGGCCGATACTTCGGGGCATCCAGAGGGATCTCTATGGAGGAGCAGTTCCAACGCATATCAGAAAAGGACTTCTGACATGTTTTCTTGACCTCACGGGCAGCTTGGATAATGGTTTGCATGAGCTCCATGTTGGTGCGGCACAGCTGAGCTTGGGAGGAGACCAGGCCGGGCAGCAGTTTACAATGCTGGGTCTGGTTGATGTGTAGCGATGCAGGAGTGTGTGATAGTGCTCTGAAGGAGGGGAGAAGATAAACAAAAGTATGAGATGTTGCTCAGCATGCACGATGCACAACATATTATCTAAATTGCAGTGGTGATGATTTGCTTTGTTTCAGTTTTATGAGCTGTGAAATTATTGCATTTATGGGAATACCAAAGACTTCTGTGAGGTTTCCTTTACAGTGGTGTGTTAGCGACTCGAGTTTTCCTGTGTACGCACATTTCAGGCCTCTGAGACACATCGACTTTGGACAAACAATTGAAAAATCAAAACAGATAATGCTTCAGGCAGGGGAAATAGTTTGGCATGCATCGCCGAAAAGAACCATCTTATCATAGCGAGAAGGGAAGTCAGCTGTGGATTCATAAAATATAAGTGACACGTTCTTGGCACCGGGCTTTCCTTTTGTTGAGGCTCAGAAGAGGCCTCGAGATATGCCAAAAAATAGTTTAAAAAACCCCTCTAAATTCTGATCCAGTCAGATGAAAAAGGACATAGATCCCTCACCATTTGCATTTTCCACCACAGAAAGCTTCCATCCACTGTGGCCTCGCTTCAACATGAGTCATGTGTTTACAGACTATTAAATGGCGCACACGTTTGATTTAAACAATTTAAACTTATTGAGGATTAACGCAGTGGAGAAACCGCAGGCGGAGCAGGTTCGCTCTGATCTCTGCTTTCTGTGTTCGTGAGAACCCGGCAACGCCAGCCTGCACCTCGGCCTGTTTTGCATTAGAGGTCGAGGGGCCGCCACTCTGTGCCCAATGATAAGCTGCGACTCCGCTGGGCTCGTGGTAACCCGGCACTCACAGGTGTTTACAGCCGCATCTGTTTTGCATTGCACTGCTGTGCATTATCAAGAGACTGTGGGACTTCTCGCTTTAGATTTAGCACATGCCATCCCAGCTCTCATGGGCACATCTGCTTAAGTCCTCCCACTCCAAGTGTTAAAACCTCTCATTCTGATAAGAGGCAGTGGGTCTTATTTGGTTAAGCTAATGCAGAGTGTTCTGTTGCTGTTTTTTTACAGAGATATGACATAAAGAACACAAAAAAAACACAACCGAACTGTGCAACAAACTTTAAGAAAACCAAGCAAAACCATTTAAAACATTCAAAATAAAACATGAAAAATACAACAAAAAATAAAAAAAGCAACTCTGGAATTATGTGTACTTTCTAAAAAATATTGCAAAAATGATAGTTTACTTTTATTGTAGGACACAGCGCAGTGTGAGTATGAGCTTGCACTATCTTTACGCTGATCAGCGACGGCCGCCATTACTACCTTGCTGCTATTCTTATCTCATTATTACACAGCAGGGCAGTAAATCCAATGTGAGATCACGGAGCTGAAACACACACCGTCTCCTTTTACCGAAAGCCGGCTTTAAGTAAATAAAACAAAGAGGTTTCTGTTCATAACCAGAAGAACTGCCAGCTAATCTACTGTCCCTCTCATAAGATACACATGTACAGATACACACAACCTCTGCCTTGATCAGGAGCAACTCGAGGAATGCTGGGGGCCCGTTTCAAAGCTGCCACGAGCCCCTCCACTCCACTCCACAAAAAAAACAAAACACTGAAACACACAGAAAAGAGACACACAATATTGTGTATCTTCTGTTTTGACATTGTTTGAATGTAAAGCAGTGTAAAGATGGCGATGGGCCGAAACGATGAGACGGATACTTACAGCCATTTGATGCCGGAGCAGACCTGAGACAGCAGCAGAGCAGTGAGCACACCAAGAGGCAGGACATGAGAGCTGCTCCTCATGGTTGGACAGTGGCTCCAGTTCACACACACGGGATACAAATACAAAAAAGGGCTGCTGGACTTCTCGGCTCAAACCTAAAAGTCAACTGTCATGACACGGCCTCCTCTTCTAAAGCCTGTAATAAATGTTAGAAATGACAACAATGACTTAGTGGTGCCACAGAGTGCCAGTTGTGACATTTTCAGGGGTCTCGTTGCTTGATTTGCTGATGAATTGCTGTTCGAGAAGCACTGTGAGGGTCTTTGCGCACGCTCTGGAAAACTTCACAAGGTTTGAAATCTTGAGAGGATGACTTCTAAAATCATTTTTTTAAAAACAGGAAATTCTGATGAAGGAAAACGCTCTCAGATATTATTCATTTAAAAAATATATATAGTAGAATGAAAAGGAGCAAAATGTGTTTTTTTTAAGAACCTTCTACACAGTTCAGTAATTTAGGTTATATTTTATGTTATAGTACATTATAAAGAATATCAACCTAAATGCACACGAACACACAAGAACCAAGATGTTTAACTGCAGCGATTTCTGAAGGACAAATAAATATATATTACACTTCAAAAACAGATAAAAGTGACCTTCCTCCATCATCACTTTATTTTACTTCATGTTGTTTGTAGTGTTTTGTTACAATATAAAATAATACATAATGACTCTTTATTCTGCCTTTATTTAATTTAAGTATCCCACTAGTTGATGGTCAGGTTTAAGGGGAGGATTATACCCAGTCACGTGGACCTTTACCAGAGATAGTAACGTGACTAGATGTTATCAGGGTTTATTTAGGTATCTGATCATTTAGTTTCTGCTCCACTTGGGGGGAAAAAGAGAAACCCTGTAAATGTAAAGAATTCCAGATAGTGGCAGCAGTGGGATAACAGCAGAGAGGAGCCTATCAGGAGCATTATCTGATAGCGCTCGGAGCGGCTGATAAGTGATCTGTTTGAAGAGACTTTAACTGAGCGCATTAGACGCACAGGTAGCGGATAATGAGAGGGTTTTTTTTTTTAATAAAGCGCCAGTTCCGGTTCTCAGCGCTGATTGGTCGAGACGCGTTCGAAACTGCGTGAAATCACCGATATTAATTATTTAAATGAGCTAACTGAAACTCATCAGCCGACTGCTGTGTGTTACGAGCACGATATAAAAAGGTAAAAGTATAATTAGATTATAATTTATAGGCAGTCGATTAGAAAGTCTCCTAAGCTTTTAGTTTAGTTTTTTTTATTTAGTTTTTTTTTGTTTGTCGCTCGGCGTCAGAGGTGTTTGACTATAAGATCAAGTGAATTTACTGCTTAAATTTACATTTGACCCGACATGGCAGCTCCTGTTTCCCCCTAAAAGATAAAGGCTGATAGGCTCACACACCTCTCATCGAGCCCAGATAAGCTGGACACCGAGTGGGCTATAAATCACACGTTATTCCCATCGACACATCAGCAGCGACAGTTCTGTAACAGCCTTAAAATATCTGCTCCGAAAGACAAAGGTTGATGGTTTTTTCTTCAGGCACTTTAATAGACTTTAAAGATAAAACTGCTCCTGGTCATGTCGCAGTGAAGCTGTGATATTTTAACGTGGAATTAAACACAGATCAACGTAAACTACGCGGAAACTTTACAGGAGTTACGCCTGATTTCTCCCATCTCAGACTAATCTCGGTTCCAATTCCTCCCACACTTTTTTCCAGCACATTAAAAGGAACTTCGTGAGTAACTCTTAACTTTAAACGTGTCCTATCCACACACACACACACACACACACACACACATACACCCACACACACACACCCTCTACATAACTTTAACTCCAAACAAGTTTTTCACCTCACCTTTGCTGCGTTCACGAATCAATAAAAAAACACCGGAGGGGAAAAAAACAAACAACAACAAGAAAACAAAAACAAAAAGCAAAAAAATAAAAATAAAAAAGTCAAATCTCAGCAGGTCGGAATATCCTTTCAGAGAGCTGCTATCAGCCAGATGCGTGAGTAAAATCCAGCGTGGGGTGGTAGAATAGCTCCGGACAGGTACGCATGGTGTGTTTTTCAGTGTGTGAGTGTGTGTGTGTGTGTTGCTTTGAGAAGAGGAGAGAGAGAGTGAGCCTGAGTGGGGGCAGACTCTGCTCTAAAGTACCCCTGCCCCACTTTGATCTCACTGCTGATGTCAGACCCGCATTAGCATAAGAAAGCAGGCTGAACCGGGACCATAGCACGGCACGGCACAGCACAGCAGAGAACAGCACGGCACAGCTCAGCACGGCACGGCACAGCACAGCAGAGAACAGCATAGCACAGCACAGCACAGCACAGCACAGCACGGCACAGCACGGCACAGCACGGCACAGCCTTTCGGAAACGCTGCGGTGCGATATCCCAGTGAAAAAAGCGCTGGAATAGTCCCTTAATCTTCCCACTGGGATCTGAAGACACTTACAGAGCGTGGTGTGTGTGTGTGTGTGCGTGTGTGTGTGTGTGTGTGTGTGCGTGTGCGTGTGCGTGTGTGTGTGTGTGTGTTGATGAATAGCGGATTTAAGTGACCTTATTTTAATGGAATTTTTACAGCTGCTCTGGTATCACACTCCCATAAAAAAAAAAAAGATCAGTGAAGCTCTCAAAGGACACTTTCTAGAGACGTATCATGCCACTATTATCATGTCACCAATTATTCTATAAAGAATTTTACATGACCATAAACATTCTATTAGAGTTGCTGCTACAAATGAGATTAATTTGGGATTAGAAACCAAAACCTTCTCTCAATTATCCAGTTTTATTTCTGCTTTTTAAGATAGAAGGTCTATACTTATATAAGCAATAACTAAAATAACTAAAAGACCACAGTGACCTAGACATATATTAGATAGATAGAATTTATATTTTATTATTAAGATAAAAAAAAGAAGATTCATACACTCATAATTGATCTGTTGGCCCAGATGAATGGTAGAGGTGATATTATTGTTCCAAATACTGAAACTACATTTTAAAAAAAATAATTAAAATCCACACTTAAATATTGATTTAATTTACAGCATTTTGGGAAAATATGGAATAATTCATTCATCCCACTACACTTACATTCTAACTTTTTTTTATTTTTAATTGAATGAATTTTTTGTTTGTTTGTTTGTTTCTCTTGTGCGCTCAGATCAACAACAAGAGAACATAATTGAATCCCGGCCCGGCTGGCTCTCCTCTGCACGCTCTGTGAGCACATCACTCTCATTATAAGTGTTTCTAAAAGTCAGCAGCAGCCTTTCTGCCTTCATCCGCGCTGAAGAACGACGTGTTGTTGAGACACAGGTGAAACTGAAACTGGAATCAGTTCCAGTTAGAAAAGGTAAATGATGCTCTGAATTCACTGTGAAAACACATTTTATTTATCAGTGTGGATACCATATAATACTTACTATATATCGTAATACAATGTGACGTGATACTGTGGTATTCCGAGTACACGCTAATGCGTTCCAACATATCTTCTGCAAATAAAACCTTCCTAAAGTTACATACAGTTTTCCTGCACTGGATGACTTCCTTCCATATTAACCACACTGTAAGTGATACGCTGCCGAACCAGCTGTGGGAAAGTAATGTATAGTTTTCCTGAGAATCTGCTGCACCTCCAAGAGTTCAGACAAAAGCAATAGTGAGCTATTGTCCAGACCTTGACCTTGCAATTGGTACAGCTAACATGGCTGCTGTGTGCTCCACTGGGAACAGCAGATCAGGTGTTGTTAAGCTGTCTCTATAGCAGACACGTTTACAGACCACGACGAGCCCGCTTCCTCCCGGGAACACCCGGAGCCTGCGTCTAAATCTGTTTGCCAAACAAGGGTCCACTGCAACAATAATGACCCCATATGTATGTCTCTTATTTACAGAGGGGCTGTGATCCCGCTTCCAGGGACACTCAATGTGTTTTACGTGGCAGTCAACTGTGAATGGGCACAGGTCGGAGCATGTGTGGGAGTTGTGAAGCTTTCAGCGGGACCGGGCCCGTCTACAGAGACACTTTTTACACTCAGGCTCTCCATTCCTGAGCTAGGATCAACACGCAACCCCTTGATCTTCACATCTCACCTTCCAAGCAACACAGAGGGGGAGGACACATCTTCTAGGGAGACAGAGAGGGGGGGGAGAGGGGGGTGAGTGACCCACTGGAGTTCATGATAATGAAATAACTCATGTCATATAACCGCGGAATCAGAGCTGAGTTATGATAGATTATCCATGTCCATGATTAAAACCAAAGCTTCATGGAGATAATGTTACAGTTAACTGTCACTATAATCATCTTTTGACATGGTGGGATTAAGGTGATAAAGCTGCAGCGTGTCTATATAAAGACCTTTCCTAAAACCTGCTTTTTCCTCCCCAACACACAGACGTTTAACCCACATGTGATGTGAAGCAGAGCTGTTAGTTTATCTGCAAAGTTCATTTAATAAATTAGATAAACCCTTTTATATTTTATGGCAATATCATAACCACAACGAAACATTTAAAAAAAAAAAAAAAAGTCCTCAAAAATGTAAATGCACATAGTCATTTATTAAACACTGCATATTGCAATATTTCACAATTAAACTGTATATTACAGTTCTGGTGTTGGAAAAAAAAAACATTTTCACAGTTTAAATGTTGAAGAAAAAATCTGTAGCTTCCAAATTGACAGAATGAAGAATGTAGTCAGCCCCGCTCCGGCTGAATACAGCGATAATGCGAGGAAGGAATGAGACCTCGGGCTCAGTGTTGAGCCATTGTCCTTCAAATCTCAAGAGGATCAGGCTAATATCACAAATCTGGAGGCTCACTGCAGGGGTGGGGGGCTGGGGGGGGGCACTCAACTTTCACCCAGGAGGATCTGAGCCTGAATGGGTGCAGAGATACTATTATACCCCTGGAAAACACTCCCATGCTCCCATCAAGACGTATACAAAACTAAAAGTGCAACAAACAGAGCAAATGAACCAGAGGTGCACGAGTCAAAAGTCAAATTTGTTGTAAATGTTTCAAGATGATTTTAAAAAGAAAAGAAAAAGAAAAGAAAAGAGTAGATGGTATCTCTTCTTAATTCATTTTAAATGCCCAAACCATGATTATACAACAGGACGCATCTCGTAAACTCACCGCCATGTTTACATCGTTAAATCGAATCCTTTTTATTGCGTCAGAGTTCGATAAAATAACAGAAATATGCAAACCATGATGATAAAAGAATCAAGCTTTAACTCTGAGGTGCGTTCATTCCTGCCTGTTCTCTATTACCATCTGACCATAGAGGCTTCGCCAATCAAAATTAAAAGCAGCAGATGGATTAACAGCCACCATAGATGCAACAAAGCAAGAAACTTAAAAGGGGGATTTTTCAAATGGAAACAATCAGTGGAGCAGAACCGTAATGGTTACTTTTCATTTTGCCTCTTATCTATAAGCAAACACTGAACGGCTCTGCTGCCAGCTGTTTATTAACAAATAACAAGAACATTATGTATTCTACATAGCATCCCTAAAGGTTGCAAACTGACAGTTTTAGAGCCGCAGAGGGACAGTGACAGCTTCAGATAAGCCATGTGAAAATACCATCACCCTCCAGTGCCCACCCCAACCCACCCCCTCCGTGAATGCTGCCGTAGCTCACAGCGGGGATCACCACAGAAACAACAACAACAACAACAACAACCTCCGTCCAATCTGTGCCCCGCAGGACGACACCGGACTCACATCTTTTGTATACCATTTGTTTATAACCTCTGTCTCTATTGTGCTTTGAGGACGGAGGCCTTTTAAGTGACAGATGGGTGGCACTTTTGAACACGTCATGTGGTCCTCCAGACTGCAGAACAGCCACCGCTGAGCCGCACCGTCCATGAAGCCTGCGGGGGCCAATAACACACCGTCCATGAAGCCTGCGGGGCCAGTAACACACCGTCCGTGAAGCCTGCGGGGCCAGTAACACACCGTCCATGAAGCCTGCGGGGCCAGTAACACACCGTCCATGAAGCCTGCGGGGCCAGTAACACACCGTCCATGAAGCCTGCGGGGCCAGTAACACACCGTCCATGAAGCCTGCGGGGCCAGTAACACACCGTCCATGAAGCCTGCGGGGCCAGTAACACACCGTCCATGAAGCCTGCGGGGCCAGTAACACACCGTCCAGCAGGAACAAAAACAACAAAACAAACAAAACTAAATAATTATCATGGGTAAGCTGGTCTGAGCTGAGGTTATTAAAGCCATGTGCATTATTAGATAACATTACAGCCCTGTCACTTCACCAGAGCATCATACATTGGAGCTAAATGAGTCCATTCACTAACCAAACATAATTTAAAGGGAGAATCCACCCTAAAACTGATGGTTTTTTTTTTTTTTTTTTTTATTTCTACCTCAATGATTTAGTTGTTTTAACACAGACTGCTGTTACCAACGAGAAGACTGATGATGATTCCACTGACAATGAATCAATGAATATATCGAATCATAACATCTTCTTGTCGTCCCGGGAAGTTTTATCTAAGTGTAGGAGTTACAAAAGAATAATCTATAATCCACTGAGATCCTTTTTAATGCTTGTCATATTGTTTTGGAGTTATTCTATTATTTATTTTTTTATCTATGGAGCAGCTGCAGGAGTCAATCTCTGCTGTTCAGCTGGTCAAAGCTATGAATTTAAAACAAATCTCTCTATATATATATATGGAGGATGGGTGACATCAGCAGAGAGGGGGATCCATAAAGGCAAAGAGACGTAGAGGAATCATAAGGACACAAGGCTTCTGAACACTACAATAGATAAATTGTGGAGATACATCTGGTTTGTATGAATTTACCCCTTTTTTCCGTTGTGGTTGGAAGAGGCGTGAGAGCAGCAGAGCATCCTTATAAATGATTAAAGCTTCTTTAAGGATTATAAAAGCATTTGAATGTCCAAGCTGGATGCCCAAAATGTCCCAGGATCAAGTAAACTCTCAAAGATGCTTTTGCACAGGTCCAAAAAAAGGGAGCTGAGCGTCGTTTAAATAAAGACATTCAGGTTGAGGAGGAACATAAAATGAATTGTATTCACTTCTTCCCGACCACATTGATCTCTTGTACACCTCAGTATTGGCAAAACACTCATAGATAATCCTTCACAATTCACTCAACAGATGCAAATCCTTCACAAACGGCAAGAAAAATGAAGTGTTCTTCAAGACAACAATCAACAAGTTGACATGGGAATAATTCAAACCAAACATTTTGCTCTTAGTAGTAGTGGGATCTGAATTCTGGCCTGTGCTGCCAATTTTCCTTGAAAGCGAACCTTGAAATAAAATCCACTTAAGCCCTCTTTCTTCCCCTCCAGAGTGTAGTCAAATCCACGGCTGTGTATGGACATGATTACAGAGTGCCACGGGTCTTACATCAGTGCAGAACCTTGACTTCCAGCAGGAAACCTGGTGCACGGGTCAATTATGGCAATACCTTGTTTTGCTTAGAGATGGAGGATGTGTTCTTCATGCTCCAACACACCGACTACGCCTGAGATTTAAACTTTAACAAAGTCCGCTTCTACATCCTCGGCATAAATAAATAAAAGACAATCTGTAGGAGGCGTATATATATGGCTCCTCTGTGCTGCGTGCGGCCCACAGCGGGGACATGGAGATGCTCCTTTCACACTGCGCTGAGCGCTGACAATCAGGGCTTTGACAGGGAGGCATCTGCTGTTAAAGCTCACAGGAAGGATACATATCCCTTTAGGTGCACACAGTGGGGTTATCAGTGTGAAAGATAGGGTGGCTTCATGTCAACAAACACACAATCCATGTGTAAAGTAGAGTTTTAACAGAAGCATACAGTCTTTTCTTACAGGTCCACTTTGTCCAAAAATGTCAGTTTTGTCCTTGTTTAAATTAGGATCGGCTGATTCAGCATACAATAATTTATCAATCTCTTGTTTACCAGTCTGCTGCTTTAATTCAACTTTAATAAACCAGCTTAACTTTTTTTTTTTTCCACAGGTGTTTGTCAGCTTCATATTTTGTAGAAAGTCATATAAAACAAAGTAATAAAATTAGGTTTAGTCAGTACAGTAGCTGTTGAAATTCCTCTTGTGAAGGTTTAAACATCACCATTGGAATACATAGCAAATAATTGACACAATCCAAGAGCAGAGCCACAGAATACACTCATTCTTAGAAATCACATATTAACTAAAGCACAATGGCAACAATTGAGCCAGAGAGCGATGATTTGCATTACTGGTAAATAATAGTCAAACCTGTCTGTTGCTCGTACCCAGCATTACAGTGGACACTTTGAGGGCAAAAAGTAATTGTAAATTAAATATTTACCAGGTATCTCGAGATAATGCAGTCAGTGTTATGTGACCTTAATAACCCTCCCTTTAAACCCACATCCTTGTTGATTTGTAAAGTGAATCACACAAGACATTTTAATCAATACATTGTGACCTGAACTAGAGGGTTAAATAACAGGTTTCTGTCAGTAATCATTAACACTTGAATTGTATTTTCACATATCTTTTAGGAGAGTGCTCAGTTAAAATGTCCCACATACACGTCACAGCTATTGTATATAACAAATGTTCCCTCTTTATCTCAAGAAATCACACGAGTCTTTGTGGCTGTAAATTTTTACCAACAACAGTAATGATAGTATTTGAATAGTTTTGTTAAGACAAAAACATTTACTGATAACTTGATGAACTTCCTCCTGTCCACCTGTACTACAGCTAACATATATATACATATATACTATCCCTACAGATATTCTGATTTATATTCTGCAACTTAAAGGTACATTTCTCTATTTAAGAGTCCCACTTAAGACTGGATTCAGTCTTTTCTCCCAAAGGCAAATTCCAGCCTAACTGCGCCATCTTGTGTCCAGTCACAGACTTCACTACAGATGTGTGTACGCATTAAGTTTTAAGAAACAAAAAGAATGAAACCCAGAAGCCGAAACACATCTTTTTGGAGTATTTTATTACTTTTTTGACAAATATATATGAAGGTTTTCCCTATTAAAGGAAACATTCTTTCAAAGATACGTTTACAGCAAATTCATTCCTGCAAAGAGACAGGAAACATGGGAAATCATCAGAAGACATGATGGAACTAATCATTTCTATTTGTGCCCAGGAAAGGTAAGGGTGCAATTTCATAATCAGAATGAATTAATGGAGGTGATATTGTCAGTCTAGTTGTTTTTGGTAATGATAAAAATAGAGTTGTTTCAAACGCCAATGGGACATTTTTCAACATCTGTATTATCATGATACATGGGGTGAATTATTAGTTTTGCATCAAGGCACACAAGCATTGATAACAGTGGAGCATTGCTTTTTTTTGCCAAGACATTGGTCCCATTGGGCAGTACAACTGTACAAACTACAGAATAATAATAATAATAATAAAAAAAAGAAAAACCCAAACAAAAAACAAACAACAAAACAACATAGGGCTTGGTTTGCAGGATAACAAAAGGAAATTGTCAAAGAATTTAGATCAATAATGTACACAAGAAATATTGAATTCAGAACTCGGGACTTCAGGGTCGCGTCACACTAGTTCTTGAGTATGGTGGCGGTGACATCTCTCAAACGCATTGCTCAAATCTGTTAACCATGACGGAAGACATGCAGCTATTACAGAGGATGTAGCTCGGTGAGGGATCTTTTCTCCTGCTGTATGAACTCCTGTAAGCTTCTTTTTCCCTGCCTGAAGTTGCTCTCCCTCCTTGAAAATGGCAAGATGACCTGGAGTCTGAGGAGAGTTTCAATATTACTAAAACTTCTTATCTGTGACGTCTTGAGGGTATCGAGCACAGTAGTTGGGAGGTAGCCCGCCAAGGGATCCAACCATTTCTCCTTCCACACCTTCATCTCAGTGTGAAGGGAGCCCTGATCTGGCAAGTCCTCCTTGTACAGGCGGAACACAAGACCACTAAGAATGCTGGTTTCTACTTTGGACATTGCGTAAGGCACAATCTCCAGACACCTCAAGGTATCCACTACCTTTTCTGTGAAGAGGTCGTCGATTTCTGCTATTGAGTGCTCTACAACCTTCATGCTTACCGATTCTTTGTAAAACTCGCTCAATGGCTCTAGAAGTACTGAATGCAACATTGTGATGTGAAGTTTCGAGGCCAACGCGACAGCTTCCTCGAACCACGCCTTGTGATGCGTGTCAATGTCACTCTTCAGTTGACCGAGGGATGCTTTGAGATCCGGCAAATTATTCACAGCGAGTAACATGTCTAAGGGTTTGCCCTGAAGACTCTGACTTAGCTTTTTAGTGACACTCAAGACGTTCTTCTGCACCACTGTTGATAGGATAAATTCAAAGTTTCTGATTGCGTCGAAGAACTGCAGTGCTTGCTGCTGCTCTGAAGAACTTCCGTCACCTTTTAGCTCATTTAAGCAAAGCAAGATTGCTTCTAAAATATCGACCGTCACCTCGTGCATGTCATGACTCTTCTCCCAGTTCTTGATGAGTTTGTCCCTCAGCTCATTACCTTTACCCTCGTTGTGTTGGAACACGTGAATGATCATGTCTTCTAGCTTGTTCTGGCGTTCTACATCCCCTGTGAGCCAATGTAATATTTTGCCTATCAGCACTGCTCCGTCAGCCACTTCTCCAGCAGGAGAAGATTTAGCCAGCCATACGTTAAGGGACCAGGCAGAGCTGACAGTTCTTACAGCTTGGGGGTACTTTTTAGCTATTGCTAAACTCACAGCCCTCATCTGAGCCCCTACATCACCAACACTCAGCAAGGCCTGTCCCCTACAATACAACATGTTGAGCCCCCACTTCTCAGACAGAGCAGTCTCAATAGCATCTGCAAGGACAACTGGATCTTCACTGAAGGGGATGAAAGCCAGCGTCTCCTCACACTGGATGTCCTCTTTGTTTAAGTACCTGATGCACAACGGGACATAGATCTCACCGTCAATTTCAACAGCCTGCTCAGTTATAACTGTGAAGAACTGAGAGTCCCAGAGGTCCTTGAGGATTTGTTCACGTAGTTGTGTCTCGTAGAAAGACACTGCTGTTCTTAGTCCGTGAACGACCTCCAGTATCGCTTCAGTGTCGGCCGATTTCACCTCTCCATCGGCGGGCTCCTCCGCTACATTGGAGGCGTGCGATTCTGTTGGTGCCACCTGTTTTACGGCAACACTTCCTGATTTCAAACACAGTAAAATAAAAGTATGTTAATACCACACCAACCTTCATATGCAAAATATCTCTTGTTAAGTTACTCATTATCAAGCTGCCATGAATGCACTTACCGCAGTCCAACTGTAGTCTTTGTAAAGTTTCCATCACCTAAAAAAAAAAAATTGTGGTTATTTAATGCTGATTGGAATGGCTTTGAAAATACTACTATTTAGTTTTCTTGCACAGCATTATGACTTAACAAAGACTATTTTAACTTACCTGGGAAAGACACTGACTGCTCTCTGGATCAACCTCTATACACTTCCCAATGACCTCTGGCAGTCTCTGTAGTGTTGTGTAGTGAGAAAGGAGCATGACATGAACCGCTCTGTTGCCTTTGCATACAGTGTTTCTTAACAGATCCCTCATGGAATTCAGAGTGGTCTTCATCAGGTCACACTCCATACTGATGCTGGGCAGGACAGCTACTAGCCTAAGCAGTAAGGTAACGGTCGGGTGGCTCTTTGACTCGGGATGGAGTAATGTTTCAGCGATAGACGTTGGAGGCGCAGCATCCTGGTATTTCTCTCTCCAGACGGTGGCCCAGGCGTTGATCTCCTGCTCTGCTGCTTCAGGCTCAGGAAGATCCGTTAGGTAGAGGCTGAACGGCTTGTCTGTGGACTCTGACAGAATGGGCTGTGGATTGCAGGAGGGCAGCAGAGACAGGACCGACAGGGCCTTTAAGTGGCTGTCTGAGAAGCTGTACTTCATTTCGTCAATGAGACTTCTGAGGAGAGGAACGCTCAGGTTTTCTCTGTAATATATCTCTGGAGATTCATAGCTGTTACATTCCTCTGAGAAGCACACTTGCTCTGGAGCAACCTTGGTTGCTAACTGGAATGCCTGCTCAAACCAAGTGGAGTGCACAGTGCTTACGTTTTCCAACATCTTGTTAAGGGTCTCTATGATTGAGGGGATTTTTTCCACTTCACAGAGAATATCAGCAGGGTTTCCGCAGCGGAAGACGGTGCTACAGTTACGAAGAGGAGCGCAAGCATTCTTCAAAATCACAAGGGTGACAATGAAATCCATATTTCTCAGAGCGGTAGAGAGAACTTGTGCATGCATCGACTTTGCACCTGTAGCATTAGAACTGACAGCATCGAGGCAGCTGAGGATCCCCTCCAACGTGTCGGCAAGTATGTCGAAGAAGTCCTCTCTCTTTTTCCACCTCGAGCAACATGTTTCAGGAATCTCCTCCAGGGCCTCTCTTGGCATATTTAAAAGCCCATCGACAGCCTGCGCCAGCTGGCCCTCCAGACAAGGAGATTCATCAAAGAACAGCAGCAGGTCTTCGGTGATGTCCAGCATTTTTGCTACTGAGGGGCAAGGCACGCTTCCTGCCAGCCAGTGGGCGAGGCCGCAAGACTCGCTCGGCGTTACAACAGAGAGCGGGTAGCTCTTGTGAAAATCCAAAGACATTTTCTTCAGGCTTTGGTAACCTGAGCCCAAGTGCATGAATGCTTGTCCTCGACAGTGAGACATTGGTAAGCCCCAGTCCTCAGTGAGAATTTTTGCAAGTTTACTCGCTTGTGTGTCAACATGACAGTTTTCATCAAATGGCAAGAAACCCATGAGCTCGACTTTCGGAGCTGATTCTCCAACGTACCTGACGAAAACAGGCAGGTGCGTCTTATCAGCAATTTTGACAGGTTTGTCCGTAATAAGCGAGAAGAACGGAGATTCGTGTATTTCCTTGAGTATGACATCTCTGATTCCCTCTATGAGTAGTTTCACCGTTTCAGCCTCGCTGATGGATGGCGTGCATTTGCTCTCCCTTCTGAACCAGTGGCACATGCTGAGGTCCTGGATGAAGAACTCCTGTTCCTCCTCTGAGAGGTCAGAGAGATTGCTATTCTTTTTCCCCAGCTGCGCGGCTAGTCTGAAAACCCTCATCATACTTTGACGATTATCTCCTGTATGCCCATTTTCATCTGCTGGTTTCATGTCTTGGTCATCATTCTTGTCAGGAGATTGCTGAATTTTGGGCTCTTCATCTTCCTCCTTGACACATTCCACTAAACCAAAAAACAAAACAAGAGAACATGCAACAGTGGTCATGTCAAAAATTACATCATGGCAAATAAATAAATAATACAAAAAGATTACTTTATCTACTTGATTTGTATTCAATAATGTAGTATGAACATTATTTAAGTCATGCAATTGTCTTCACTTATGATCCGTTAAACACACTCAAAAACGCATCACCGCATCCATACCTTCCATATTATTGTCAGAGTTCCTGATGAAACTTTTGGATTCCTTGTCCTGGAAATACACCCGGATAAAAAATGTTAACTCCACATTCACCGATCATTAAAAACAGAAACTTAAAGTCTGGCTCTGCTATAGGGGGGAAAAAGACAACACTGAAATTACAATTGTTTTTAGGGGAGAAGGAAACAATGTTTTTGAAAATGAAAAATATTTGCACATTCAGAAATTCTGGATTTTTTTTTTAAACTGGGGAGGTGGGGTAGATGTCATATTAAGGATTTTAATAAGGTAATATAACTTTCATATTAGACAAATATTCACATTTAAGTTTTTTACATATCTTAAAATGTGTGGATGGGATCTTTGAAGCAGTAGCAGAATACAAGCACTTACCAGACAGATACCCTCCAAAGCTTGTGGAGTAAACTTCAAACACTGGGTCACCATGCGGTCCAGGTCTCTCCGGAAGTCTGTGCCCACCTGCAGCATAGCCAAGCATGGGCACCTGTCTTTGGGATTTGTATTCCTCAGGTACTCTTGGAACTTCTTGTGACGCATTACGACGCCGCAGTCCTCGAGTGCCGTGCTGGGCAGCACCGACATAATCCTCAACAGCGCGTTGATGTTCCCAAAGTACTGCATGAGTGGCAGACGCAATGTGTGAAATATTGAGCCTGGGATGCTCACCGAGGCAACTTTGGTCTTCCATGTTACCCTCCAACAGCAAAGCTCTGTGAAGAAGTTGTCAGCATCAGGAAGATCACTGCTGTAGAGAGGAGGCTTTGACTTTAAGCTCTCAAACATGTAACTCACTGTGACTGAGCACGGAACCAGGGAAAGGAAGTTGAGAGCTTCTTTGTGATCCTCTGAAAAATGATCCTTCACAGCATTGATAAGGTTATCCACCAGGGGCACACTCAAGCCATCTTTGTAAAAGCCGACAGGCTTCATCATGCCATCCCTGGGCAAAGAGTTTTCAGGCACTTCAATCTGCACTCTTAGACTTTGTGCCATCGCACAGGCCTCGTCGAACCAGTTCTGGTGAAACACCTTCATATTTGTTTTTACTCGGTTCAGGGTGGCCACAATACCACTGATTTGGCAAAGTTGGGATGCGGCACTGAAGTGGTCCTTCTGCAGACCTGCGCTCAGCTCTCTGGTAAAAGAGGAAGCATTCTTCAAGACCACCATGGCAATGATGAAATCAAATTCCATTACCTTGTTGAGAAGCGCCCTAGCTCGTTCAGACACAATGGCTTTCCATCTCTGTGGGTTGTTTTTGACTTTCTCCAGACACTCGACCAGGGGCTCGAGCATCTGCACAAACACCTCGTAAGAGTCATGCTTTTCTTGCCAGAGGGAGCAGAACTTCCCTTGCAACTCTTGAACCTTTTCATAGCTCTCTCTAAGACCATAGGCTATTACATGGTCTAGCTGTTTTTCTAGAGTAGCACTGCTGCCAAAAAACATCACAACCTCTTCAAATGTATCCAAGGCTCGTTTAACAGCAGGCACTGGGATGGATTTAGACCACCATGTGTTGAAAGAGTAGCAAGAGCAGTGTGTGCTTATAGCGAGAGGAAACTTCTCTTGGACTTTGCAGGCAAAGGCCTTTAGCTTGTAGGAAATGTCGCCAGAGCCGAGGTATGCTTGCCCTCTGCAGTTATTCAAATCAAGACGCCACTCGACTGTTACTATTTCCAGGAGACGCTGTACCATGGCATCGCAATCGAGATCTGCCTCGAGGAATCCCATCAACTCAAGCCGCATGACATCAAAACTGTCCACAAACCTAAGGAAAAGCGGAAGATGGTCTTTCTCCCCAAACTTCACAACACGGTCGATGAACATGGAAAAGAATGAGCCGCCCACTTCCATGAGAACTCCCTCCCTGACGGCATTCTCGCACACAGTGAGAACTTCTTTCATTTCAGACTTGGTCACATACTCTACCTCTCCGTCCTGAGTGGGAGAAACCTCACCCTGCTTGCTTTGACTGCTGTATGCGGCCGTCACCGCAGCCTGCAAAGCTGATTTAAGAGCTTCCCTATCAGTCTCTGCGCACTTCAACTCCACGAGCCTTTCAGCATCCATCTCCAGGTTTATGAGCTGTAGTTCTTCTTCAGTGTCCTTTTCAGCATGGTTTCCATGGGTTACCACTGAAATGAGAGAGGGGCGATACATTTAAACATGTCGGGGTGCATATTTTTATGCAGTTTAATTGATATTTCACCTTCACTCTTTTTTTTTTTTTAAATATATCTTCTTTTAAATATATCCTACTTTCCATATGCTGCCCATCTTTGTGTATACAGCTCTACCTTGTATATAACTACAATTGCAGGATGTTGAAACAATAAATAAATAATTTCAAAAGTCGTCTCACCTTGGGGAAGCTTCTCTTTTGTATCATCATCATCATCATCCTGTAACACACACAGAGTATAATTTAATTTCAGGTAGAACTGTTGTTTTATCACTCCAGTGGGTTATGAACTATCTACTTACCGTTTGCAGTAACTGCAGGATCTCTGGATGCTTATGGGCGTATGACTCTGCCATTTGTTCAACATTGAAGTGCACATCTTGGTTGACATAGACGTATGCCATGCTGCATTGTCTCTGGTCTTCTGGTGTGGCTCTCAGGTAGGAGTGGCACCGCTCTAGTACCATATGGTATTGGCCATACACATCTGCCTCTGCGTTTACACACGGAACGGTGCCCAACACCCTCAGCAGGCTCTGCACATTCGGGTAAAACCCAATATCTGGAATCTTCAGCGTGGCAAACACTGTGGTTGGAAGGATTCTGCGCTTGCTCGCGTGCCTCCACTTCACTTCCCAGCAACCAAGCTCTTCGTAGAATGTGTCCGGCCTTGCGAGGTTGTTTAAGTTGGCATCTGCTACCTTATCCCTGCGGATGCTGAAATTGTGATCCGCCATGTAAGATGGCACCAATGAGAGCCATCTGAGAATCCTCACCATCTCTGTGCTAAACACTCGCTTCACCTCAGCAACAAGATATTGCAAGATCGGACGGCCCAGAGTTTCTCTGTAAAAGTCCTCCAGTGGGGTTTCAGTTGTGTCTTCTTGGCCAATCTCTGGTTTAGTCACCTCAACTCCCAGCTTCTTTGCTCGGCCAACTGCGTCCGAAAACCACTTCCTATGGAATATTGCAATTTCCTGTTGGTATTTGCTTACCAGCTTTAAGGCATTGGAAATTGTGTACTGCAAGGTGCTGCTGATGCTAATTATTCCCCTGAGACTCGAGTTGAGTATGCTCACACAACAGAGGGTGTTCTTCAGAACGACCAGTGTGATGATGAAATTGAAATTCTTTAAAACTGGCTTGAGCTTGGCCATCTGTTCAGCTGTGTCTTCGTCTACCTTTGAAATCATCTCATTGATGCAGTTCAGGAATGGCTCCAGAATATCCAACATGGTCTGGAAGGCGTCTGTGCCATATTCCCAATTCACACTGAGAGCTGCTTTGATCCTGTCCACTTCTCCTTTCATATGCCCGTATGTCATCTGAATCTTTCCTTCCAATCTCCTGCAAAGCTCTGGTGCTCTCCTGAGTAACGAGGCCACCTCCTCTACAGTGTCTGCAACACTCTGGATAGCGGGCACAGGCATGCAGCGAATAATCCATATGTTGAAGGCATATGGGTCACTTGGTGATAAAACCACTTGTGGAAACTCTTGCAGAATCCTGCAGGTAAGGTCTCGCATTTTCTGACACATGCTGCCTGTAACCAGATATGCGAGTCCTCTGCAGTGCTCCATCCTCAGCCCCCACTTATTTCGTAACTCTGAGAGAAGCATGTAGAACAGGTTCTCTGCATCCACATCACACGGTAGGAACCCAACGAGGTGCTTCTGTGGAAACCCAGCTACTGTGACAGACCTGATGAAAACTGGGATCTGATCCTTTCCCTCTATACTTGTCACATCCTGAAGCAGAATGGAGAAGAATCTTGCCAATCTGAGGCTGTTTTGGATCTCCTCTCGCATGAGGTCCTCGCCGAACTGGAGGATTTCTTTCTTGTCAACTTTCTCCACGCAGATACGGTTGAGGGACTGCTGACCCCTCGTGCCTCCAATCGGCTCGTCGGTGTTCGCGCCATTGATGCTAAATCCGGTCAGTGCCAGAATTTCCTTAAAATAGACTTTAAGAGTCTCTTTTGCTTTGGAGCTGGCTACATCTTCTTGGGATTGGGTATCATTCTGCTGGTCAGGCGTTGCACTGTTCTCTCCAAAAAATTCTTTTGTCTCCTCAGTCGCCTCTGGTGTTGCTGCGTTTTCTGATGGGAAAGAGGAAAATACTAATTGAAAGGCTGAGACATGTTTTTTTCAAAACTGCAAATTCTATCTGTGAATCAATATTCACAACAAGAGCTAATGATGTAACTAAAACTCAAGGATCGTAAATGAGGGACTTCTTTAATAATAAATAAAACAGCCACTGTACCTTTTGTTTTCTTCACAGAAGCAGGTTCCTCTTCCGACTACGTGGAGGAATAAAACAGATCATTACAGTTTTGCATTTATAGTGTTTGTAATGTTTGATAAAAAAAGACAAAGAATAGCCATTTCATTACACTTACAGGATCTCTTGCTCGTTTCCTGCTGTAGGTTGCCTGATTATTCACAGGAGCTGTTAAGTCAAAGATTGTTGGAACAGCATCTTCCCTTAAGACACAACCGGAGGCACTCTACAAAAAACAAACACCAGATCACACTTCATGCTTAGCCTCAATATTCTATGTAAAATAGGTAATTAGAATCACGCTGCATTTAGAGCTGCAACGATTAGTAGTCAACTATTAAATTAATCTCCATCCGTTCCGATTATCGGCCATTTATTTGAAATCATTTTCTAATTAATTCTCCGATTTGAGCTTCTTAACTTTGAATATTTTCTGTGACAGTAAACTCAATATGTTTTGGGTTGTCAGCTGTTGTTCAGGACAAAAGACATTTGAGGACTTTGGGAACCACTGATTGACACGTTTCACCATTTTCTGACATTTTATAGACCAAACAACTAATCGATTAATCAAGAAAACAATCGCCAAATTAATCGATAATGAAAATAATCATTAGTGGCAGCCCAAATTACACTGATTGATTGTCACAGATGTGTTGCTAATATTCTTTCCCGTCATGTACGTAAATAAAGATGGACAAAACATTACAAACGCATGTGTTTATTTGAGAATTATACGGTTAACAAAGAGATGATTCCTAACAAGGCAGCTTGCGTTATCCTAGCATTTAAGACAATAACAACATAAGTGATGTAGTTATTATCGTGTAGTTGTTGCTCACAACACCAAAACAAGAGGGAATAAGACAACTATTGATTTTAAAACATGTATCACAGATGGTAATGGGACCTTACCTGATGAGAGATCATAGAGGGCTCGAAGTGTTTTGCACAAAGTCTGTACAGTCTATGCAGCTCTTCAGGAGGTTCCGACACCAAGTCTTGGCGACGGCAGTTGTTCAACCATTGTTCACAGCTGAAAAACACATAGACAACAGCAGCGTAAAATGTCGAGGGTCACATCAAAAGACTAAAAGACTGCTGGTTATGTTTCACCAGTTTGACACGGCAGGGCGTGATTATTTATAGACAGACACTGAGAGGTCTGCTCGAGTTAGATTACTTTGTTGATGTAGTTTGTTAGATTATGAAATTAATTAAACAATCATCAACTACACTTATTATCATTCAGCATCTATTAAAAATGTGACACTTTTCATCTCGGAGACTTTGACGAAAGACAAATGGGATGTTAATGTTGTAATCACAAGTGGAAGCAGACAGACTAAATTATTCTATTAATCCAAATCGCCATATAGGCTACTTGTCAACTGCTATTTTCACTGACTACACTCGTAGACAACCATAACATCCATACACAAATCTGCGAGAGATGCTTTTGATGCTTGTTGCAAGTGCATGGTGATGCACTGCCTCTACCATCCTGCGTAGCCATTTTTGCTGTCATACCTTTTCACTTCCCTCAGTTTAACAGAACATCAGGTGCTTGCAACCCCAAGAGGACAAACAATGAGGAGGACACACACACACACACACACACACACACACACACAGTGCAGGGCTGGACATGAGGTATTTTGGGAGCCAGTGAGCCATCAGTTACTGTGATTTTACCCCGCAGACTTGTTCCTGTAGTTCACTTTAAGCCTTTTATATTTAAATATATTGGGGGTGAATTTTAACACGGCTTTACTTGTAAAATACTACCAAAATTTAATAATGAAAACAAACAAAACAAAAACAAAAAAAAAAAAAAACAGAACAGGACTACACTGTCATTTATTCACCCGTTAAAACGACGTAAATACAAGTTCATATTAATCACAATGAGCTGTACTAAGAGATGAATAGGCAGATTGTGCAATTTTGTGCGCAACAGCCACAATAATAGCAAATTACACTGTGAATGAGAGGTCTGTTTATTTTTGCTAAGCTAACGTCAGACCCACCAACGGTGCCACACTACTCAGACGGTAGGTGTCGTTTACCGTTGGCGATTTAAATTACTACACAAAAAGTTTTCAGGTAAGGCTTCTCTTGGTTTGTGAAATGACTTAACACTATGATAAAGTGATATGGCTAATACGACAGGCTATAGTCGGTCTCCGAGTCAGAATGAGTGAACGGGGGGTAATTCACACGGACTTTTCTTTCAAGAGTAACGTTAACGTTAGTCTGCGCCATTTTCGACAGAGTTGTGTCACTGTTAGCCAACATGCCGTGTAGCTAACAGTGCTAAAGGCGGATAGCTAACACATTCATTTTGCATGTTCATTTATAATCCACATCCCAATAAAATAAACTGAATTCTCACCGCTCCGGGTCCAAAGGAAAGCTGAAAAGTGTAGTAGTGTTATCGGATTCCCCTTGCTGATAATCACAGTTGGCTGCGGCGCAGCAGTCAGTCATTTTGGGCTGCAATGTAGCTAAGCTAGCGAGTTAGCTAGCTTAGCTGGCGGTTGCAAGCTGGCAAACCTACTGTGAGCAAACCTGCAGAGTCTACAGAGGCATGCCGTGGGCAAAACCTGCAACCGGCACAACTAAGTTTCGCCCTTATTGTCGCTTAAAGTCTCTTTGGCAAACTAAGAACCGACTCATTCCATGCTTTAAAAGTTGATGTTGTCGTGGTGAAACCAAGAGTCGCCGAAAGCGTGTTATCAACCAGGAACTGGGCTGTGTAATACACCATGTAACCAGCAGAGAGCACAATGGCCCCGGCGCGGCGGCCCAAGAGCTCCACTGTCAAGATAGTTCACGTCCACGTCATGTCTAAGTGGGCAAAAGCACGTCAGGGGCCTCAAAAGCCTCAGTCAACTGGTTTGTGCTGTTTTTTTTATTAATGTTGTATCCACCAAAAAATATATATTTTATACCTTTGTGCATTTATATTTCGACACTTAATATGATTTTTTTTTAGGAATCTTATATTTTTAGTAGTTAAATTTGTTTAAATCATCAATTCCACAAGTGTTTTTGGAGAATTTCATTTTAATGTGTGCAAGTACTGAGAAATGACACTTGAATATCTATGAATATGCCATCATAAGGGCCTTACTGTGGGTCATTTCCAGAGGTTTTGAATTATTTCAGTTCTAGCTCACTAAATTCATGTGTTAATAAAATACATGATAATAAAAATGTGAGAAACTTGCTGGTTAATGAATAATTTGATAATATATTAATGGGATGTAGCCAAGCTCTTTTTTTATTTTGGCTGTTGAATAAACAGCTGTGCCTGGCAAATCACTTCAGAGTCTTTATTAGTATTAATTACTTAAATTTAGGCTCTGACAGTTCAGTTAAACTGTATTTGATTATATTCTATAATTTTTACTTGCTCTTTTTTTTCAGTTTTTAAAGCAGATATGGTTCATTTCATTCTTACTGATGCCCTCTAAACACCCTGAATACACATCCTACAATTCTTCAGTAGACCATTTAAATCTCTCTGATCCTGTATTTCTACTATAGTCTAACCTAAATCCCACTTTCTGTCAATTTCAAATGAATCAGTCTACATTACATTCTGTTCTTACAATTAGTCCTCAATTAAATTACAGACAATACACATGATAATTACTATAGTGAGTGTGTAGAACTAGTGTGTAACTAAAGATGTTGGTTGAAAATACTAATGTCTTGATATAAAGAAATCCCTTGTTATTGACACTTATCTGCTGTGACGAGACACTTTGACTTTTGTGTCTTAGCATTCTGCTGCACTGCAGAGGCTCTCAATTCAAACCCAAAATGAGCTGCTGAATCACTCTATGGCTTTATTATGCACACTTAATTATTATAAATACAACATAACTAATAAAAATGTAACATTATAAAACCTGTAAGTGTTGTAATGAAATTCCTATGGTCATGTTTCATTAAATGAGGGGGGTTTATTGACTGCATCAATAAACAGTGCAGGCAGGCTAAACTGTTTACTCTCAACTCATAATATCAGATTTCATTAAGACCAAACACTATAGGAATTTGAGTCTCGGGGCAGACGCTGACTCATGTGTTTACTCTCAAGCATACGCTGCACTGTCAGTCATAATACCCCAAGTGCATGATGGATAGTAATGCAGTAGATACTAGCACAGAGCAGCTGAGAATTATGGGCTTTATGTGCACAGTAGGCGACTTACTGCATCGCACTACTTTGTCCTGACCTCTAACTCAAAAACAAAACAAACATACTCATCTATTGAGAATGAGGACCAGAAGAGGTCCAAACCAAAGCGCCTACATCTTTATTTACATTTTCAGAGGATTTATAGCTGGTACCCATAATTATTACAGAGAATCCATGGATGACACAGCAAAAAAAACACTTGTAATCCTTACAAAAACTATTAACTTCAGCTCTTACAACATCAGCAATTTACAATATATTTGAACAGTGAAAGAAAACAGAGCTGGAATTTTATATTTTCATGTTTTAAATTTACTTTTTTTTTTTTTGCTCCTCCATAATAAATCAAGAAAACAGCATCAAAAAAACAAATATAGGGAAACCAAAACTCAACATTTTAATCACAAAAACAGTCCATGAAAAAAAGCTACTAGAAAGCAGAAGATAATCAAGATAACACAATTTACAAATGTCCCGTTAACAAAGCTGTGGATCACCTGCCTGGAGATAACTACCGCATCACAACTGACTAAGACGCCTCCTCGCTGTCGGGGTATGTCTTCATGTATTCCTCAACCATTGAATCAAGGTCACACACGACATCATAGTTCATGTTCAAAAGAGCGAGACTTTTGGATTGAAACTTATCAGGCGTGTTTTCCATGTACATCTTGAAGCGCTTATACGCCACGTTGCAGCTGTCCTCCAGAGTCAAGCTAGGCAGGATGCTGATCAGTCTCAGGACTGCGAGCATGTTTGGGAAGAACTTCACGTCGGTCAGCTGCAGCGTTTCATGGAGACTAGAGGGGAAAGTCTCGCCTTTGCCCTTTTTGCTCCATTTAACCCACCAACAATGCAGCTCAGCGGAGAGGGTTCCAGCGTTAGGGATGTCATCTTTAAACACTTGCATGTTTTCTTCCTCGGGTTCGGCCGACTTGTGCTGCTCTATGACGGCAGGCACCAGTGACAGACATTTCAGAGCCTTTAGGTGCTCCTCGCCGAAGAGCTCGCTCACTTCTTTGATGACATGGTTCACCACAGGAACAGACAGGTGATCCTTGTAGTAGCTCTCTGGATGAACGGTTCCCAGTTCTGTCTGATGCTTTCTCAAGAAAGATCGAGGAACCTTTGCCGGGATCTCCAGCGCAGCGGCAAGGTTAACGGCTTCATCGTTCCAGAACTCGTGATACACGTCGATGTTGTCGGACACCTCCTTCAGGGAGTGCAATACGGCTTTTACGCTGCTCGCAGCAAAATGTACGTCTGTCGCTTCCCCTCGCATGTTCTTCCCAAGCGCCCTTGTAAGTGTCATGGTGTTTTTAAGCACAATCAGCGCCATGATGAACTCGAAATCAGTCAGCGCTTTTGAAATCTCTAAGGCGTCGTGTGTGATTTGATCGCTCCACCTCAAGTCCTCGTTGTCATGCACGCTGTCCACACAGAGTAGCAGTGCCTCTAAGATTTCTACAGCCACCTCAAACGCGTCGTGTCGTCCGGTCCAGCTGGTACGACAGATCTCCTTCAGTTCGTTGGCTTTCTCCTCTTTCTCTGGGTAGAAGATCGAAATGGCGTGCTCCAACTCTAAATACAGTGAAGGGGAGTGACTGAAGAACGACTCAATCTTCTTAAAGGTACACATGACAAGCTGAACTCCTGACAAAGCCATACCACTGGCCAGTGACACGTTCAAGGTATGAGTGGATTTTAGAGTCAGGACTGCCATTGGATACCTCTCTCTTAGTTTGGCGGCAAATGTTTTTATTTTACTAAAATGTGTCCCAGAAGAGGAGTGGGCTTGACCTCTACACTGTTCCATATTCAAGCCCCACTCGTCTGTCATTTCAGTGAGCAGTTTCTCTGCCAGAGCATCTCCGTCTCCTTCAAAAGACAAGAATCCAACAAACCTCTCCCTCTGGCAGTTTGACTGATCCACGTAACGAAGAAAGACCGGGAGGTACCATTCTCCTGAGATCTTCACCAAATCATCAGTAATTAATGTGAAAAAGCTGTTTTGTTTAACTTCCTCTTTCAGCTTTTCGCGGATGCATTTCTCGCACACCTCAATCAACGGACCCAGCTGAGCCGATGAGAGGCACTCCTTATTCGCATCGTGCCTCGTCTTTAGGATTTCATCGCCGCAATTCATGCGATATTCTAACAATGCCTGAAAGTTGCTCGAACTGAGGCCGTCCTGTTTGTCATCACCAGGCCCTGTCGGAGGAATGCTTTGCTCTCCCAACAGTACAAGAACCTCAAATAATGACTTGAGATACTCTTTGTATTTCTCTTCCTCCGGGATTGTCTGGACATCATCCTTATTGGTCTCTGCTTGAGACTTTTTGACTTCTACAGAGGAAACAGAAACGATTTAAAGCTAAATTAGTCGTTCATCTTGTGAAGAACGTGGGTGTCGGATTCATTGCAACATCTACTTACTTTTTCTCCCCTTACTCTTCATTTCATCATCTTTGGTCTGCAAAAACGAGAGGACAAATTTAAATATGGATTACATAGAAATGACAAATCATTCTTATCGTTTCAGGCAGTGAAGATTTAATTCACCCACCGTCTCTTTACTGCGCTTCACCTGTCCATTTTGAGATTGACTCTGCGTATCAAAGATAGTTGGAATTGCATCATCCTTCAACACTGTACTCTGAGCATCCTGAAAACAAAGTCAAAGCTGTTTATTGCACAGATCATATGAAAACTGAGTCAACAATTAATAACTTCAATTTATATTGAATACCCAAATATTTCAAGAACTGCACATTATACAGTATTTATAGAATGTAAAGAGAATTAGTGAATCTAAGTCATCCCCTTTTCAGATTGTACTTATACATTTGAAATGCCGTGGTGGTGGTGAGAGGGGGTGGTCACACAGTCCTCATTGGTTTGGTTCAAAACATAACTTACACTATCAATGGAAGATGTAACGAAATGTTTCCCACAGAGTCTGTAGTATCTGTACAGCTGCTCCGGTGATTTCTCGATGAGATCTTGCCGCTGGCATTTTTCAACCCACTTCTTACATCTGTAAGATCAAACCGACATGACAAAATGATTGAAACTCAACAGAAACTGGGAGGTTATATTATGGTTCAGTCAATTCAACAAACTCACAAATGTTGTTTATTTTTTATTTTTCTTGAGATGTTATAAATATTCAGTGAACAATAATAAGGTTTTGGAGCTCTTTAGGAATAAAATAACGTCGCAAAAGTCAGAACTAGTCCTTTAAATGCTACCCAACACGCTGTACTTTGTAACACCAGCTTTGCCACAACATTTAACCACACGCATAACTGAAGGTCTTAATGTTTACTTTAAGCAAATGACACGTAAACCTGTCAAACCTCTGCATTTGATTTTCCGCGCTACAAAGAAAACAGCGCTATTTAAACATGTTTAATAAAGGAGGCGCAACCGGGCGAAGTATGACGCTAACCATGAAATGTTGCCCTAAAAAGCTTTAACGTCTAAACAGTAGTTATCCTTGTTTTAATATGTAGTCATTTATTTTTTTCTGCAAATAGGAAAAAGAAGTATTCTGACTGAGTAGGTGTGGAGCTTCCTGTTGGCTTTAGCATCGGTGTTAGCATGAGGGAAAATTAGTTACCTTTCTGGATCATGAGGGAACCTGAAGAGAGGCTGAGGGTCGGATTTGGCACTAGTGCAGTTCGGCACAGCGCAGTGATTCTGCATTTTAAGATTATTATAAACCCCTTTATTAAAGCGAGATGTTTTTGAGGATACCCAAGTGCGCTGCTAACGCTAGCTGTCAAGCGCATTAGAACACCAAGACGACTTCCGATATACGCTTTCAAAATAAAACAGTGTTTCCGCGATGTGTAGTAAAACGCATTATTTTTGTAAATTAGGTTTTACATTTTATGAACTAATTACATTATCTATATCATTATATATATATATATATATATATATATATATATATATATATATATATATATATATATATATAATCCCTTCTGATGTTTTTGTATCTTCAGTAGGCGACACTTGCGCCTACTAATGGCCACAGACTGGTCTCGCATAACCAGACACTAATATCTCCACATTTTATTTTAGCGTTGTGTCGGAGCTGGAAGCCATAAACGAACCATCTTATTTTGAAGGAAAATTCGCTTTAAACTATTTTGTAAAGCTTGATGTTTTATGAGCGCGCGCTAGGTTTGTTTCCCATAATTCTTAGCGGTCTTTTCAAAACCCAAACGGTCGAAAACCAAAACAACATGCGGATGCACATGTTCATAATGTTCATCTTATATAATTAATACAAATATAGTCCCCAAAAGGAGCACACTCAGCCAATCAAACAGTCGTTAGTTACTTTAGGTCGACTTGTTATAACGTGAGTATTTGCACTCATCTACTATAAAAAGTATTAATATAGTAAAGATAGGTCATGTGTACTGTAGTAACTTGATATAAATGAGATGTTTCTTAAAATAACTGCATCACCGGTTAGTACATGTCACGCAGTGGGCGTGTAGCAGTTTGAATAAACCGGTATGAGTGGAATCCTATTTTGTTTCAAAAACATTCAAACATTTGTGAAAAAAACAAGGGTGGATGAATGAATGAAGCTGTTATTCTTCAGTTCTCGTTTTTAGTTTAGAGACATTCTATTGGTCAATATTGTTCTCTCGCGATATTAGTGCGACCAATCGCAGAGCAGCAGCAGCAAGTCAAATCGGAAAGTTCTTTCCTGAGCAGACAGGAGTCTGTGTGTGTGTGTTTTGGATCGCGGCGTTACAGTTTCGGAGGGATTTTCCTCGTATTTTATAAACATAGAAGCAAAACAGGGTGAGTCAACATTAGTTGTTAACCTAATATGAATATATTTATAGACGCACACGAGGAGCAAATCTACAGCTAATGCTTATTCATGTTTATTTCATGCTTATATCCTCAACGTAGGCTAACGTTACACAGATTACTGAAGTTTAGCTAACATGTGCTAACATTAATAATCTTATATCTTATCATATCATAAATATCTTATCGATAAATATAACGTGCCTAAAAGTTAGTGCAACCACAGTCGCTGTTGATTCATAACCATCAGTGACAAAAAAAAGATAACGCATATCAATGCTCATCTTACGTATCCTAACGTACTAGATGACGTAATGATATTTATTGCTCTGTTTACCTTCCAGAAATCTCCATTGACTATAACCGCTGGTTGAAGCTTCACAATGGACGAAGTCGCAGTTTCGAGAAGAAAACACACCAATAAGAAAGTAAGTTAACGTTAATAAACATCATGGGAACTTATTTTGTTGTGATTGCTAAAAGATCCTTTAGAGAAGTCCAAGATGCATCCGGATTGATGCTTGTATTGTTTTACTTGCATTAGGGAAACAAGGAGAATGCTCAGCCTGCAGATGGAAGCAAATCTTTTATCAAAAGAGAGTTTTCTAAAACATCGGCTGCTCCACTCCAACTGAAAAGAAACGAAAAAAAGGAGACCCTGGTGAAAAGTGGTCCTCTTAAAGCCGCCGTCAAACAGGCAGACACAAGGTCAACATCTGGCGAGGTTCTGAAAAAGGTCAAGTCTGTGCAGAGAGATGGGAAAGCAGCTGCTGCTGGTGACGCCAAACGGCGACAAAGTCATAGTCAGGCTTTCCTCACTGAACAGGCGATGAAACACAGAAAATTAGCTGCAGAAGCTCCAAAGCCACCAGCTGCCGTTCCATCATCTAAACCTGCTCCCGGCATGTACAAAGGCAAGATTATCCAGTCAAAGATTGGATCCATTTGGAAGTCAAGTACCACAGTAGGCGAGGCAGACCCAAAACCAACAGCACCCAAACCAAATTTCACAACAAGCAGGTCCAAATCTGTCACTGACCTGCATGGGCGTGGCACACAAAAACCTGCACCGGTCTATCGGTGCAAGTCAGTGTTAGATGGACCCGTGCAGGTGTCCAAGCCCGCTGTCCCCAGCAGCCGTCCTCCTACCGCGTTCCGCTCTGCTCGCCCTCCTGCCAGAACCGCCCCAGCAACACTAACCGGTACCAGCTCCAGAAACACTACTGTGGCCCCCACCAAGAGAAGTGGGACTCAGAACTCTAAGGCAAAGATTCCAGTGACAGACAAGAAGGTCAACAAGCCTCCTGCTGTAAGCACCACCAGCCAATACAGATTCACCGTGGAGACTGCAGAGGAAAGGAGGTGACGTATCTTTCAACACACTCCATGTTATCTTTGGTGTTACTGTACATCAGACATGTTCAAACATGTTTTTGTGTCGTCTCCTCCTCCCACAGAGCGAAACTGGCAGATTGGTTGGCCTCCAAGGGCAAGACTTTCAAGAGACCAGCCATGACAGCAGCACCGGCACCTTCCAAAACCAAAGTATCAGCGAAACCTGAAGCAGATCTCAAACCGCAGTCTCATTCTCACGCTGAGTCTCCTGAACCTGAACCTGAACCCAGTCTGGAAGCACAGAAGCCGGACTCTCCCGCCGCTCTCTGTGCAGATACACAGAGAGAAGAAGTAACAACATACAGCCAAACTCCAGCGATCATGAACACCACCCTGGACCTGCTCGAAAACTCCGACCCAGATCTGCCTGTTGACCCACAGTACCGAGTGGATGATGTAAGGAAACTTATGACTTGTGCAGTTTTCAGTTGGATTCAAAATATTTTACCATCCACAATAATAAACCAAAACCATTTCTCTCTTTTTACAGATTGTTGTGAACCTGTGTGATGCCTTGGATGCCATGGAGACGCCCTCTAGATGCACGGATGGTGAGTCCAGCTGATTCTGGCCGCTATATGTTTGGAGTAATCTTAAAAATAATATTCCATCTGCTGAGGTTACTGGCATTTCTGGTCTTAAGAAGAAGAATAAGTTATTCTGACCGCAGTTACACTCCACACAGACGCTTCTATTTACATGAAAACTTTGTCATTTTTGTTTCCATCAGACCTTTCACAGGTGACAGATGAGTGCAGTAGTGTTAAGATGGAGGATAAATGTGAAAAGATGGAGCTGAAAAATGAACAGAAGGTGGAGACAGATGATGATGATGATGATGAGGAAGTAGAAAGTGATGAAGATGTGATGGAGACCATGCCACAGATGAAGGATGCCTCAGTTGTAAAATACAGCGTTAAGACCACTCCATATTTGCAAAGGTGAGCTTTCATTTGTAATACTAGAAATCTCCTTTATCATTTACTCTCCTTTTCCATTATGAAGCCATGAATTAAATTATTGCTGTTTATTATTTTTTAATATCACTTGTGTTTTAGTGTGAAGAAGACTATTGAAGGTGAGGTCTGCACAACTGGATCCAGACGAAAGAGCAACATCAAAGATCTGAAGTTTCTGACTCCGGTGCGTCGTTCCTGCCGCATCGAGCGGAAATCCTCCCGTCTGCCGTCGATGCTGGTCGATCACGACCCCTGCGTGTCCTCGCTGGCTGAGCTGGTGAAAATGGATGACGATCCCAACGCTTACATTTACAGAAAAAACCCTGCACTTCTGGAAGACCTGCCAGACCAGCCTAAACAGTGAGGCGGAGGGACTCTTTTTTAAAAGAAAACAAAGAACTGTGTCAAATGTATGGGACTGAAACTAAAGCACAATTTATTCTGATATTTTAAAAATAGTTACTAATCTAAATGCATATGTGCAAAGAATTTTAATATTCACTTGTTTTGTGGTACTTGGGGAGGGACATGCAACCCTTCCTCCAGTATTCTCTTCTGAATGTATTAACTTTCCCCCTAATACTGTTCATTTTAATATAAAGTTGACATGTATTGCCAAATGCACTACAATAAAAAGAATATATCTAATAGTTGTGATTTAATACCGAACGTCTAAAGTTGATAAAACAATTCTTAATAGGAATGTATTTATTTTACAGGATATATACTGGGCATGAATGATAAGCTGAAATCCAAGAACATTTTATGAATTTCAAGCTCATTTTGTGACATGTATTAGCTGAACAGTCATCTGGGGAATGAGTGGTAAGAACAACCTGGATTATAAGAAAAGGTGTTGAGGACTTTTATACAACTAATTACTTCCCAAACGTAACAAATCAGCTCATCAACTGTCACCAGCTGTGAGTCTTGCCTGGGTTTACATCAAATCTATATAGTTCCCACATCTTCACTTTGAGAGGAAGGAGGGGGGGAAAAAAAAAAGCAAAACCATTTTCTTATGTTTAATTCCACTTTAATTGACCATTGTAAAAATCCAAAGGGCTCTTAAATGAACAATGCTTTCTTTTGGCTGCTTCAAGGCAAATCACGCTTCCTCACATCAGACTGGACGTTTTGACAGCTGCTCCCTCGGATTCCAAATGAGACATTTCATTATAACAAAATTAAAAAAAAAAAAATCCACACACTCCAAAAAAACAAAACCCCAATAAAAAAAAAATCTCTTATCTCTTTGATGCAGTTTTCTTACCCCCAAACAAAAAGTATAAAAAAACTACCCCCCCTCCCCACCAACTCATCTGCTGAACAGGGGAAGGTGTTCAGTGCTGTGCGGTAAAAGGGCGTTTTTACTGCTGTCTGAAGGTTTTTATGTCCTGGAAAGTCCCCGGTTATCCAGATCTTTCACCTAAAAGATGGAACAAAAAGACTTTGTTTAAAAGGGGGTCTATTAAAATGCAGCTGCCTTTTGTAATTTTAAACAGCAAAAGAAAAAAGAAAAAAAATTTCATTTCAATTCTCTCAAACCCAAGGAGACATCATGTCTTGTTTTGTCTACAGTTCAAAACCTTAAAAAAAAAAAACTGTTCAATTTATTATAATGTAAGACCAATAAAAGCAACCATCAAATACAGTATTAGTTTTAATTCAAAGTTTAAGTTGTGAAGGAAATATATAATTTACCTTTTTGATTTTTCTTATTGCTCCTCTGTATGCTTACCGATTTCCTACATTTCCTCAAATAATTGATTTCGGAGAATCTGAACAAATTCCAGAAACTAACTAAGACGGATATGTTAAAGAAGAGGGTAGTTTTTCTTCTTTTACCTTGTATATCCTAACCAGCCAGTGCTCTGTTGTGTAGGCCTCCTCCAACACATCCAGTTCGAAGTCTTTGTTCCCAATCTCAGCATTCCTCACTCTGTCATAACCTGGTGGGCGCTCTGCAAAGATCATTAGAATTACAGAATAAAAAGGATGCAATTGCACAGAATATTTAATGAGACGGACCAGCAACGTGAATGCTTGGATGCGAGTCGTTCTGAATTGACTGTAGAGTTACTCACTGGCCTCTGTGTAGACCTGGCCGAAGCGGTAGTAGCACATCTTGTACATGAGGCAGTTGAGCAGGACAGGTGAGCCCTCGCGGTCCACTCTGAACTCCCCGGTGGGAGTGTAGTAGTCGTGCTCCTTGATGTGTTTCCCCGTGTCTGTGCTTCCCCCGATACGGACCATCCACAGAAACTTGTTGATGTCTGTGATGCGGAGAAATAGATCCACTAAACAACTCCAGAAATCCCAAAATACCCGTTTGACTGCTTATGCTATGTTTGAGTTGAGCTGCCTTAAAAAGCCTCAGTCTATTAAAGTACTGCACTGATGTTGGGACGTACCATCAGAAGAATAACCTGTCAGTCCTCCAAAGATGACCAGGACATAACTGACATCCAGCTCCCTCATGATTTCATACGCCCGCTCTTCTGTGGATGCCATGGCCTGCAGAACAAGCAGCAAACAACATTAGAGACATGGAGACAATTTCACGTTACCTTGAAGGTAACCTGCCAGCTCACCTGTCCAACTCTGGAGATGTGTGTATTGTTCCATGTGTTGTTGTCCACTAGGATGGTTCGGTTAGCCATGGCAGTGATCTGATAGCCATAATCCCACCATGACATGACTTTAGCATCCTAGAAAAAAAACACAAACAAAACAAAACTTGAGTATCTAAATGGAAAGCCTTTAATCAAATGGCTGCGTGTTTCTCTGTGTAGGACTGACCTCAGGAGTGTTGTGGCGGAGCCAGTAGTAGGCCTCTCTGAAGTCATCAAAGATGATGCGGCTGCCATCGCCTCCACGGGCCGACAAGACAATAGAGGGAGAGGAGTAGGCTTCGCTGGTCACCCAGGTAGAGTGAAAGGTGTATGTGATGAGGAAGAAGGCCATGACCAGAATCATCCCACTGGCAACCTGGTAGGTATGAACAACACAGGGTATCGTTAAGTTTAACAGTTCTGTCTGTGGAACCACCACTTTTCTACTAACTACTGGAATAAACCATCACACGTCCTGCTGCTACTCGATCAAAATAATGCAGTTTAAGCAGTTTGAATAGAATTCATGCACGGTACCTAAACTGATGACACCAACTCTAACGACCATAACTCTGACCCACCTCATTTTTGATGGGGTACGTGGAGTCCTGCTGCTTCTTACTCTTCTTGTCTGGACGGCTGACATCCAGATTCTTCATGTACGTGGTGAGCACCTGTGACACACCGATGCCTGACAGGATGCACATGACTGGAGCCAGCACCAACATCAGACGCACCTGAAGAGGCAACAAACAAGCTGTTCATTACCCCATGTGATGTATAAAGTAGGTGCTAATTCGCTTGCAACATGATCTTATGCAGGACGTACCATGACGGCTGAGAAGTACATGCTGGTGACTCCATACATGATGATGAAGATCCTGGCATCCGACAAGTTGTTGAAACAGTAGTAAAGACCGACTGGAAGGAAAGAATATAACCATCAGTAAATACTCACCAGTTCTCAAAGCTTACAGTGAGTTATGAGCTTCATCGGCATCGACAGCGGAATGATCATACAGCATCTTGTTACTCTGCGTACTATGCACTTGCCTGGGAACATAAAGACCAGCAGCTGGAGATCAAAGTAGTATGAGGACCAGGTGGTGGGCTGGTGCTCAGAGACAGAGGCGATGATTGGGATGTTGTTCTTGGCATAGGAGGGGTCCAGCAGGGAGTAGAAACGGCCAGTCCATGGAGAGATCTTACCTAAAAGGAAGAAGGGAGATATACTTTAGGTCAGCCGTGATCCAAAGTAAAAAGACCTTTACTTAGTTATGTTTTTTCCCCCATCCATATTTACTGGTGCACCTGGTCGACCCTTACCTGTCAGCATGAGAACAGTGCCCACAGACAGCAGGATGAAGCCCACCAGGGAGATGACACTCTTGAACAGCACCTCGAATTGCTGGGCGTTGAGTTTGCTGCGCAGGTAGTCCACAAAGGCATGAATCTGGCACAGGCCGAACACACCGAAGGCTGCCATGTGCTCCGACGACTGCACCGGCTGGTAGAAGGGAGACAGCAACAGAACAGAGTGAACCCTCTTTCCCACCCCCACGTCATGCAACAGTGACTTGGGTATCTTGTTTGGTCTTGTCAATATTTTGACCTTCATCACAGTAAGCCTAAAAATCACATGGCTTTGGATGAGAAGACCTGGAAGCTGGCATGTGATTTAAAAAAAAGGCCACACTCGGAAAAAAAAAAGGTCCCTAGGTTCTGGTTCATATTGTTGACATGAGAGTTTAGAAGCTTTAGAGGCATGTCAAACTTATCACATTACTTTAACATCAAATCTTGAGTATATAGAGTATGAAGACCATCTTACCTGGAAACCAACAAATGAGATCTGCATGGAGAGGATGGTGCCCAGGCAGTAGACTGTGCAGTAAGCCACGTAGATACGGTGCGAGAATCGTCCTGTGAGCATCAGAACCAGGACGTGGAGGGGGATGAGGTTGATCAGGAACACGTAGCCACCCCAGGAGGAAACCTACATACACACAAACACCTCATCATGAACTCAATTCAGTAAAGTAAGCATTTTTTTTAAGATCTCCTCTTCTCATATTTGCATTATCTGCTCACCATGTAGAAGTAGGCCAGAGCGCACATGGAAGACCAGTACACTGAGCCTGTTTTGACAGCCTTGATCCACATGTAGTAGGTCAACAGCATACAGAAGATGGCAATGCCTAAGAAGGATGGCATAGAAGGACTTAATCTTTTTGTGATATTTACTTTATATAATATTGCTATGCACTTCAGGTGTCATACCTTCATTATCGTAGGAGCCAGCAACAGAACGAGAGATGTAACCAGGCACTACTGCAATCATGGCTGCCGCCAGGAGCCCTGCACCTGCATCCTAAACAGACAAGAGACTGTTTAGTGGCAATAGTGTGCAGAGTTATATCTATAAAAGCATATTATACTCATGCACAATGTTTATGACAGCATTAAAAAAAACAACTTGTCTTCTCATCTGCATTCTGAGTGTGCCTATTTTGTTTAGTTTTATAAAAAAAAAGTTTATAACAATGATTTTTGTGCTTTCAAATGTCTGTTATACCTTCAGTTCCTTGGTGAAGTGGTAAGTGACTATAGCGGTGAAGGAGGAGAATAAGGGAGCCAGGAAGACACAGACATTACGGATGTCAATGGTGATGTGGAAAAAATGTAGGGTGTGGTACAGAGCAGCAGAGGTGATCATCAATCCTGGTAACAGAGGAAATAAAAAAAGAAGGTGTTCATTCAGCTTTGCAGAATGAAAACATGAAGTACACAATACAAAATAAATTTATAAGCCGTTACTTGTCTACTTGTATTTTATTTTTTTAAGTAACATCTGATTCCTACCTGGGTAAATGGTGCCACCAATAATCCTCCCAAGAGGATACCATGCCCTATCATCAAACCAGTTGTGAAACTTATAAAATCCTTCTTCTGCCAGGAAGCGGGTGGTACGGTAGTTGAAGTACCTGAGGGTGATGTGAAGGCGAAGGTGAGACCATAATTTAAAAGGAGAATAACCAATGCGAATAACCGTGAAACAAGTAGAACTTACGGATCAAACTCATGGATGACGCTTTCAAACCTCAAGACGGAAAAAAGTCTGGTGGAGAATGCTGAGGAGGAGGAAAAGCACACAGAGCGATGCGTTTTTAATACAGGAGAGACAACTGCTTGTTGTTACAAAGTAGACGAGGTGCATAAGAAGCAGAGGACTCACAGAGGACAGCAGCCATAGACAGGATGAGCAGCTTCAGCAGCGTGTCCTGCTTCTCATAGGACAAACGCAGAAAGCCCAGCTTGGTCATGTTGGCGAGGTTCAGGGACAGCTCACCGTACTACCTGAAGGAGGAGGACAATCACTGCAAAACTCATGAAGAAGTACAAAACATACCAGCTGTGGAGCAAAGCACTGCAGGAGCATCTTTAGCTCCACAGTATTAATAATGAATTAAGTTTCATTCATAGAGTAAACGCCTACAAAGTGAGAACAATTTTTTTCAGGTCTTGTGTAAGTAAGTAAACTTCCATGTCCAACCCAACCAGCGGAGGCCACGCACTAAGATGTGGCGTCAGGAAGGCGGAAGCACCAACTCTGGAAAACCTCTGCAGCGGTTTGTAACATGTCTGTCCTATTCACGTTTGAATATCGAGTATATTGCACACAGAAAACACTAAATATCAAGCTCAACAAAGCAATAATTAATGCTAACCTTCAGGGTAGCACCGTCAGAGCGAGCCTTAACTGACAGTTAACCAACTAAGCAACAGCTAACAGTGTTAACCAGCTACCAACACGTATCCTGTGCACATTTAAAATTAAAGCAACATACATTAAACTGACTCTTATATGTTCTTAGCATCAGGCCGGCTGGTATTGATGTTGCTTTCTTATAGCTTGAAGTGTGTAAGCAGCTAGCGAGGCTAACCTAGTTAGCAGCGGTATAATAAACAGTCCAGCCCTATTTAGAGAATACTATTGACGCATTTACATATCAAAGCAGCATAACAGCCTAAGAATAAAAACGTCTGCTTTTATGTACGCAACAAGGTTTAATATTCAATGTTCAATAAGACTCACCCGCTCCGCTCCTGTAACTCATACACTTTCCACGCACAACCTTTCACCGCGAACTAGTCCCGCCCTAACTACGCCATATTACTCGTTTATTGGTTAAACGCCGGGGAAAAGTAATCCCACATAAATCTGATTGGTTGTTTGTCTGTCATTCAACTTGAGTTCCCTACTTTGCCGCTGTAGTGTAGTGACGTGTCCTTAGTGGAGAAAAGAGAGATGTCGCCCCCTACTGGTTTAAAACCCATACAACAACCAGATTTCATGTAATTTCAGTAGAGCCACTTTATTAAATGCATACCAGGAAATATTTATCCTAGAATGAATGAAAACCGGACATCTTAACTGTTAATAAATACATGATAATGTTACATTAATAATAACTGGTTTAATAGCATAATTTATAATTTCTAGAATAAATCAGAGGAATATACTGCAGGACATAAAGTATTCGGTTTCAACACTTTTCCTTAGTGTATATGTTCCTGAAAGTACACTTTGAGCAAAGTTAAATAATATCTCAGTTGTTCATTTCCAAAAATAAAAAGGCTGCCATTTCTAGGGATCAGATCACTGTTTTTCCAGTAACAACTTTCCAGTGCAAACTTGAAGTGACCGTAATGTCACTGTGACATAGAGTTTGTGTACTTAATATACATTGTGGATTGCACACCTACAATATGTGCTTAGTTTAAACTGAATGTCAGGAATAAATACATTACGAATTTATTCACTTCTCAAATTATAACTTTTGTTTTTGTATTGTAATCAATTTTTCAGCGTGATCATCACATATGTTGAGTTTTAAACCTTTTTTAACTGCCCCCCCATCTTCTTTTCACTGCTGAATTTGAAATGCCCCATCTATTCGTCACCATGGTAACAAAACCCTGAACACAGTATTGAATACTGACCAATTTTATTGAAATTAGACATTACTTTTACAAAACCTCACTCACAAATATCATTCTGCACAAACACTTTGCTCCTCTTACAATAATCACACACTGTTTCAAAATCATGGCCCTTCCCCAGGGCCATGAGCTCTGATGAGTGAGAGAGAGGGTGGTGATGGGGGTCATTGCATGGTGGAAAGACAAGTCAAGAAGTATTAATATTATATACAGCACACAAAGCATCTGTAGAGACCAGATATATTTGCTTCAGATCTCTGGGGGGAAACTAGAGCAAGCAGGTCGAGGCTGATCACACATTTGTCAAGATAAAGAGTTTAACTGTATGACTCGTCTCTATATTGCAGAGCTTAGTATTGTAGTGGTGGAAGTGAAGTAAACAAAACATAGATGCAGCAATTTGGCAGTGTCATCTCACCCTGTCAATATAAATTCACACAGACTGAAAACACAGACAGCTTTTAGGTTGCTGGTGTCACCTTGTAATTTGCAACATGTACACCTCACTGGACAGTGAGGTGAGATTTTAATATGGGATGATACACCAAGCAAATCTTTCATAAGTATATGACAAGAGTGACACGCATACTTGGTTTCTATTACTGAAAGGTCACTGATCTTTTTTTTTTTTTTAAATAACAGCTCTTGGACTCATCTGTAAATGCTAAAACAAAACTCTTACAGAATAAAAAAAGCATCCCTTTAAATGTACAAGGTCATTCCTGGAACTGCTAGTACATCATTTGACAGAGAAACATACTCATGTGCAGGAAAGCATTCAATCTGTGAGGAAGGATCAACTGAACAGGTAAAACAAAAGTGTGCTTTGTTTCTCAGCGCAAAGAAGCCCCTTCATTAAAAAGAATCCTTTGTTTAGTCACAAGTTTGTCTAAACATACTGAAACTCTACGTGATTTATTGTGCTGTTATTTATTATAGGAGAGTCACTCAAATGGCACATTATACAAAAAACAAAAAAAAGAAATCACAAAAGAAAAACAAGTCGAGAGCCGAGTATATAATGTGTTTTGAGTGTGAGGCACAGGGCAGTCGATTTTTGTGTCACACTTAAAGTGTGTGTGGTGGGTGCAGCAAATGAATAACCGAAAGGCCAGAAATAAGACCAGAGATAACTGCCTATCATCCCATCAAGGAAATCCTTCTGGGAGAATTGCTTTGTCACGTTGAGTGAAGCAGCGCATCAATCTCCTTCAAGTGGGTCCATCACTGGGTGGGCAGCAGTCTCTGTCGGGACGGGGAGGTGTGGGGGGATAACAACCTCTCTGATGAGGCGGACGATGTCAGGGAGGACTGCAGGTGGACCGTCTTGTGGAAAAGCTTATTGCTGATCAGCACAACCAGGGAGAAGAGACGCAGCTGGAAGTGGCTGAGAGAGTGCAAAACAAAAATGAGACACAGTGAACCAAACCAAACCAATAATAATACTATTAATAATAAAACAGTTGTCTTTGTTTTATTTTACACTTACTACAGCTTTGTTGGTGTCTTGGCCTCATTAGCGCTGATGATGAATAGAGGGAAGAGGATGGAGAACAAGCAGCCACTAGACAGAAATAAAAAGAACAAAATCATGATAAATGTTGTAAAGCATATTCTACATTTTACCTGTTCCTGTCAGTGCAGAATAACCTTCTGACTTGACAGGATGTGACCCTGGAGGATGTAAGAGACGGGCTGCTCCCGTAGATCTGAGGTCATAATGTCAAATTACGCTTTAACATTAACCTTTGCGCTTCATTTACGTATATATATTTATGTACTGTTCCCATAGGTCAAGAAAATTCCTCATCTTTCACCATTTGTCTAACAGGACTTCGATTGCACTGACACAAAATGTATAAATGTATTTGGACAAAAATACTTTATATACAAAACTATGCAAATTAGTTCTTTGTAACTGACAGAGACAAATTTAGTTTCCCTAATTTCCATCATAAAAACCGATTTTGGATCTGAGTGGCGCTGAAACAATAGGACATCAAAGTAATTATGAATATTGTTTCTATCGTTATAATAATGTGACACTTGTAGGGCAGCTGGAAAATAGACCTTACATACAGAATCAACCTTTAATTTAAATGTCAAGGACTGTAAGACTGCAGTGCAAATAATGATTGTTCTCATTATGAATTAACATGACAGTTATTTTCTTGCTTAATTAGCCGTCTTACCTGATAATGTAAGAGGAGGGCAGGGCAGTCAGCAGAGCCATGGGCAAACCAAAGCCAAAGTAATAGGGCCAGTTCCTCTCAATATTGGACAGCCGTTGGTGCATTTCAATGCCTAAAACAAATACAAATAGTCACAACGTTTTGTTTAAGTTCTACGTTTAATCCACGATTTGTTAGAGCTTGGAAAGTAAAGGAGTATCTCACCATGGTTAAACCAGCGATACTCAAAGCAGTACAGAGAGTAAAGCAGAGACATGTGGAGGAGGCTGACCATCTGTCCAATGGCATCGATGGGGAATAGGCTAACGATCATACCCTGGAGGATGATGAAAACACATGAGAAGCAATTATAATGAGATTTATGAAGTTTATGAAACAATTTCTGGGGGGGAAAATGAAAGAAGATGAAAAACAATCCCACCAAATGTGACACTAATCTTTTATATATTTGACCAATCAGTGTGCAAAAACATACCTGAATGAGGAAGAGTGCCTGGAGGAGGAGGTTAAAGAGCATGTCTGCGATGATCTTACTGACGCTGGGGAACGGCTGCGCTTTACAGCCAGACACTTCAAATGCTAGGTCAGCTATATCCTGTAACACAGAGGAACAACACACTGATATCTTTATTTAACTACAAAGAATATAGAACAAACACTAAAAAACAACAGGGCTTGGAGAGAGCTTAGCTGCCCTAAAACAGATCTAAGTTCCCTGCAGCAGCAAAAGTTTGAGTTTGGGGAGGTTTTGAACAAATAACAAATTAGCATTTCAAATTAAAATGACCTCCTTTCCCTTCTGAATAGAATGAATGTAGGAATCACACTCCCATAACAATTTTTCCATGTCCTGTAGAAACGGCCCAAAATATCTCCCTAAATGGTGATGTTCAATCTTTATTTCTCTCTGTGATATTTGATATTAGATGCAGCAATAGACTAATAGCATCTCCCTCCTCTCCTCAAGCTGTTCATGGTTCTTACAGCTTTTATTAAGACTGATTTACTGCATCTGAAACACTGATCTGAGGAAATAAGCAAATAGTTTTCTTCTTGCTAGGGGGGGCGTAACAGAAAATAATTGAGAAGCACTGGCCTACTGTGATTTCATGTGCTGCAACTCTATTGTGAAAGCTTATATTTCACTGACATTATGCAGCATTGGACAGCGTGTTACAAGACGGGGATGCGGTTTCATGTCTGTGTATATGACATCAGACTTTGCAATAGGATCTATGCTTTAATGTTCTATCTTGTTTGAATTTTTAAAAAGGCAACATGCCATTACAGTGCAGCAATAGCAGGCCCTGACCTGGAACCAGATGGCGTTGACTATCTTGCTGAGGACGAACAGAGGGAGAACCCAGAGAGCACTGAAGACGGAGGTGAGGATGAACTCTAACCAGGACCACACACTGCCATGGAGGAAGGGGTCACCTGGAGCAAAAACAGCTTGTTGACTGACAAGTTCTCACCTCAAGCCAGAGAACGTGCCAGTGGTTCACTAGCAGCCATACATACCGATGATTTTTGCTGTGAGAGCCTGCAGCAGTGGGATAAACACCCGGTAGAAGAGAAACAGACTGAGCTGAAAAACAAATAAAAACCAGTTATATTTTATTGGCAGAAATTATTGTCATGGAAACTCATAACCTGCAGCTGTTGAATGAGTGAAGAAGTTTTACTGTAACAGTCGGCCAAACAACTTACCCAGAACACGCCTCCATTCCAGGCACAGCACTGCAAAATCCTGCTGGCTACTTTGGGGTCACTGAAAGAAAAAGCAATAACGACTATGCCCATCATTGTTATAAACAAACAAACAAACAAATAGAGTCATCTGGTTTCAGTTTAATGTTACTTTTACTTTTCCAGTGCAACCAAAGTCAGCAAACTTGCAGGTGCTTTATTGTTGTAATTAACACATTTATTAAAAGAGTGAGTTAAGTTGCATTCCCAGCCTTTTAGAAAAGTAGCTAATCAATCTCCTAAACAGCAATGATGTATGGAGACAGAGACATAAAATATAATGTATGAGCATATTGTTAATTAGCCTGAGTAAGACAACAGCAGCACTGTAGCTTTTTTTCTGGCCTACTTGTCTGGTTTGCGCTCCTCACTCTGTGCCCGTCTCTGTGCCAGCGCCCTGCTGGCCCTTCTCCTCCGCTGCTCTTCCCTTTTCTGCTGAATGCGGGCATCCAGCTTGGAGATTGTTCCAATCCCCAATATGGAGTCCTTGATCCCCTGGAGAGCCAGAGAAAGAGAGAGTAGTAGTGGAATCCTGAAGTGTTGAGAGTGAATGATTGCTGGGCACAGGTATTTGAATTTAGACTTGATGGTGCTGTACAAAAATCTGTTTTTCTTTATGTTTAATCAATATCAAGATGACCACAAGTTTTCTTCTTATCAAGCTGGAAAACCCTCAGAAACAACATGTGGACTATCTAGACGGCCTGTGTCCTGCTCTCAATAAAATCCTATATAACTGAAGGCTAACACACTGCCAAACCAGATGCTATTTAATAAAATGCTCCACCAGACCGTCACCTTTCCTCTGTCCAAATCTTCTAAAATTTATCATTAAAAACATGCATGCCAACTACGTTAAAGGAGAAGCCTCCATCATATCAGAGGCGGACAATGGAAGCTAGATAATGATGATGAATAATATTGATCAATGGTTATTGTACACTGTTTAATGGAAGGCTCCACAAAGTCTTTACTGACATCAGGTAGCAGTGAGACTCTGTTAATGGGGCAACAAAACAGATATCTGGAATTATTCCAGACAAACATATATCTTTGGACTCTTTTGGTGTACAGCCAGGTCACATTTAACCTGATGGTAAACAGTGATAAAGTTTAGGGTGATAAATGGAAAATAGGACGGGGCACAAAAACCCCTGCATCTTCATTTTTGAAGAGAATTTCTGTTGACACTAAACATATTCAACTGTTCTCCTGTCTGCGTAGGTATTAAATTCTCTTGGAACTATAAAAATGCATGAAATAAATCTGTTTGTAATGCCTTTCCACATTTACATACGTTAGTGGGATACATGCCAGTGCAATCAGTTATAATTACAATCTTTACTTTCTCTCTACAGATGTCGCTCTGACATTTTTAAAATAAAGCTGGATGGGTACATTATTTGAAATGCCTGGGCGTATTTCACTGTCTGTGACCTACGCCCCCGTGCCTCATGTCATAGCTTGTGTGCGAGTACAGTGCATGTGTCTGCTGACCGTCGCAACATTGCGGAGGAAGGCCCTGACGCTGTCTGTCATCTGGACCAGCTGCGGATCCATCAACTGCAGAAGGAGGGGGGACTGGTGACCTGGTGGTCAGCTCTCATGGCAGGAAGAGGCTCACCAAGTAACCTGCCGTAACCCAAAAACGCAGTGAACAAAATGAGGACAGGAGCACGCTGGTGGCACGTCTGCAGCTACTCACAATAACATCAATCTGATCTAAACAGCAGATGACAGAGATACGGTTACTTAGTTTGATTGTGTTTACTCATTTTTTTTCTATCCACATGCCCTTTATGTATATTTCTACAAAAAATAAAATGTATACTAGTGACTTATTTAGGCCTCTTTCTGCAACTTTGGAAAAGTTATCTTGTGATCTCCAAGTTTAGTTTTTCCCCAAAAAAAAAACAAAAACTTTTTTCAACATTGTTCAAGTATCAAACTTTCCAGTATAATGTTGCTAGAATTTTACAACAGTGAACAATGAGTTATTAACTATTATTGACACAGCTCATGACCAGCAGCTGTTACACTTGATATATTTGGTAGCCATTTTGTGCCGATTCATATTTGGTATATACATTTATTCATCTAAAATAACAAATAGCAAGCCAACCCACCACATCCTATTAAAGGGGCATGCTAATGTGAGTTTCCTCACTTCTTTCTAAAACGTTGGTTTACTGTGGTTCTATAAGGAGTCTTTCCTTTGTCCTGAGCACCATGCTGTATGGTCCCCTGGGATGAAGAGCAGATGAATGTACTGAACGAGGAGAAGAACAAAGTGCTTACCAGCTTCATAAATACTATAAAAACAAGCTCTAACGATCATTTGCAAATTTAAATTTAAAAAAGGATAGCAAGCTAACGCCTGTTTATTAAAATGTACTTTTGTGAGTTTGTAACGTTATATAACAGCGTGTCCACCTCCCTCACTGTTAAACGGTATGAGTCTCGGTCAAATTATACATAATATAGACGTTTCCTAACACGGTGAAGGTGTTTGTGAGTAAACGTTACCTACTGAGTCAGCCTGACTCAGTAGGTTAACTTAGCTCAGTTAGCGCACACTCAGTGTTAGCCGGCTGTCTGTGGCCTGCCAAGGTCTGAACGGTTTGACATGTGAGGACACTGTCTTTGTCCTCTTTTGTTGTCTGGACAGCATGATGCCTCTGGTCTCAATCTTTGACTTTCGGTGGTTTGTTTAGCTAGTGCTCTGCTAGCTCGTCTGTCTGTGTTGCTAGCTAACTGTTAACGCTGAACAACTAATTTAACTGTTGTGTTTTTTCGCCAAGACAACCGCTCAACATGCGAGTAAAGTCAGAGACAAAGCACACAGCAAACCAGCGTATCCTGCTTACCTCATGCGACACACTCGGGGTTATATTAACTTCGTTAATTCCTTCTTTCCCCCCCTTAATGTGACAACAACAACACCACACAGACACTACCAGCAGCCAGGGCCGTGGAAAACATATTGCGCAAGCTCCAACTTCTAAGGATCATGGGAAGTTGAGTCCTTCTCACTGGAGGCTCAAAGAGGGATGAGGGGAACACCCCATCATTACTGTTTTAACAGCATTAAAAGCGTTATGCTTATGTGAAATATCCCATATGCATTCAATAGAGAATATAATATATTTAGACTATAGCGATATTGTGTTTCTTATGCACCATACGACAACTTAAATCGTTTCAATTTTGAACTAAATCATGAATAGTAGGCTACAGAACTTTGTGTTGTAATAAATCAGCAGCCTAAGCATTATCAAGAAAATATTGGATTTAGTCATTTTTGAATAAAATCGATCTTCACCCGCCCTGTTAATGAGGTGTGTTAGATCACCATGGCTGTGCACCGGGTCACTCCCACGGGGCGGTGCGTTACTCATGCCCGCATCATGCTCAGATGCTGCTCAACTTAATCCGACTGCTGCCTGTGATACTGGAAGAGATCTTCACATCATATCGATGGTCGTCTTGAGGATAAGAAATGTGCACAAAAGGAAATATGCACTTATCTGCCTGTGCATTGCTGGCTTCATTATGTACAGATATTTTGGGTAAGTCATGATCTGATCAACTTGTTGCTGAGTTTCTTTCTATTAGATTTACTCTGAGGCTGGTTGTGCTTATTAACGTACCTTATTACAGTGAATTACAATGATCCGTTATTATTAGTTTCTGCAGGGATATGGTTATACTGTTAGAGACAAAGTATGACTATACTACAAAATATTATATTGGTGCCATAGGATATTAAAGTCCTATGAAGTGTAACAATGTCACTGTACCCCACTTTTCCTTTAAGAAACTTAACAAAGAGTGAATTTAAAACTTTAAAAAATGTAATACAAAGGGCTAATCTCAGTTGTAGTTCAAGTCTACCTTTCTAATATGTTCCTGCGCCTTTGTGTTTTCCAACATAAGATGTCAGCAAATTCCTATCAAGCATGTCATGTGGTCAAATCAAGCACAATAGCCTGTGTGCTAGTGTGACACAAATAAACTACAACTCCTCTCGCAGCATCCCATCACGGGGACGGAGGATGAGCAGGAAAGTGGGCCTGAGCGCCAACTCGTCCCAGTTCACTCTGGAGGGAGAGCCCTTCCGCATCTTGGGGGGATCCATCCACTATTTCCGTGTGCCCAGGGCCTACTGGAGAGACCGCCTGATGAAAATGAAGGCCTGTGGCATCAACACCTTGACTACGTAGGAGAACTACTATGGATGTGTTTTGTATCTCAAGTCTGATCATCAGTTGAATGTTAACAGAGATCACCCTCCACCCAGGTATGTGCCGTGGAGTCTGCACCAGCCGGAGAGAGGGGTGTTCAACTTCCACACGCAGCTGGATTTAGTGTGAGGAGTAGTGTGAACTCACACACACACGCACGCACACGCACGCACACACACAGAGACTTTTGCTTGTAAAAGTGTTCTCTAAACATTAAACTAAACTCAAGATAATGCCACTTCAAAATGTTCATAATAAGAACACAGAAAACCTTACACCACCTCTCTAGCTGTTCTAACGATATCGCCTGCTCTAAGGTGCGTTGGGAATACTCACCTTTCCCTCTCATTATCTAAACTCCTGTGCTCAAGGGAGATTGCTAGAGTAAGAGCGTCCCACCTGACAACAGCGGCATCACCACAACAACAACAACCACAACTTATCAAGCAATTAACGACACAGCGGTGATAAGTGAAGAGGGATGTGAGCCCTCAGCCTGCCGCTGTTGTTGCCAAGCACATTTCACACTCCTCAAACTAACAGATACGGGGTCTTACCCTGAGTTTAAACTTCTGCAGATAGAAACTGCTTATTGATTGCTTTCTCTGTCCTGGTTTCAGAGCCTATATCAATCTTGCAGCTGAATTGGAACTGTGGGTGATTTTACGCCCAGGGCCTTACATTTCCTCTGAGCTGGATCTCGGAGGACTACCAAGGTAAGACACAGTGGATTCTTAACTTTTTTTGGAGGGGGGGGGGATGTAATCTTGTGTGGTGAAATATAGATTTCTGCATATTTTTTTTTTTTGTAAATGTATGCGTGACGTGGATTTAAATTCAAAGTTTGTGCAATACTTTGTTCACTGAGCTCTGACTAGTTTGTCCCTGAATAAATGAAATTACATTTTAAGTGAATTTAACTCGACAGCACAGAAGCTACTTGGTCTAAAGCACAAAGTGCTATTTTTTATTTTTTTGTTGGATGCAATCAGGGTGAAAAAGTCACATCTTGCTGTAAGGGAAGACTCGTCCAGTGTGTTAGACTTACTGTGCTCTCATTGTTCTTGCAGCTCTGTGGCTTTAGTCATAACTAAGCATGTTGTCTGTCTCTCTGCAGCTGGCTCCTCCGTGATGGCAGCATGAGACTGAGGACAACTTACCCAGGCTTCACTCAGGCTGTCAACACTTTTTTTGACAAACTTATACCAAAAGTGGTTCCGCTGCAGGTAGCTTTTTGTCACTTTACCGTAAAAAAAACAAAAAACACCTGTTTGTAGCTGCTGCTCATCCAACGTAATGCAATGTTTGTGTTTTATAGTTTAAGAAAGGGGGTCCTATCATTGCAGTGCAGGTCGAAAATGAATATGGATCTTTTGCGAAAGACGAAAGTTACATGCTTTTCATTAAAGAGGTAATGGGATAGGGTTGCTTACATACATACTGTAAACAAATCAATCTGATGATGCTTATATCTTTAGCTGTGCCGTTTTGTTTTATTTGGAAGGCTTTACAGTCCAGAGGGATCAGTGAGCTCTTGCTCACATCAGACAACCACAACACATTAAAGTCGGGGGGTGTGGATGGAGGTAAAGTATTTATTATTTATACACATACACACACACACACACACACACACACATAGAGATGAGCATGTGATCTCCCTTCTTGTAGCCATCAGATCAGTGAAGCTGCAGAAGCTCAATCAGAGAGACATCCAGGATCTCAATGCTATCCAGGTTTGTATCTCCCACAGTCTGCTATTATCTCACGCTGCTGGACAAGCACAAGTTAATAGTTTGGGTTATGTTCTGTTTGTCAGCCCAACAGCCCCACCATGGTGATGGACTACTGGACCGGCTGGTATGATGTGTGGGGCAACCTCCACCATGTGCTCCCTCCAGAAGGTAAGTGTGTGTTGGCTTTATAGATGAAACAGAGACTTGTTTATCATTGCTTACATCCTGGGCTCACTTCCAGCCAGGGACCTTTGTTGCATATCATATCATACCCCTTTCTCTCTGCACGTATTCCCTGTCTTCCTCTGCTCTACCAATAATCAAATAAAGTGAAAATACCCAGCCCCCCTTCATGAATTACTCATATTTCTCGATATTGTATATGTTGCTGTTATTATTATTTTTTGATTTGCAGATTTACATATTAGTAAAACCCAATTCTGCACCAAAACTGAATGAAGACGCAGTGTCACTTTCTTTCTCACTCTGTGAACAAATACTCTCGAGCTCAAGTCTGTAGTCTGTATTAGTTTTATTTTCCTCTTTGCTGTTTTGCATGAGAAACGCCAGCTTCAAGCCAACGATGTAAATGTAGATGTATATGACTGTATGTAAATCTATGTAAATGTAAATGTCTGGACCAAGCTGCTTTTGAATGAGACAGGTTTAAAAGACTTCAATGATGTGACTTAAATAGCATTAAAATTATGAATGAATTACATTCATTCTGTCATTTTGTTTATGGTGAACATGCCTAACTTGTTGTCAGATATGGTGTCCACGGTGAGAGAAATGCTAAGGAGAGGCATGTCCGTCAACCTCTACATGTTCCACGGAGGATCCAGTTTTGGCTTCATGAGCGGAGCGCTCGCTGATCCTTCCTACAAGGCATTAGTCCCCAGCTATGGTTAGTTCCTCTGTGTCATGTGTACTGTCAAAAAAAAAAAAAAAGTCAGAATATTACCCTAAATAACCAGCAGATGGCAGTGCATAATAGTTAATCTATATTTTCCAGATTATGACGCTCCCTTGTCTGAAGCTGGGGAGTACACTCAAAAGTACCATCTCCTTAGGGATCTACTTTCTCGGTTTAGCAGTAAGTCGAGCTGTAAATATAGATAGTAATAATAATGAAGTTCTGTATGTGAGCATATGCTGTGACTGATCTTTCCGTGCAGGAGATGAGAGTTTCCTGGACATGCCAGCCCTACGTTACAGGGAGGCTTATGAACCAGCTATCATGTACCAGCACCTGTCCTTATGGGATGCTTTGAGCTTCACTGAGGGAGTACGTTTTTTAGATGTTAGATTGTCTGCATACATGCGATGTGCAAATTGTTGTTTTTCTGTCAAGGTTCATTTCTTTCTTTCCATGTTCTCCGCAGCCATTTAGGTCACTTAAACCAGTAAACATGGAGAATCTACCTGTGAACAATAAGAATGGCCAGTCCCATGGGTACACCCTGTATGAGACCACCATCACCAGAGGAGGTTTACTGAAGTCTGGAGACAATGTCCGAGACCGTGCACTTGTGAGTTATCACACTGTCCACGAACCTGTCCATGAGTTTCTGGCCGGGTGCAGTGACTTCCTTAAGAAGACAGAGGAGACTTCAGTTATAAGATATGAGAAATAATGTGTTAATTAATGAGCATTAGAGGTGTTAGTAGGCAGTACGTGGTATCACATGTCACAGTCTTTGCATGTATTTAGTCTATTTCCCAAAAATGTCAAACTATTCCCTTGTTGTCAGTGGTTGGTATATGTTGTTGGTATACTTACAGTATACAGTACAGGAAATACAGCACATAATAGTTGTAAAAAATGATGGCTGTGATAATAGTTGGCAAACCTAAAGCCATCATTGAGATATGTCATTCAAAAAGATAAGTTTATGATATCATTTATCTGTCAGTGATCCTTCCCCCCCCCCCCCCCCCCCCCCCCCCCCAGGTGTTTGTAGACAGAAGCTATATCGGCCTTTTCAAGCGCCAGAGCCTGGAGCTGGCAGTTCCTGATGGTAAGGTATGGCATCAAGACACTGAAAGAAAACACCCAATACATGTCATTTGCATTTTGCAGTGCTTTGCTGGGGTGATACTCTCAGATTATTAAAAGCATAACAAGTGATAACTCTACAGGGACGGAGAACCTTAAGTTTCCTGGTGGAAAACTGTGGAAGAGTTCACCAGGGAAGGGATCTCGACAAACAGCGTAAAGGTGATCGACAGACAATATGCGCTTCATCGTTATTCCTGCTGTTAAATCACCTGCGCACTCAGTGGATTGAAGTACAAACCAATTTTGATCTGTGTTCTTGCAGGCCTTGTGGGAGACATTTTATTAAACAACATACCCTTGCGCGATTTTACAATATACAGCCTGGATATGAAACCCAGCTTTATTGATAGGTTGGTACGCTTTATTGAATCTAGAGCATATCACTTTCATTTGTCTGTAATAGTATTTTTTGAAGTGGATGCCTTGTTTCAGTCTTTATCAGGCACCTTGGAAAACTCTCCCTGAAAACCCCAGCTTCCCAGGCTTTTTCATGGGGAGGCTGTTTGCGTATGGGTATCCGAGCGACACATTTGTGAAGCTGCCGGTGAGTGAAGTGGAACGTTTGATTTCTACGTTATGCACATTTATCTGCACGTGTGTTTGTATGTGAAGCCATTTAATTGTGTCCTTGTGTCCTTGGCAGGGTTGGGAGAAAGGTGTTGTGTTTATCAATGGGCTGAATCTAGGCCGCTATTGGTCCATCGGCCCCCAGCAGACCCTCTATCTCCCTGGTCCTTTTCTCAACAGCGGAATCAACCAGGTACAACTGTGCACAAGCCAACATTTGTTAAAGGAATAGTTCGACATTTTTGGGAAACAGTCCAATCACCACCAATAGAGCTCACTAATTAACATGATGTATCTCATTTGTTACATCAGTAGTTACAGCACATAAGCAAACAATAAGTTGAGGGTTTTTTTACACTGTAATTTTTATATGTACAGATTAAACATCTTTATGGTAAGATAACCGGCTGCTGACTGTCGCTATCTCTCGGTACTATTCTTTTAAAATGTGTTTTTTCCTCTTATTTTATACATTATTACACTATATGTGAAAACACTGCCAGTTTCGATTTTTCTCTAAGAGCTCTAACTCTTGTCTTTGTCTCACTTTTTCCCCATAAAAATAATCAAGGTGATTGTGTTTGAGGAACAAGAGGCTGACTACAAGGTCCAATTTGAGGACACGCATGATCTCGGCATGGCAGCAGACATCCAGTGACTCATGAGTCTTTTTTTATCTTTTTATATAAAATCTGTCTTTTGACTGAGTGCTCAACACACCAGGTTGAGTTGGTGATAATATCAGTGTTGTTATATCATGGTCGCTGTCTAATATAACACATTGATCAAATCTCTACTGCCCATACACACACAGCCCAATATTTAGCTACATCAACTATCAATCAAAGACAGAGAGGCATGATTGTAATAGAGCAGTTTATAGCTATGTACATACAGTACCTTTAGTTACAGTGACTCCTTAGACATAGAGCAGAATTACCGTTATCATTTTACCTGTGGATTTCTAGATAAAATGTAACAATTTCTGTCTGGAGATGGCAGTCATAGTTCATATTGTTAGATTTGTATTGCATGTGTGAATATTCTGCAAAATGTGTTGGGCAGCAGTTACCGAACCGAACATGTTGACGGAATAATGTAAGTCGAGGCAGGAGTGATGTGAACAACCGTCAAATGATACACAAGCAGCAGCGCGGCAACATCAGATGCTCATCCTATAGTTATAGTTCAAGGTTTAAGATACTTGTCATACCTATAACTTTTAACATTCACGCAGTCTGAGAGAACATTTGCATTTGTTAGCAGCGCCACTGCAAGTCAATGAGGTATGAAATCATCACTTGCAAGCCAGCCATCCGTGGTGAGAATAATTAGACTGTGTAATACAGCTATTTGAAAGGATGCACAGTCAGTTTGTGGAGTAATGGCTTCATATCCCATTTAGTCTCACAAACATAGCTCACAACTAACAAGTGAATGGTATGAGGTACTCCGAAACAATAAATAATTCTGCTGAGAAACCTTCATTTCACTCCGTGGGATCTTAATTAGCTCATGATGAAGCCTGTAAAGAGGACAGGCCTCTATGAAAACCTCTCTTAAAGACCTCGGTAGAGTTACAGCATATCAGGAATAAACAAGAGTGCGGAGTAAATGACTGTAAGAGACCACATCGCTGTTACATTATAATAAATCATTGCTCCGTGTCTCTGTGTGCTCATCATGTGTAGAGTGACAGCTGAGCATGTATGCGTGTGTGCATGAGGAGATACACGACTCCTAATTAGTGCTGGGTTCATGGTGCTATCTAAATAGCTCAGTGTTGTACAGTACAAGTGGGGAGGGCTCAGATCCCCTCAGTGCAGTCTGTCAGTCAGTGCGGACCCATGTAAGACAAGGACCCCTTTTTATTCCTCTGTGCAGCCCTGTGCCCGACAGCCAGCCCGCTTCAGAACAAAAGGGACCTATTTAATGCTGATTGGATGGTTGGCTGGTGTTGTCTGCGCTGAGAGGGCTCTTTATTGCTTGCCGTGCCATCTCTTCCTGCAGTTTAAATCGCCTAACATCCTTTGTCTCAGCTCTCCGAGGAGACCTCAGTGGGCAAGCTCCTTTTGGCAACTCCTTCCAGTGTCTCGCATCAGCCGCTGCCTGAGAAGCCGGCTTGTTTTTGTGCAGTTGTGCTTTGATACTCTGTGGTTGTACACCCACATGGCTTTGCGCTGCCGGGGTTTGGACGTGCGTGCCTTCATTTCCGGAGCTATGGTGAAGTACAGCTACCGTGCAGTGATAATAGTGTTGACCCTGGCCGTTTATTTACGGAGCTCTGAGGTTGGCTTAAATCCACGTAGAATCCCATGGAGAAACGCCTCCCCTGAAACCACAACAAATCAATCAATCAGTACAATCAGTAAGGACAAAGGGGGAAAAACAACGCTTGTTACAAACTACAGGAACCATTTATGAACACGACTAAGAGCCAGAATGCTGAGCTAAATGCTTTGTATGACGATAACAATGGTATTGATGTTAAGCAGGAATGTTTACTGGCCATCTATCCAGTTGTTATTGAGAAATAACAACTCTGAACCACAAATGCCAACCTCAATGGATCACTATGCGGAAAGTCAGGAGATCAGCAAAGTCATTGAGATAGATAACCATAATGTCTCCAAAATGGTGATCTGGTAGGTACAGAGATTATCACTTTCACTGGATACGTTAACTTAATTATCCCTCTGGGAAAAGTCAGATCTCATCCTAATCCATTTAACAGTTATTGAGAACTGATCACACCAATATTGCCATCCCCGCAAAAGTCAGGCATCTATCTTATTGTGCACAGTGAACCAACCAACTGGTCTATCCCCCAAAATAATCACTTTGTGGAAACGTTGTAATTTGCATCTCTAAACCTCTATCTGCTATTACCTGTGTCAGTTGAAGTATGTCATATCTCCACATTAGAGTCTGTAAATCCTTTCTTGCCCTCATTTACCAGCACAGGCTTCTCCGTCCGTGTGTGCCATACTAATACCTGAAGGTAAGAAGAAAGGAAAGTAGAAATACAATCAGTATGATGAAACACTACATACATTTAAGGCTGTGCAGTAGTAATAAACTATACACCATACTCTCAAAACGGTTTTCAGAGGCAGAGCCTAGAATGTTTTCAATAAGCTGTAAGCATAAAGGGTTGGCTGTAAGCTGACAGTTTACTGACTTTAAGAACAAATTGATATGACAGCCAAGGATATCAAGACACATGGCCTTACACCGGCAGAATTTACAGATGCAGCTTGTTTTAAAGCCAAGTCACAGGGTTCCATACATTTTCTCACCTTAGTGCAGTTAGCAGCTTTAGGTTCCAGGTCGCTGAGGGTCACAAGCTCCTTTAATAAACTGCTCTCCTGATAACCTCCTTTCACCCCACGTAACTTGAAATAAGCCTGAGGTTTAGACAGGACGAGGCGCAGGTTCACTGCAAAGCCAGCCATGTCGATGGCAAAAGGCCGATGTGGGTCAAATACAGTTTTCCAGCCGTACACCTTGCCCAAGTTGTTCACTTTAGGGGACTCATAGCGAAGGCCGCCCACAAAGGCCACAGGCCACACTGATACCTTTTTGGTGGACCTCATCTGATAATTGGAAACAGAGACAGACATACATTCACTCATGAGAGTCCCAAATACATCGAAAAATACAAATGTAGCAAAGATGAGGAGGAGGAGGATATTTATATCACCTCCTCAAACAGCTCTAGACTGTACGTGTTGTCATCATCTGCAAAGTAGACAATCCCTGGCTGGGTGTTGTTTACACTGAAGGTCTCCCGCAGCCACCTTAGGGCAAGGTTCCTCTGTATGGTGCCACGTGGTATACGGGGGTCCCTTGTGTCCCCGCGTAACTTGTAATTCCTAGGTGTCTCCACGTTGAGGTGGGTGTAGTTGACTCCCGTCTCCTGGAGGAGACGGCTGACCAGGGCGGTCCTCCTCTGGGAGTCCTCCACCAGGATCCAGTGCAGGTTGGGCACATGGAGCAAAGTGTTGGCCAGGCGTGTCAGCTCTGCCTTCTGCACTGGCCGGCTGTAGGTGGGAGTGACGACGTGGATGGTGGACAGGATGTCGGACCAGGGCGGAGGCCGGCTGTAGACGTACTCTGTGCGCACCACCTCCACAATGTCCCGGTTCTGCAGTGAGCAGGATTCCTTGAATGCAAAAGTGTTCCTGGAACGACCATCACGTCTGTCATCTAGGCAGGAGGGGAAATGATTACAATGAGCCTCTGTGTGTCCTACATTCAAATATGGATTCCTTCTACTACATGAACATGCCGGCTTTTTGTCCTTCGTGAAACAATATGGGCTTTATTTAATCTGTAACTGTTATCATGTAAGCAAGCAAACCTAATCTTCTGTGCACACATACACACTGGCTTTGTGGCTCTTTATCAACTTGTAACATTTACCCTGAGGTTAGAACACACTCGCACACACACACACACACACACGCGCATGCATGCTGTAAATCACACAAGCAGCTTTGTTGTACACTGCTGTGATGAAAGCAAAATTGTTCACTATCTCAAACCATCAGACTCTCGACTGCTTTTTACCCTTTCGTGTAGCAAGCAGAGGAGTGATGGTGCTTTGGTGCCAAACAGTGATGAGCAGTGTCCAAGGCAACACAATCAACACTATGGCGACGATGTCTCGTCTCTTCGGCATCTCCAGGGTCAGACCGGAGTCATGTCTCTACCTGCAAGACATATCATACATGATGTGACACGCAATCATAAGAACCAGAGGGCTGTGGAATAAGCTTTTTAAATGACAATCTTCATATCTCACTATTTCGTTTTAAATGTTGTGTATACGTGTATGTATCATATCCAATCGGTTTAGTTTTCTTTAATTTTCCACATTGTGCTAATGTTTCTGTATTTATTAAAATAAATACTTACTAAAATGGGTGCATTTTTATTATTTTATTTAATAGGCTATTTATAAATGAAGGGAACTGACTTTTGTAATTTAAGTGCTATATATTTGAGCTTTTTTTTAGGTTGTTGCTGTTGTTGCTATAAGGTGGAGATATTCAAAGTGTCTTCTGCAAAATTTCATTTGGAGTTATCGTTTTTTCACAAGCATTCAGAGTTATATTTAGCACAGTGTCTTCAGCCTATGAATGCATAAGCTGGTTCACCGAGTTTCCAAATCCAATGGCCTGTCACTTTAATGCTCTGTGAATTGCATTTTGAAGTCCATAGATGGGTGGCCCTCTATTGAATATCAACATACTGTCGCTGCAAGGCAGACACCACAAGTAAGGAGGCATTTTGTTCAGAAGCAGAGTCAGCCTGCTGGAGCTGCTGCACGACTGAAAATAGGTCAGAAAATGCTCCGAGCTTTCTTTTTGTCTCATTTGAAAGCGTACTGATGTGCTACAGAGAACATTTGAGCTAATAATTCACTGCGTGGCTGAAAGGGTCAGGCCCTCTTCTGCCTGTAAACAGTTGACAAAGAATATGTTGATGCCGTCCTCGTGTCCACATAAAGATGTGTCCTTGAGCAAGACAAATTGCTCCTGCTGTGAATGGATGAATGAAAGGCCAATTGTAAAGCATTTTGGATAAACAAGCTATATAAATTCAGTCCATTTCCATTCATCTTACCTATGTTTATATCTAATACACATGGTCGTTCCAAGGACTGCAACTGTGGGCACAGAGACTGTGTGTACCAGTAGTTCAATTCAATCGATATCCCTGCAGAAAGAAACCACAGCATGAAAGGATAACTATTTTCTGACAGAGGTTCGTGTATCTCAGGATAGAAATGTAGATATGTAACAAAGTTTTCTGTCATAAGATGATCCTGTGAGCGGGTACGTCTAGACTTACAGGATACATGGGGCAAACAATAAAGTTTCATCTACATTGTTTGTGTGCTTTTGGTATGATGCATTACTGAATGTCCTCTGTGTTATATTTGTAAGTGTCAGGCATTTCATTCAGGCAGCTTTTACCTGGTCTAGGTGCAATGCGCTGGCCATACAAGCTTTTGTGTGGATGAAAGTCTCAAGAAAAAGACATGCTGATAGCAGACATATTGCATCACACAAGGTACATATAGTATCAGTTTTGGTTGGTCATTTCCTGCAGTCACATACAGTATTTTTCACAACAAAACCGGCTCTTGACTTTTGTTTCCTCTCTCTTCATGAGACAAATTCTCTGCTGGTTAATCACAAGTCTTTAGACATAATTAATCCTTGATTAAAAAGGATCAACCCCAGCCTGAGATCAAGGGTTGTGCTAGCTAATTAACACATCAGGATAGGTTTAATAGGGTCATGTTTGAACAGCATGTCAGCGATATAGACAGGCTAATTATCTATGAATATCATGCTTGCTCTCCACCTCCTCACTATTTTGTATCAACCATTTGAGGGCGGATTAGTTTCACGAACTGTGCGTGGCCTTAATGGATAGAAAGTGTTGGATCACGGAAACTAGGCCAAACAAGATGTGTCTACACTTGACAGTTCACGAGTTATGAGTAGAAGTGTGAGCTTCCTTCAGTGTCAAAAACAAATTTCAGCTGCAAAGAAGCAGCGTCAAATCTCTTACGTAGGTATCCTAAAAAAAAAAAAACCAGACCAAAACAAAAACAAAACCATCTTGGCGGAGGTAATTAATGATGAAAATAAAACCACTTACTAGGCTGTCTCCCTGACAGATGTGCTGCAATGAATAACAATTATCCCTGTCAGTCAAATTCAGTCAGCTTCCTGTCCTCAAGGTGCACGATCACAGTCAGCTAGAAACCGGATCATGGACCCACACAGAGACTGAACGCACCAACAGCTAATTACGCTTTGTTTTATCACTTTTATCAGCAAAATGTCCATGTTTAAAGAACACAACAGCACATAGTGTATTAATACAAGGCTTCAATACTGGATTACAGGCAATTCATCCAAAAACATGCTGGATTTAAATAATCTAAGGAATTTCTTATTTAAAGTTTTGATCATGCACCAGAACAATGAGGAGACAGTGCAGACTTTACAAGTTTAAGATCTTGTTGTTCTGTCCCAGTCCCGTTTTGCATAATATTTATGATATAATATTTGATTTAAACATTGAGGTTCATATTAAAAACATAATTTTAATTAAAATATAATAACATCTGCATTGTTTCCTTACACAATATACAATATGTGCTACCTGTGTTGTATAAGACTCATATTCAACCTGATGCAAGACCTCTGTAATACCACTGTGAATCAGGCCTCATGATTTACTGCTCACTCACACCATTATGTGCTGCAGGTGATCCGCTGCAGGCACCCGTCACATGTGGAAATGGCTCCAGTTAAGTTTCCCCGATGCCTCTGCACCTGATGTTCAGCAAATCTGGGCTGGAAAACATTTTCTTAACCCTAGAATACCCACACAAGTCTCGTCATGTGATTTTCATTGTGTTGCTACTGTCTGAGTTGCGTGGGTCCAAAAATTTGGTAATTTTTCCCCTCTCTCCCACAGTTGTCAGTGATGCAGGAAGACTGTGCCTTCACCAAACAGGGCTCACATGTCCCAGGAAGGGCTGGGCCAAAAAACAAGTTCCCAGCTCCATTATTTTTATTTGTTTGGTAATTTCTTGTTAAGTATTACCTGATTTTTCAATAATTTTCCTTTTTAAAGGCTCCCTCATAGCACCTTTTTTTATTTTATGATATTGTATATTGGGAAATTAAAGAAGAGTAACTACAATTTGGCATAGAGTGTTTTACATAAATTGATGAAAAGTGTATTTTATCCGGGATATTATATCTGGTAAAATAAAGCTGACGTTAGTGATGGTCTTACTAATTTTAATGTTAGGGTTCTGGGTTAAGACTCTTTGAGACACAGGAAGTTTCCTGAGCAGTATTTTAACATTATGGGCCCTCAGGAACATTATTTGTGTTGAACTTATTGTCTATTTGCCAACACTACATCACTAAATGCAAAGAGTCTGCCCGTTTGTTACTGACCTCTGCAGGAGGTAGACGAGCCAGCTTACTAAAACTGGAACATGCAGCTGTGATGCTAAGATTGATTTTCAGCTTCTTAGATTGGCGCTATAAGCTATGGTAAATAGATAAACAAAATAATGACTGTTTCCGCAATTTCTTATTTTTAATAAATCTTATGTTTGATAAGTTCATGAATAAATTCATTCAGTATTGTGTTTTTTTTCAGCTGTGCTAACTCGGCCGTAAACATGGAAATTTCACTGTGTGCAAGCACTGAACCATGAAGCCAATTTAACTGTTGCCTGTCAAAACACCAGTCCACAATCTTTGCACCCACAGGGCGAGATAATTCCATTAAATCACATAAAACTGACCTAAACACATTTTCTTGGCTTTCTAGTATTTTACTTTGACTACACAGCAAACCCGTATCTGCTTGTGTACAAGGATCTGATTGTGCTCTCCAAAACTGCTTTCTTTAGAGGGTGAGTAATGTCTGCAATGGCCTCAAGCATAAGAAATGACCGCCATAACTAATCAGTGCAGGTATACATACAGCCCTTTTACTGCTAGACTCTGATCTACATCACAAACCTAATGATTCCAACCCAGTGCTCACTCATGATAGACCTTGACTGGTTCAAAGAGCCAGTAGTGGAAGGAGGAAGAGTGGAAGATGGTGTTTAAAATGTATGGCACAGTTCATGTTAACTATATGTCTCTCTTAATATCAGACCTCTCAGAGAGGTGCTGTCTAAATCCTGTCTCAGTAGGGAAATCCATACTAATATTGTCTGAGCTAATGACAGTCAAATGGTAGGGGCTGCCTGGGGCTACGAGGCGGATACAAACTGATGAAAGATCCTCTATTTAAAGGGTAACAAGACTGGAGAGCACCGTGCAGAACAAAAGACAGATAAGCCCATCATATATGGGATCCGTCTAAATAGTGTCAATGATGCTGACCTACAACACTAATTACCACACGTTCAACCTCCAACATAAAGATGTGCAAACTTTATCCGATGCAGCCCTCATTACAGCGAAGCGGTTCCAAGCACATCCTTCAATCCCTGCAGGCAGGTGGCGGACAGAGTCTCAGATAAAAACAAACTGCGATATCATGTTCCCTTTGCATTAGGCTACATTTGATGCTATTGTAAGAAATATCACTTTTGGTTGCAAATGAATCGACCAAGCAGAGGGAGCTTATCAAGAACTTAGGGGAACCGTATGTTGTGATAGTCTTTCGTCAAATCCTCATTATTGTCATCTGAATCCAGCCGAGTGTTATCAATCCCTTAAATCCTAATGATGACCTGTGTGTGTGTATGTGTGTGTGTGTGTGTGTGTTTATGATAGACAGCTGCTGGTAATCAGTTTCTGTTATGTTTCTATGTGATGCTTGCTCTATCCCTTTCATATAGTTTGAAGTGTTGCAGGTGAGCATACTCAGGTGATCCGGGAAGTAAGGCATGAGTCTCTCTGAAACAGTTTTTTTACTTCAGTACTTTTCGTTTCAGCTTTGTTCCTTTAGGTGCTGCTGAAGTTTTGTGTTTTGCACATTTTGCTTCATAATAGAGGGAAAGTTATTCCTTTTCACAATCATATAATTGAGCACTGACTCTCAATTCAACCACAATACGATGTTGATTAAATAAAAACAACAACATGAATAAAGTGTAAGAGATGTATACTTACAGAGATGACTGATGATCCAGTTTCATCTGATTCTGTTGTGCTGTGTTAATGATCAAGGTGCCGTGAATGGTGCCGGGCCTTGATGTGTCAGCTGTGATGAATAAGTTCTCTTCCTGGGGAAGGAGCGTGTTTGGCGCACATACAAGCAGCAGAGTTGGGGTGACAACTAACGGATTTCGTTCACAGCATCCGGTGGGTGCTATCCAATCCTCGGGCAGGGTCGTGTCCTCAGTGCCAGCCCCTGTAGAGACAGAGGAGGTCATCCCTCTGGAAGAATGCTGCTTCTCATTGCAAAAACAAAGGCTGGGATTGTCAAAGCTGATAGCAAGGGGACGGGGCGGAGGGGCAGCCATGGCCGGAGGATTCGGGACAATAGAATAAATCACATAAAAAATGTCACAGCCTCGCAAATGGAATATTGGCTTGGGGATGAAGTGGGATTTGATAAAAGTGAGAGAGCCATGCTTAACGTGGGGGTTGTTTATCGGGGGCATGAACAACTACAGACACATGGTCCACTAGTCAGACAGTAAGGGCATTTCTGTTCATTTCCTGACAGGCGTTATGAAAGGAGTGCATTCTGAATGGACTCCTGAGCTTGAAAAGTCTAATAGTGGGTAAAAATATTCTATATTCAAGAGAACAGAAGCAGCAGTGTGAAAGGCTGTACAGCCCATAGAAACAATTACAGAGGAAAGGATGGCGATCTTGTGCTGTGTGACAAAGTGCAGTCGTGCTTGTAGCAGGTGGTTTAGATGAGTGACTATGACCTTTCATATTTATGGGAGATTAGGTCAGTTGAAATCACACCTACTGTATTGTCCACCAATGTAAAAATAATCATATATATATATATATATATATATATATTATATTTCATGTCATATTGTTCACACTGTAATTACTAGCAGCAAATACATTCAGCCCAACCTCTGACTTGTTCATTCAGAGTCAGATATATGGGACATTTCTGACATATCTCTGACAAATTTCTGAAATCATCTACTGAAGTTTCGGCAGTTTGATCTAACCAATATTATTTCAGCTAATTTAAATGGAGTTATACACAGTTTGTTTGTGGTTTGACTTGTTAACGAATGAATTATCAACAGGAGAAGATAATTTAGGACATTTATCTAGAGTGACAATATTGAGGGTAACTATCTTGGAAAAGTCACCATGAAGGGGATTTAAATCATATTTTTCCAAAGATTTTGGAGAACAATCACATCAATTATCTTCAGACACAGGCGTCTGCACTTAAACCGGTGACGGTCAGGTGACACTTCATACAGTCGGTCCATTGTGCTGGATTAGTGACTGACAACATGCTCTCCTTGTGTTTCCAAACAAGTTTTATTTCAGTGTAGTTTCCAGCGGTGAGGCCAGTAAATCTCCATGACTAGGATTTGTCTCTTAGGGAAATATGCTTGTTCAGTTTCTTGTTGAGAGTTAGATGGTAATTATGGAAGTGCACTGCATTCACTTGAGAAAAAAACAAACAAACATTTGCCTCGTTTTTCTGAATTAATGAGATAATTATTTCAGAATTCTGAAAAAAAAAAGTTTTCATGGAAAAAGAAAATTCATTAGTGAGTTTCGGATGTACCGTAGCCAGGCTAGCTCTTCACTGCTTTCCAGTCTTTGTGCTTAGCTAACTGGCTGTTAGCTTTAGTTTGACATTTACCGTACACAAATGATGTACCGTAGCCAGGCTAGCTCTTCACTGCTTTCCAGTCTTTGTGCTTAGCTAACTGGCTGTTAGCTTTAGTTTGACATTTACCGTACACAAATGATGTACCGTAGCCAGGCTAGCTCTTTACTGCTTTCCAGTCTTTGTGCTTAGCTAACTGGCTGTTAGCTTTAGTTTGACATTTACCGTACACAACTGCAAATTAGCATATTTCCCAAAAATGTAAACTTTGTAGTTTTAGTTTCAGCAACTCCGAAAACATCAAAGATCATAATGTATTATATGTAAGTAGTATATGCCACAGTATATGTGTGTGTTTTACAGTGAACTTTGTACTTTTTAATGGACACTAATCATTTTTCTTCATTAACAGCGAATCATATGACCTATATGTAACGTTAAAAAAGTTGCTACACAACTTTTTAATCATACACAGCACAAATATTTTCCCACCAAAAAAGCTCAACCCACTCCAGTTAGCAACTAGCTGGTGAATACTGAACTGTTAGCAAGAGCCATCCAGAACTGTTTGCTAATGCTAACATGCTAATGTTTACCATCGTACCATGTGTCTGGTTTTGGAGCTGTTCTTTCCCATTAAGTGATCAACAACAAAAAAAACAAAACTTTTATTATACCATGTCAACAAAATTGTTGCCTTCTATCTCTGTACACAAATGCCATTGACTGGCAGGTACACTGCAGCCCTCTGCTAAGCAACAGTATCCACATTAATGTGCTAAATTATTACACATTCTATATGTTGGTTGGTTTATATGTAAAATTGAATTTCTCATGGGGTTAGTCAACAGACTTCCTCTCCTCTGTTTATTTCTCTACTCAAGCTTACTTTCTCATGCAAACCTTTCCCAAGCACCATGATGTATTATTATTATTATTATTATTCCAGTATCAAATTATTCAAATCAGTCATCTAAAATATTTATCAGATATTGCAAAGAGCATTTGGATATGTATGCACTTAATGACCTGTTGAGTTTTCCCTTTCTGTATGAGCCTCATTTTCCTCTGAAAATCCGCTGTTTATTCATGCATATGTTATGTAGCAGAATAAAACAGCGTTTATGAACAGCCTTTTCATGGCCGAGCGCATTAGCTGCATTATGATCTGCGGTACTTTTTGTAATAATATGCATGTAAACAGAAATAACAGCCTCTCACCTCAACACTTCTTCTCATGACTGGTGTGTGTGTGTGTGTGGCCCAGGAAATCATTTCCAAACAACTTGTCATGTCTTATTATAACATGACACAGAATATGGTGAGAAATATGTTAATAGAGTTGATCCAGAAATCTGGCCTCGACAGAAAACGTAGGATTATTTTTATGTGGCACGCCCACTGTGAAAGAATGTAACATTAGTTCTTGTGCTTTCAATCTTCCATCATTTCATCAATACTCTATCTGCATGTGTTTATGCAGTGAGGCTCAGAGAAACGCCATTCAGTGTTTCAGACAGATGGATGATTAATGGGATGCTGATGCAGTTTCGAAGGTGTCACATACAGAAAGAAGTGTAGGTGTGCCATTAAAATGCAAATCATTAAGTCTCAAATTTAATTAATAGTTTCTGTTGTCTGTGATGAAAACACAGCTGCTGTATTTTCTATCTAACAGTTCTATCTCTGCAGGGAAAATCTAGCTCACTTGCTTTGTGTGTTTTGTAGATGCACATTTGTGTACACAGAATATAACAAGATAATAAATGCTGCTTTTGAAACTTGGCTTCAATGATACAGGAGGTTGGCAGTTGAGAGGATCTAATCATGTGTGCTTCATCGATTTTGGCTTTTTTTTTGTCACATTTGGCTCTCAGCTCTACACTTGGCAACCACAACACACTACTAGTATAAGTTGACCCTGTAAAGCATGGACGTCTACCTTTATTCTCTAACTGTGCTGCTGTTACAGCATTTACTGTCAGAGCGTCTGTTGTGATTTTGGATGGTAACGTGTGACTAGATGAAAAAACAGACAATCCCCCAGGTGATTAAAGTTCATCCTGAGAGGGGACATGTCCATACAATTCCACAGTAATCCATCCAATAATTGGAACCATAATAAGTGTGCTTATTCATAGAGCAGATGTTCAGATATTTTGCAACTTTAACCTACTTCTGGCACTACATTAAAAGCCAGCTGATCACCAAAGTCATTCAAAGTCATCCGAAGGTCACCATTAATATCTGTACCAAATTTCATGTCAGTCCATCTACTGCTATGTCAATGTCATAGTTGCACTACAGGAAAAGTCATCCTCTGGGGAACATGAATGTCCACAAAAATCATGGTAATCTATTCAGTAGTTATTGAGATTTAGTCTGGACCGAAGTGAACTGACTTACACATCCACAGAATGAACATGGTTTTACATGGATCATGGTGTTGAGAGTAAATAGTAGGTCCTGTGACTTAACTAAGTGATGTCCTATCCTTGTCTGGCATCCAGTGAAACAGAATGTTCCTCACATACTCCTACTCAAAGTACAAAGTATTCAAAGTATGTTGGCAAGTTGCCATTTTCTCATGTCTAAATAGTTATTGAATTAACTTGTCAGTCAAACAGTAAATGTTCACGTAGGAGTCGTCCATATTTGAAAACCTTCCCGTGTTTGGAGGCAACATTCTCAGGCTGTTAAAGTAAAGTTAAAGGGACAACAAGCAAGACGCGAGCTAGTTGATGATGCGTTCAACGAGTCTACCAACGCAGCACCGATATATAAAGGTTCAACATCACAATGTCAAGACCTTACACAAGCCATCTTTAGCTGAGCAGTTGCAACAGCATCACGCTGGTTTCCGTCTGACTTCGATCACGAATGCAACTCATACACCACCCTCTCCTCCTCACACACACTTGCTGTTAGTCACACACACTTAGTGTGAATACGTTAGTTAGTATTCCCAGAAAGTCCTCATTTGTCAAGAGGATGCTCCAGAATTAATCTATTTAATTTTTTCTATCACCACTCATCATGCATTGACATATAAATATGGAATTAAACCGATCAGGAAATGTGATATTTGATGTTCAGTGGATTATTGGTGGAATATGGGTAGAGGTTTTAAAGAATAAAGCTTTTTTTTTTTTTAAAGCTTTTTTTTAAATTGCTCTTACAAAACAACAACAAACTACTGTGAGTGAGAGATGGTTAAATCATTTAACAATATTAATATTTAATAAACAATTAGTGTGGGTGTATGCAAAACAGATTTTCACCATGAAGATGTTTACAAGTACAGACGGTGTGAAGTATTAATGAGTACTGGATAACACAGTGCCAACAATGCATTTTACAGCTCTAAAAGGGAAAATGCTGCCACTTACATCACATTTTACATTTGCCATGAAGATATTATTGTCTTTATATTGGCTTGATTGAACCATATACAATATAACAGATAAAACCACCAACCACTTTGTATTCTGTAGCATCGTCCGAATGAGAAAGAAGTGCTGGAGGAATAGTTTGCTTTTGAGAGAAGAAACAACTTATTCTTTGTTTTCTAAATGAATATTTGAATGAATAAGCAGTAGATCACACTGTTACCTGGTCTGATATCAGGTGGAGTGTGCCCAGGCCACTGACAAGTAGCTTATTGTGGCAAATCTTTGCTAATTTTTACCTAGAATGTACTTTATGTTACAGACATTAGAGTCAATTTGCTTATTCTATGACTCTTTTCCATTTCTTCTACTGTATGTACTGTATATGTTACACGGGTATGGTACAAACTAAGTGGGAATGAGATGAATATGATCAAACTGTTCCCCCAGTTAATATTCCCATTTTCTTGCTATTTTGCATATTGCATTTGTTGATAGTGTAAATAACTATGCTCTTGTTTCCCTTGAGGGAATCAATATTTATCAAAATTCACGTCTTATCGCAATATCCAATCCGCTACATATGACCATAATCAAGATAATAATTATGTTAAGATGCTTATATGACTGTGTAGTAATTGCTACATTCTTATGATAGCATTCATATAAGCAGCCAGAGGCGAATGACATCAGTTCCATCAAAACTCACAGTGTACATGATTGCTGAGCACAAGTTTAATAATCTGCCGGGAATGTAATTATCTTAATCCAATTATTGTCATGATCAAAGCAAGAAATAACAATCTTGTGCAAGTAGTCACAGTTTAATGGAGAAGCTTCTTGTTTTGCCGTGAAGTGTCACTATTTGAAGAATGTTAAAATACTCCCAAATGCAATAGGTAGGCAATATAGAAATCAAAAGTAACTTTTTCAAGCAATCAGAAAAGTGAAACTAGGCAAAATTCGAAAACTTAACATTCAATCATATTTCATTGATTGGAAGTTTTGTGCAACTCCCACAGTGGCAATTCTCTTCTAACACAAGTGAAAATCCATTCAAAACAATCACAACCCCATATACAATCAGCAAGCACAATCAGCAAGCAAGTGAATGCATCGCCTTGACTTAATCATAATACATACAGAGATTACATTATATAGAACCATATTTATACTGCATACCAACATCCTGATTACAAAAACACACATAAACTACACACACACACACACACACACACACACACACACATATTTATTAGTTTCTCAGTTGTCAGGAATGTTTTTCCCCAGGGAGAAGTGACTTTAAAAGTAGTGCAGTAAGTTTTAAATCATCCAATCAGCGCGGCTCATTTTGCAGAGGAAACACACACTGCTGTTGGAGGAAGGAACAATCCCACTTGAAGTCAGACTCACTGTGTATTTTCTCATTCACTCTATATATTGGTACTGATGGGTGTTTTATGAGTGGATTGAGGCAAAAAATTATGACACTGGGACAAAAAAACCCTAAAATTCATTTCAGAAATTGAATATTCAGAAATTTCTTCGAGTGACTCATGTTTCCCAATATACCAAATGAATAAGAAAGACCAACACACTTTTGTTACGCTCCCACCGGTATTGGTGTTTGTTCCTTTTTTTGTGCCCACACAGCGGACTAATTTCCCTTTTGTTTTTTTAAATCAATCCATTTTTATCGGCGTGAGGTCCTCTGCAAAGACGACAGAGTTGTGAATATAATGTAAAACACAGTCAGTTAGGTGTGATACTGCCGGGCTCATGTTTTATTATGATATGTAAAAATATACATGGCGTGACATGTCTTGCTGATTACGGTCTTAATTGGCATCATCAACCTGGACATTGATGGATAAACAAGCCAATAAACATTTCACAAGTGACAATGTGCCAGTATTGTGCATTTGGTAAATCTGACAAATTTGTTTCCATACAGGTGCAAAATACAGCACAAACGTAAGTGTGATCTTACAGTAATTATTAATAGGATGAGAGTCATATAATGGAAGCACAACAGATGTTATTTTGTTATTAAGTGCATTCATGTTTACTGAATCATCCAATTCATGGCTGCTGCTGCTGCATACACTGTGCAACTGTGCAGATTTAGCTACATGTCTTTGTTCTAATTTTGACATTTCACACTCAACAGGTTGCAGCACAAGAGAGCAAATAGACTAACAGGCAGTGAAAATCAACCTCTATAAGTTGTGCCGTAAACTGATTTTATGTTGTGCGTCATTTACGCTTCAAATCTGTCATCAACTAAATTCAAAACGCTGTGACCCAGAGATCAGTGTGATCCATGTCTCCCAATCACCCAATGCACACAGCAGAGCTTTGAGCTAAATGCTAACATGTTCGCAATAGCTAAATCTCCATCCGAATGCATGTTTCCACAGCCGCTGTTGCAATGTGAATATTAGGAGTTGGGTTGTTGAGATAAGCAGCTGGTAGCACAAATTTAAACTATTGCAGAAGAAGACGCAACATTTTTCTTTTTCATTTTTTGTCAGTTTTTTATTTTTTCATCCAGTTTTCGTGTTTAGGTCACATGCTTCATGTATGTCATTAATTAAGTCAAGTCTGTTTGCATTGTATCTTTTCCACCATTTCCACTAAATTTCAATGACAATGTCTTATGTAGCAGAGGCTCAAGGGTTATGCTATTAGTTCTGCAGGTATTGTTTCCTAAACCTAAAGTACTGACCTGATGCTTTGGCTAAATGAAAAGTATTATTCAGTAGATGTTTTACAGATATTGATATATTTGAGGTATTCTACCAGTGAAAACCAATGGCTTTATAATTATCATTATAGTACATCTTCAACCAAAAATGCTTGCTTCTTTGTAGAATGAATAATTAAAAAAAATCAGCCACTGAACATTCCCGTACTTAAATAAGCGTTAATGATACTGTTCCTGTTTGATAGTATAATGGCCCCTTATTGTACATGTGGCATGAAAGATGACAGTTCTGTGTGAACTTCAGAAGAGTCAGCATGCCGTTTTGGTAGGATGATAGTGCTGGTTTTGGCGAGGGTCTGCTCTGTGTATTGATCTGCTCATGCAGCAATCCCTCGCTTGAAGTGAGAATTTGTCTCTGATCTGAACCAGCTTTCAAGTGGGCAAAAACAACCTCAAACAATCTGACTCAAAGGCATTTTTCTGTAACGTACATCAAGAGCACAGTGGAGTATGCAGATTTAAAAAAGACAGGCCTGCAGAGCTGGTTCAAAGCGTAATGATTTTCTCTTGAATATCTTTCTGAGCTATTCTTAATTCTGCTGAGACACATTCAATATGAATTACACATGAACTGATGCAGAAACAAAAGTGTTGGGATGCTCCATATGAAAACAGCTCTCTGATGATTTTCCAAGTAGATCTTAATACCAGACCAAAAATATTTCAACAAGAAGCGTTTGCAGGCACATGTGTTAATGAACAGACCAGTGAGTGAAGTGCAAATGTGAAATCTTCACACTTTATTACAAATGTCTGTAAAGATCATGTAGCAACGATGCAGCACTGGTTCGTGTTTTACACTGTTTTCACTTGATATGTAGCAGCACACAAATAGATTCTCAGGAAGTCTACACTTCGCTGCAGAATTTAAAATTGCTTGGAGTTTCTGAAAGCGAGAAAAACATCCGCACAGTATGCCACGCTTAAAATTAACATATTATTTCAATGAGGATATTTTTTTTACTTCATATTCACAGTTCACATGTCACTTTGTAAATTACCAGCGAGACAGTAAAAATCGATGAGCATAATTTAAAAAAGGAGTGAAAAGTGAAAGCATGGATTTTTTTTTTTTCTGTGCTAATTTAAACAGTAAAATGTCTGCAGCAGTTAATTTCTGAATCAACTGTAATGATGGAAAAGTCAGTTTACAAAACTGAGCAGCCTGCCTCAGGCCACTTTTTAAAACCCTGGTGTTTCAGTAGTATCCTTGTTAGCAGGTTGTGAGTGAGTGCATCAATAACACTTACACTGACCTACAGTTTGTGCGGGGCTGCAATGTCTCACATCTAAAAATCACTGCAGGCTGAAAGTAGTACAAATAGATTCAAATATATTCTACATATTAAACAGCATCTTCATTACTGCGAGTACTTTAAAAAAAGCAGCGTTAGATAATCTGCAGTTTGCTCCAGACGAGTTGGCAGCGAGATGCCAGAAAGACCTCTTGAAGATCATCCAAAGTCTAATTAAAAGATTTACATTTCAGGAGTGCTGAGCAGAGCCCAGAACGACAGGCTACATCACAGCAAACAGGTCTGACAGTGAGCGTACAAAACACAGATCATAGGGGGATCACTCTTTTCAATCACATGATCAATGTTACTGGAGTGTTTCATAAGACAGACCAGGCTTCTTTCTGTGACTGTGCGAAACACCAAAGGAGAACTGTAAAAAGAGCCTTAATGTGTCGTGCACTCTAATCTGAAAGGGTCGGTGTTTCTCAGTCGTCCATAGATCACCTGTCAACATTGAAAGTTCTCTGTAGTTGAGCCAGATAGACACCAGAGGGTTTGACAAACTCATCTCTGTTGTGACTCTTGTCACACTATAATATTAGACTCACGGAAACATTAAGAAAGACATCCATAAACAGTCAGAATACATGCCCTGTCTGTCCATACTGCTCATATGATAAAAAAAAGCAACCGATCAATGGAAAGAAAAAGGTTCAGCTCTACCTTAACTGCAGACTGCTCAGCCACTTCTCTGCATGCCACCTTCTCTTCCGTTGCCTCCGAGCTCAGATGATCTCATCAAGACAGATATAAAACACCCTTTGCTGCCGTTAACGTCTCAACAGTGATGTTGCCGTTCATACATGAACCCTGCAGGAATGAATGACTACAGGTGTACATGTTAGGACTGTGCTCCAGTGCTCACAGACTGAGATGTGGGAGAAGAGAGGGCAGCTTATTTAGAACTAAACCCTCCCTCCCTCCCTCCCTCTATTCTACTCTCCTCCCATCGCTCTTTCCTATCTCTGTCACTCTTTCTCTCCTCATCTCACACTTCACCTTTTTGCTTCCCCTTTTCCCCTTTGCACCAAACCAATGCCCTCAGCTTCCTTTTCTGAGCTGTCTTACTATTAATACTAATTATCTGATTCCAGCAGGAGAAAGAGAGAGGCAGACACGGCTTGAAGCAAGACATCTGTGACTGTATTTATATGGGACTGAGGGAGTCTCTGCTTTGAGGGCAGGACCAACCCCCATCCTCTCTGAAACAAGCAGCTACTGGCATGTACCAGAAAAGGATCGACAGCCTACACGAGTACGAGGGGATGAGAGGGGAAGATATGAAGAGGCAGCATTACTGTTTACTATAACAAAGACGCAGAGATTGTGAAAAGATAGTGAAAATCTTATATCTGCTGATTTAAACAAGCGCAAAATCGCCTTCACAATCTGTGGGACGCAATTAAATTTTTTTTTGACATTGAAAGATCACCCGTCGGGAACTATTAAGTGTTGCTTTTCCTCTTTTTGAAAGGCGTGACATTTAAAAGAAATACTAGGCTACTGAATCCACCAAACTTGAGCCTAACCTTTGCTTAAATAATGGATTGTGGCTACGCATCATGTGACACCTCGGTAATTGGAAAACAATATGAAAATCCACGTGGCTCACTGTAGCAGTTGTAACATTGTACATTAGTACATATGACTCTTATTATTCACTACATTGACTAATGGCAAGAAAACAATGTCATTTTAAATATGATGTTCACTGAGGAAGTGAAATAACCCCCCTGAAGCCATCAATCATCTTTTGTAATCTTTCTGCTCTGTGCTATTGAGCTACACTTCAAGAAAGAATGCAAACACCACTGGTTAGATGTAGTTTAAGAGCATAAGTGATTGTCTTAAGTACTATATTTGGAGCAAGTACCAGTTGCTGTAATTTAGCAGATTGCGTGTCAAATGCATTAGAAAGCTCAATGTCTACAGATACCATTTATCTGTATATAGAGTTTTAATGTAAATAAATGTTGTTTTTTTTGTCTTCATGATGCAGGCCTCACTGTCAGTAACAAGATGCATCATCCCTCCCAACGTCATCAAAATGAGACCCAAGGGCGCAGCAGCTGTAGCCTTTCCAAGTTTAAAATTTGACCTTTAAGTTTTGTGCCCAATCACAGCGATTTGTAAGGAAGGCTGGATGTGAGCAGTTTTGTTTATTTCTCTGGAAGTTAACCGCAGGCATTTTTTTTTAACGTTCTTTCTTGTTATGGATCTGTACGTTCTCAAAAATGTGAATCAGCACTGATTTATTTCAAATGCGTTCCAGTGTCTTTCTGAAATCTACTAAAAAAAAATGCATAATGCAGAAAGTATTACATCCATAATGAGCTTGTGATGCGGTTTCTAATATTTTGCCAAACTTAAATCGTTTTAAATATTTAAATATATCATAATATCTTGGTGTTATTTTAAATATAAAACAACATGCCATGTTAAATCTCACTCTCTGAGCTGAACTGTTACTTCTTGATTATAATAGTTTTACTTTACTGCATATGTCTACTTTTAGAAAATAAAAAATATGAGTACTGGAAGTACACCAGGTCTCATGAGTTATAAACATGTACAAATGATGGTCTTGTAATGTACAGAGTGCTTGAGAGTGCAGCAAAGTCACAAATGTGTGGGAGCTGGTCACAGAGGATGCTTCATAGTACGTTGCACACCAGTGTGCTCTGCATTGCCTTCCATCTGATTTTAGTCAAGTCAGTAACGTGCCATTGCATCGCTGTTACTGGTGTGCGTGTCAGTCGGTGATAATTGGATGCTCTACAATTGTGAACTATTTTTCTGTTTCTATATGTCTCTATAGTTTGCCTTGCAAGAGGAACAAGTAGGTCAAAGCGCCTGGGGACACTGTAAGCATTTTGACAGACTTCCAGATCTCCTGGAAGTTGGTCTCCAGGGGGGTGATGCAATATTTAGGGCAAAGCCCTGCACAGTAATCTCCTTCCTGGAGCTAGTGCATCAGAGAAATGGGAAATATAGTTTTACAAAAAAAAACCAAAAACAACCCAAACAAATAAAATACTTAATAGATAAATACTGTATGTAAATATGATAAAGCAATGAGTGATTGATGACACAAACACAGATGGGTTTGTGATTGAGGTAGTCAGCTCTGGTATAAAGTTTGAACTTGTCAATATGCATGATTTGGTTTATAGGTTATTTTGAGTACAGTACAGAGTTATTAAGTAGAGTTATTGCATTGCCAAGACAAGTCCCTCATGGGAAAGCTACTTCTACCTCGTCTACCTTGTTACTAGACAACAGCTCGCACAAACTGTAGCAATGGTGGGGGAAAGGGGCTGCGAGAGAGAAAGAACAGGGCAAAGGAAGTTGCACGGGGAAAAAAATAAATGGCTCAACCAAGTTGAATAGAGGGGTGTTTTGTCTCTGGGTGTCTCAATGGGAAGCCTACAATGTGTGTTAATTCAACCGCCACAAAAAGCCTTGAAGCAAGGCTTTCCCAAAGCAAACAAATCACTTCCCCAGCTCATTAGGTATTCTGCAGCTGATTCTTCCGTCTTTGTGTCGTGAACTGAACAGTAGAATAACAAATAGATTCAAGTTATAGGTGCAGTTCCCTTACTGAGCGCTGCCTTTGATTGATGCTAACACAGAAAGAAATCCCTGCCTTTTTTTTACGCCTACTAATATATTTCTTTTATACCTGCACACATTATAAAACATGGCATCACTTTAGCCTTTAGCCTTTAGCCTTTAGGCTAATGCTCATTTCACATTAAAGTAGAATCAAAGAGCTGCCAGATAAAGTTAGCAACTAGCATAGTCATAGTCAAACGTGAATCGGCTAATATGTATCTGCTGGATGTGTAGATAAGGAACTGTTAGCAAACATGTCATATCAACTTTATAGGACGACAAAATGTAAATTCTGTGTATACCTGCTGCCCCCAAGTGGCCAAAAAACATATTTTCACATGTTTGAGATGCTGTTGGGTTATGTATTTTATTTGTTTTGTATATTGTGTTTCTGTCATACTATAATATTGTGTTACATATGCTAATGTATAGTATTTACAGTACAGTTGGTCGACCCATGGCCGGATTAACCTGCTAAGCGCTGCTGGCTCGGAATCAGGATCCAATTTAAGGTTTTAAGATTAAGATTAAGATTAAGATTAAGATTAAGATTTACTTTTATTCATCCCTCAATGGGGAAATTATTTTTTTACTCTATTTTTATTTTACATGCATTTAACCCGGACACACACACACATGCAGTACAACGGCACAGACGTGCAGTACAACGGCACAGACGTGCAGTACAACGGCATAGACATGCAAATGTGGAGAGAGATGGTGGAGTGATGGGCAGCCAGCCAGACCGGCACCCAGTGAGCAGTTGGGGGGGGTCGGTGCCTTGCTCAAGGACACTTCAGCAGTGCCCAGGAGGTGAACTGGCACCTCTCCAGCTACCAGCTCACCTTCCATATTTTGTCCTTGTCGTGTCTTGCACCTACATGCTTATAGTGAGGTATGTATGTATAATTACACACATACAAAAGGTACAGACATTAAAAAATGGAAACTGGACAACTGAATGAAACTATGGGGATTATCAGTTAGCTATACCTATTATGTTCTTTTCCCTGCAGTAAAATCACAATCAAGCTGCCATTCAGATGTTTCTGTACTTTTATCTTTTGAGCCAAGGCTCGGCCCAAGGTTATTTTATATCAGAGTATGAATCATTAATGAACCAAATGGCCTTGCTTCATTATTCAATAACAAACGGTGCAAGACACTTGTCCGTGTTGATGTGCCTTGGTTTTAGGGCCTGTTAACTGTCCCCACAGGGAACAATGAATATTTAATTGGAAAAAAAAACCCCCAAACAACAACAACTTCATTCCAGGTGAAGAGGGAGAGCAGATTTAACCCTCCACACCATGTGAAGACTTTGATTTGCCAGAACATTTGTCTTTTACACACAAGTGAATTATACAACCTTGATAAATGCTCTAATGTGTAATCAACCGGTCAGAATAACACCACTTAATCTAATTAAAAACACACCTACTGTATATTAATACATAGAACTTTAGGAGAGTACAGATTGGTCTTCTTCTCATTTACATCATTATCATATTATTTATTTATTTATTTCACATTTTCATGCCTTACATTTGAGTAGAATTGAAATAAGCCTTCCTTTTTTTAGACCTTATATAAATTATACACTCAAACATATTTAATAATACAAGTGTACAGGGGTTTAAATATAAAGAATATTTAGGAGAAGTGTTGTCACTGCTTTGTGTAAAGGTCATTAATACGTGATGTTTTGCAGCCTCTTTCACTGATGCCTCGATGTCTTCCCTTTAACATCCCAGTCACACTTTTGAAAATGTTTTAATAATGCTGTTGAATCAGCCTCACTATGATTGTTTGCTGCATCAGCCAAATGCTGAGGTGCTTTAAAATCAACAGAACCTGCAATGTTGCAGTAGTACTGTCCAGGAAAATGATGATGGATGATGGATTTCTAGTTAATAAAGCCGATGCAGTTATTACAGTGTAACTCTAAATGGGGTTTTACTGTTCCGAAAGAGAAGTGACCCAGCAAACTGCACACGCTGGATCTGCCTTTTAATAATTTACTTGCATAAAGCATAACATTGCAGTTTTCACACACTGACACTACTTTCTTTCAGTTAGCGTGTGTACGTTTTGCTGTAAACACAAACTTAATTTTCCTTCCCTGTGGACGTCGGGAACTTTGCGTGGATTTAACTTTTACACGCTCATTAATAAAACATATCTGAAAGATTTTTGTTTGCCTCATGATTCAGGAACTATGATCCCATATATGAGCAAAACAACACCTCCAAGCAAACACAACGTAATGCCGTGTTCATACATACAGCTGGATTATAGTGGGGAATATAGTACAGGTACGAGGAGATATTAAACCTTTGACAATCACACGCTACCTCACATCTTAAACAATTACACTTCCTTTACATTTCTAGCTGTCCTGCAGTTGAATATGAAAACAGTGTTTGGTGCACAGCAGTAGGTTCATATTATATCAGATTGCATTTGTGTATGAATATGAACTTGTCAGTGCGATTTAGCTTTTTGTACAACCTGTAAAGTTAACCAGTATCTGCTTGGATTCATAAGCATTCATCATCATTCATGCCACTATCATGGCATAGTGTAATCAGCACACATTATGGTAGATGATGATAAAGCTCTTTATATGGCAAAATGGATACATTTGTTCCTGCATCTTAGGAAACATTTAAAGTTCACTCTTCAATCAGAATTCAATGAAAAATTATTCATAAAAAAACACTGTAGGTTAAAAAAAAAGAAATGGGCCAAATTCATATAATCCCGATGCTTTTAACATGTATTACAAAAGAATAATATGTGATTTAGGGCCATATAAAATCATTTTACTCAACTTGCACTAATTGTCCACCTTTCTCCTCATAGCATTCTCAGATCTGAGTGAGAGTACCTGCATGAAAGCACAACTCCAGCTGACATCAGACCCAATTATTCCTTTTCCACAGGACGGATCTGCTCTATGTACGGCACACAGCATGACTGGAGGTCACACGTCAGCATGACAGAGCTTCAGTGACAGGGCCAATCAAATGGGCAGCAACTGGAATGGAAAGCAGAAAACTCCTCTTATATGCTATATGGAGCCTGTGGTGCACTGTATTCAGTCGTGGTATGACTTGATCTAATTGGCCACATTACCTATGGACTTAAAGCAAAGTATAGTGTTTAAGGTGCTCGTCTAGCATGTATCTAGACCCAGCCTGAAGAAACCTGTGCACAAATCCAGGAAGTTTCTTTCTGTATCCATCCTTCTCCTTGACTGTCTAAAGTTATGCACAGGACCGAAATGAAAAAGCACCACATTAGATTAGATCCCCTCCGCTTTTATTTCCATATCCTCCCACAACATAAGGAGACAAACAAGCTTGTGTTTAATAATGAGGGCCCGAGCATGAAGACCTTTATCTTGGGAGGAGACTGGGCAAATAATGGCAGTAATTAACTGAGCGTTACTCCTCAGCGCGACCTCTCGAGAACCCCCACAGTCATCCCTGCCCTCACTGCGCCACCTCCTCTGCCTAAATTGACACTGCTGTCTAGTCTGACATGCTTTCTCACAACAGGGTCTGCTTTTAATGCCGTGCACAGGAAACCATTTCATTGCCAACAGCTGGATTGCACTTAATGCAGTCCTTGCTCAGCGCTAGCACAGAAGGTCAATATTTTCTTTTCTGCCGTTTTACTTTTACTTCAGCATCTGTGTCAGTATCCAAACACAGAGCTGCTCTAAGAAGTCAGCCATAATGAAAGACGGAAATTAACATTCTCGTTATGATTACTTTAACAATTATACAGGCATGAAAGGAAACAAGTCAGTCGTCACTTTGGAATCATCACCTTATACATAATTGTTCATTTAGTGCTGGGACTGTGTGAGGTCTGCATGAGGGGGATTTGTTGCAGGAGGTGCTGCAGCACACTTTGTGCTCCTGTGGCAGCCTGCAATAAATCACTACGCTACGATAATTTATGAATACGAGGCATGATCATTATGCTTTGACAGCTCACACAGCTACTATCCACAGCACATATATATTAGATCAGCCAGGTTAACACCTTCATCTAGGCCCTTTGTCGTGACAAATTGCAGTGCACAGCTGCAGGGACTTTCAATAAAGAGGACAGCATTGTAGTTTTCTCCTTTTGGTCTTCATAACAATGTCTGCCCACATATAATTCTTATTATATTGTGTTTTACAAAAACATCATAACGCAACAATCGGCTTTGCACACATCCTCATAAACATGACATGATGTCATGAGAATGTATGGTTCGTTGTATTTTATTTTTCTGAGCTCGTAGTTATAAACCTATGCAGCTTGACGTCAAAGATTGCAGTTAGTTTGAGAGGAAATTGAAATAAATCAGCTACTGAGAAGCAGTTTGTTTTTGACAGGACAGGCACCCCTTGCTGTTGCGTAAATGACTCTGCTATCAATGGTGAGACCGGGTTCAGAAATCAACCTGACATTTTCCTCCTACCGGATGTGTCTTTTTGGCTGGAATCTACTATTTTGAATCATCATCGCTCTGGCTGCCTTTTATTGGGCTTCCTGCTGTTGAGCCTCACAGCGTGCACTCTAATTGCTATATCAATAGCATCCGTTGAATTGTGAATTTTCACATTTCAACCTTACAGTATTTTTTTTTTTAATTATGAGCCACTGTATTATAACCATCAACTTACTGTTGACATGTGCATTGAGCCTTTTTTTTTAACCTCAAGAAAAAAGATTCAACACAATGCATCTATATCACTCCATTATATTCCTTCTCCAAGCTTGAAACAGTCTTCCTGACACTGACTTCAAAACAAAGTGTAATCAGCCAACAGAAAAATAAATAAAAAAATAAAAATATAAAAAATCTCAGCCAGACAAGCTTTTTTTTTTGCTTCTCAGGATTTCACACATGAGGTGACAGACTGAAATAAAGACTGTCAGAGGTGGTAAAATAAAACTAAGATTGAGTTTCTTCTGCATTATAGAAATACACATTATCACCTATCGCAATATGTCATTTTCTAAATGTCAGGCAACAGCACGTTCTGGTCTGAACCGCCTCTGTTGGTGGAGAAACAGCGCTTAAATACTGATAATGCAGTTGTTCATATACAACATGTACATTTTCATTTCATCTTCTGATAGGTTGTGTAGAATACCCTTTAGGTCAAGCAAAGCTAATCTGTATGTCGTCAGTCAGGTGAAACAAATATCTCTGGGTATCTGGGGATGATAGGTTATTTGCAAGCCTCCCACGTGTGATCCATTTTCCTCCATCTGACTGTCAGCCATGCCAGTGTGACAAATAACTTTGTCATTTGGAGAGTATTGGGGCAAACTGGGAGAGCGCTGGCCTCTGAAGAAACATGAAAACACATATTGCAACAGAAAATAGTTTGGCAACAGGTTCCAGGGACTCATGCCTATATGACAGTGATAGTGCCTCACTGTCAACATGATTCATCCTTGTCTCAATGTGTTATAAATCACGCCCAGTAGCTATTTTTTTTGGCCATTAGCGAGATGCTGCAAAAAGGTGGAAGTTCTCTGAGTAGCTGCAATAGCGTCATGCATTAATATTATAAAGTGCACTTTATGTATGGGTTGGAACTTGCCATCAGAGCACTCACAGGGTACAGCCAACGCAACAAAGAGAACATGAGGCTGACAGTCAAGACGTTGTGTTGTTGTCAAGGAGCTCAATGCTGTTACTCATTGGATGCACCTGAATGTGCACAGGCCAGAACAACATGTGGATACGCATTAGTCAGAGACGGAATATTGTAAAAGAAAAAGTATGCAGCATGGTCGGTACCTTAGTATCAAACACTGCAGGTTTCCCGCAGCAGTGGGGGATTAATGACTTTTCTGTTTGTTTGTGGTGGGTTGAAGACTGTTTCACAGCGGGTTGTTTCCCAGGAGTAAAGAGACACAGACAGAGGTGATATTTGGTGATATTTTACATGAAATGAAAATGCTCTTGAGAAGTAACGCCGATTCTCTTACTACCTCGACAAATCAAAGTGGTCAAAGTATTAAGAGAGAACGAGTTAGCAATTATAAATCTACTTTTCTCAATTAACCCATTATTTGTTTGCTCTATAAAATGTCAGAAAATGGTGAAAAATGTTGATCACTGTTTCACAGAGCCCAAGATCATATCCTCAAATGTCTCGTTTTGTCCACAACAATCCACAGAAGACTTTTGTTTCTGGTCAATAACTGATTATCAAAATAATTGGCAATTAATTTAATAGTCAATTAATTGAGTAGTTCGACCCACAGCCTTTTTTTTGTGTGCAGAAGGATTTATATCAGGATTGTGATGTCATTGTTTAGTAGATTCCTATATCTTAAGCGCCCTCTCTGCTTTGTTTCTTTTAATTGGATTTATTTTTCAAGGACGAACAAAAACAAAACATTAATCTCAATGAATAAGAGCAGCTGCGTTGTAGCAGATTTAGCTGCTTTCCATTTGCAGTGCTTGGTGGGGAGAATGAATGGGACATGCTCTGGTGTTTCCACTCTGACTGAAATGGCCTTAATAGTGAATGATGGGATACAGATCCCGATCTTATAGTCTGTATCTTTTCATTCACCAATAATAGCTTAGGTACTTGCAGTAAAGGAGGAAAACACAGATGCTTTTGCAAATAATGAGGATTGGAACATGATTACATGCAGTATAATCCACATTTTATATAAATAAAGATTAATAATTGTTGATCAGGTTGATCTGTAGTTCTGGATCAAATATCAAAAGTATTTCGAGTTTATGTTTGCACCCAAAATATAAATGTTCAGAAGCTTGTGTTGTGTACCTTTTGACTTTTTTTTTTAATGAGTCATTTTAGATTTTTTTAAAGGGCTAGCTATCTATCTATCTATCTATCTATCTATCTATCTATCTATCTATCTATCTATCTATCTATATATATATATATATATATATATAGATAGATAGATATATATATATATCTATATATATATGTGAACTCTTTCTTCATCTTTCATAAATTAATCTTTAGTACAATGTGCAGCTGCGTTTATAAACACATAAAGACACACAACCATTACATCCTCTGTACCAGTTCAGCTGCTTCTATAATGGAGAAAATAATCCGCTCTTTGCATACTGGATACTCTTTACATAAATCACTTTAGAACTGGGTTATTATCATTTTTTCATTTATTTTTCTTTTGTTGTGTAGCTGCATATATGAAGCATCCTTCTATATCATAAGTAATGCATGGATTTTTTTTATTTTTTTTTGTTAGAGAAATGTGAGCTCTTATCTGTTAACTTACACCAAGCAGTTGACAGCAGGCAGTTTTGTCTGTATTATTTTTTTAGTGTGATATTACATAGCATTACAATTGGACATAGCCAATGTTAATGTTGACATTTTGATAGTTACTTTTCATAGTTACCGCAAAATTATACATTTGTGGCAAGAAAAGTCTTGCAGCTTGAGATCTGAGCAGGACTGGAGCAGATGGTTGAAGACACAGTGAAGACACATGACTTTATCTCATGAATATCCATTTAAAAACACAAAGCACAAAGTCTTTGGCACCACCTTTAAATACGTACATGAACTTGTCTATCTCATGCATATTCACCAAGCTGTAATCTGTGTGGGTGTCATATTCCTATTAGTTGTGATACGGAGGAACTGCTACTGCTTATACAACATAAGAACATTCCTCATCCACTTTGCCCTGTCTTATATGGACAGACCATTTCCAATTAGATTCATTTGGAGCCATTGTAACAGCAGATTAATCAAAGGTAAAAAATGACGTAATACTTCATTTACTTTTGAGAAAGAAAAAAAAAGATACATACATATACGAAGGATGAGCAAGTTTTCTTAAAATCATCTGGGATTGTGAAGTTTGACTGAATCTTAGTGTCCCTTTTTTCACTCTGTAAATTACATCTTCCTCAGCTGGTAATTGTGTTTCATGGTACGATGTTCTTTTTTTCCAGAAGGCATCTGAACAGCTGTTCCAATGCTCCCTCGACACAAGGCTATTAACAAATAAGGATGAGAAAACTGAATGATTGTCTTCATTTGAGTGCTGTACCTGATGATAGAGGTTGAGGTATTTCTTTCCTTGTTAGGATTGTATCAGAAGACCCATAAATGACTAAATGTAAGAGAATAATATATTTCTTTATATTTCTATTGCTTGATGGTGTTCTTTGTGTTTTTGCCACAGGCCATGGACGCAATGCTATCATTAATGGGAGATCTTCATAAGATTGTTATAATGCGGATAGACTGTAAAACCAATACACAAGAGTACCATTAATATTCATTAGAATTTACTTTGCGAGATTAGCTGGAATCCTGCAGTTATTTTAAACTAGATCATTTCATTTTGAGGACAGCATTGTAATAATTTAAAGCATCTTTTACTTGAAGAGTGTATTCACATTAGATGAAATGGAGGGCAATGGAAGTAAAATGCCCCAAATATTAATATTAATAAGTTATAAACAAATGGTAGCAGTAGTTGCTGGATGGATTGCCATTAAGTTTTGTACAAACATGCACCCTGAGAGGATGAATTATATTAATGACTATTTTGATCTCTTGACTTTTCCTCTTTGCCAAAATTTTTATTTGTCCAATGTTTGATTTACGACCAATAACCTGAAGAATTAAAGATATTATATTATGATGTGACTGTTGAGTGCCAATTAGTTGATCAAAGTAGATATGCACTCACACATGCCTGTCACTGAATGTGTGTGGGACTGAATTCAATACTAACCTTCATCATGTCTGTTTCTCACACAGTGCATGCTGGGAAATATGCTAATATGCTGATCATGTCTCTTCATAAAACTTAACTCATCATTTCAAGTCAAAAAACCCAATTCTGTCTTTCCATTGACTTTATATGCAGTCACACCATGTCTAAAATATGCCTCACATACTGAACACAGCTGTCTCATTGCTCTCAGGATGCTCCAAAGCAGCACTTGGACTAAACAAAACCCATTTGAGCATCTTACCTCAGGCAATGTAATCTTATCTGAGTTAAAGAGGCTCAATAAGCTTAAAGGTTAAATGCGTTTTTAGAAACACACTTATACTTAGATGAGAAATGATGATACTATTCTCATATTTGCACATTAGATATAACGCTGGAGCCAAGAGCTTACCTTAGCATGAAGTAGAGTGAAACAGCTAGCCTGGCTCTGTCCAAAGGTTACAAACACCTCTAAACTAATTAATTGACCGATTAAAGCAATTAGTGACTTCCTGGAGTCTCCGCTGGTTGCCTGGCAACCTCAAGTTAACAACGAGACTCACCACACTGGCCAAAAAAATAGCCTAGCCAAGTTTTCCACAAACCATGTTAGCTTTAGTGGTGGGCCATTAACGGCGTTAACGCGCTGCGATAATGTGAGACTCTTATCGAGCTATATATCTATATCTATATCTATATCTATATCTATATATATATATATATATATATATATATATATATATATATATTAAATGAACCTCCTTGTTTGATGAGTGTAATGAAACACACGGTGACATACGTGATAATTATATGACAATATCACAGTGCACACAGTGATCACTCAGATTGATTGCTTAATAATTGGCGAGTGTCTTAAATGATATGTGAGGTAATTATGAATAATGATTTGAGTGTGTGAAAAAGTGGGTCTGTATGTGATTGTGAGACAAAGATGAGAAAAAGGTTGTACTCAACTCTCTCTCTCTCTCTCTCTCTCTCTCTCTCTCTCTCTCTCTCTCTCCATTCTAATTCATTTTCCCATTCATTTATTCTGTTAAAATTAACATAATGTTTGTGCCGGCCTGTGATTTGTCTGTATAATTCAACAATAGATGACTTATTTATGAACGTGCAACTATCCAGTGATTAAAGTCTAATCATAATTGGGTTGCTTCCTGTTTATCAGTTATTTACAGCTTGCATAGAGAGAGGAAACATATCAACATTCCAGCACATGCTTCATCAAAACAGGCTTTGAATATGACTGATATATATTGGTATATTAGTAAGTGCTTTACTCAATGCACGGTCACGAGGCCTTAAATTGTAATATTTATAATATCCCCACCAATAAAGCGGTATTAAAAAAATAAAAGATGTTGTTAAAACGCAACCATGCACCACCAATAACACCATGGATATCTGACGAGGTGGCCGAGTGGTTAAGGCGATGGACTGCTAATCCATTGTGCTCTGCACGCGTGGGTTCGAATCCCATCCTTGTCGAGTGATAATATTTCTATAGTAGCTCATGGACTGGTAGCTGGATGTTACTGCTGGGTCTAATGTTTTAGTGCTGAGCTTGTGTTTACAGTAAACCTTAACCACCTGTAAAACAGGTAATTGTAAAACAGGTAATTGTAAAACCAATTACCTGTAACTCAGTAAATTCCCCTACAACTCTTTGTAGATATCATGTTTATTGCCGCTCTGAATAGGGATTGCAACCATTTTTGTGGACCCACTTGAAACATCTATTAACGCTGTAAACAACTCTAACCAATCAGGACAGTTACTCACTGGATTGGGTTGAAAGAGAATTGTTCCGCCCCTTGGCCATTCTCTGACTCTACAGCTCACTTCACAAATCTGCTCTGCAGGTATAGTTACACCTCTCTTCCCTGTTCTCACACTGCACTCAGGGCTCAGAATTTGGGGAGCAGAAACTAGGGTTTCCACTGCACTACTTAAAGCTTCTTTGAGTAAGGCAGAAATATTCCTTGTTTGTATTGGTTATCTCAGCTATGACATTATACTTCTCTAGCAGACTTAGTGGTTTGATCTGTGAGAAAGTCCTCACTAACCTGCAAGTCTGTGAGTAGGTTCATGGTTATTCTTTTCATTTAACCTGTGGTAAAGCTAGTAAGGTACTGAGAACAAGCTTTTTGTCATAGTTAAACTCTGCACCCGGCTGTTGGGACTCAAACAGAACACACTGTTTTAAACTCTTTAAACTTTCAATTAATACTGCATTCACATTACACCTGGGGCCAAGCTAAAGATAAAAAAATGAGTTTTGTAGTAGGAGAGGAGAGGAGAGGAGAGGAGAGGAGAGGAGAGGAGAGGAGAGGAGAGGAGAGGAGAAAATGAGAGGAAAGAGGACCAAACCCCCTGCTGCCCACCCAAATTTACTTGTAAATAAAAACAAGTTGCTAACCCATGGCCACAATATGTGGAGTTGTATATTATATATGATTGTTGCTATCTGATGAGGTGGCCGAGTGGTTAAGGCGATGGACTGCTAATCCATTGTGCTCTGCACGCGTGGGTTCGAATCCCATCCTCATCGATTGCTGATGCATCTATAGTAACTCAATGTGTCATGCACTTGCAGCTGGTTGAAATGTGTTGGTGCTTTTTTAGAATGGCAGAGGTGGTTTTCAAAGACTACACTTGTATCTAGCAGCCTTTCATCTTGTTGTTTGATCTCAATGAACACATCAGTGTTTAATAGTTCAGGACTGTAATACCTGTAGCCCTTATTCAATACACCTCCGACACAGCCAATCAGCATGCTGAGACCATCTGATCACCCAAACGCCGCTCTGCAGTAACTTATATTGCTTCTTATAACCCCCCAGAGGAATTTACATTTTATTTCACTTTACATCTTTTCTTGTGTATGTTTTTGGCTCTGCACCTGTGATCTGTATTTCTAACTCCCATTGTTCTCTGCCCTTTATACACACACACACACACACACATATATATATATATATATATATATATATATGGATTTTTGTTTAATAAATGATTGCATTTTTTTTAAATAAATGAACCCTCAACAATAAATGTACCCAACCCCTGGTAAACATCCGCAGCAACCACAGCAAGTCTGCATTTGGGAGAGTGTCGTGCATATTTTTACCTATTGCTCATGTCTATATGAATTTAAATTTGCATTAACTCTCCATCCCTGCAAGTTCAGGATTAAATTGAATGAACTGACTAGAAATGAAATGCCATAGAACTAGTGCCATTTCCTCGACAGTGTGACTGACGCAGTGCTGCATGCAGGTTAAATTGGATCTGTAGGAAATATATTTAACCCCAGGGGTCAGGTCCTCATTCAAAGCAGGAGGATATAGAATAGAGGAAGTGACAGAGAGTTGTAATGGCCCTGCCAAGTCAGTCTAAAGCAGCAGGGGCTGAGTTTGATGTATTAATTGGGATCTGTGCTGTGGCCTGTCTCTCCTGCTGTGAAACCATGATTGCTGTTGGTAAAAGTCGATTAAACAAGCTGGGTAACTTTTTCTTCTCCCTTCGTGGCTCATCTGAACAGGAGCGGCTGTCCCAGAGTCATTATTTCTTTTCTTTTATATTCATGTGTTTTTTAATTAGTTTTTTTTTTATTTAAGTATTAGTGATTTGGAAGTTAACACAGATACAGAACATATGTTCCTGTTCCTGAGACATGTAATCCAGTTTGAAGTTGTTTTTTAGGATCATCTGCCATCAAATCAAATTCCTAAATATTTATAATGCTGCACTTAATCTATTAGATTTCCATTCAGAGTACAGATCAGAGTTGGAACAGCAAAGCTTTTCCCTTTTAAACTAAATATATATGCACAATATAATCACACAATATGAATAGAAAAGAAGCTGTAGAAATAATATCCAAATATTAAAAGTAAGGCTAAGGCTATAAATAAGTGCGGGGATTATTATATGGCTTTTTAAATATGCATGTTCAGAGGATTTTTACTTTTTTGTCTCACGATGCACAAACCGTTATGAAAATGTAATACATCAACAGTTAAAAGCCATGTCAGGCTGTTTGTGCTGCTCAGAGGAAGGGAAAAGTAGTTCATGCCTGGTATCTGTCAGAGGTGTATACTGGATTCTAATTAAGAATGTGGATTATATCCAATTAAAGACAACTATTGGTATTCTTTCCAGTTATCATAATCAAGTCCACTCATGCTATTTTGAGTATATATATATATATATATATATACTGTATATATAATAATTAAAGTCTAATCATAATTGGGCTGCTTCCTGTTTATCAGTTATTTACGGCTTGCATAGAGAGAGGAAACATATCAACATCCCAGCACATACTTCATCAAAACAGGCTTTGATTATGACTGTGTTGTGTTTTTGAAAAGCCAAAATGGTCCTGTCTATATTTAAGCATGAATATTGACATTGGATTAGCTATAGTTCCAAATACTGACAATATTCATACACAGACAAATACTCTCCAAATGTTCGTTTCAGGCCCTGCTCTCAGAATTACATCCACAAGGCATAAAGCTGAAACTAACATCTGAACATTGGAAACAGGTAATATAAGTTTTTGTTTTTAATATCTGCTGTAATTGTTCCTTACTTCTATGTGCAATTAGTCACTTTGTGTGCTGGGATGTTGGCACTGTTTTAACAGGAAAAAAAGGACAATTCTGTAAAAATGAGCCTTAGCCTGAAATTGTAATACTTTTCCTAAAGTGAACCAGAATACACAAGAGATATTTTAACTTTTTTAGAAAGATTTTTCTGGTTTTAATTTGACCCATATTTATTAAATAAAAATTCATAAATCACCATTAAAAATATTGCTGCATTGTTCACATACAAAACTTAACGAGGTAAATATAGCTGTCATGCAGGTCTGGACATTTTGGAGTCGTGTGATATTACATACTCAGAATCACAGGAACAGATTGACATTTTCAGAAATACACTTATTGACTTTCTTTCTTTCCAAGAGTTAGATGAAGACATAAAGTAAATATGAAGCTACAGCCAGCAAACAGTTAGCTTTGCTGCCAGCAGCCCCAAAGCAAAGCTTATTAACACATCTCATTTGTTCAACCCAAGTTCTGGTTCTACAGGGGGGTAATGTGCTGGATTATTTCCTGGCAAGTCTTGTAGCCCCCCTCAGGTTGCCAGGCAACCAGTAGAAAAATATCCAGAGTGAAAACAATGCAAAAAAAACAAATACAGGGGTGGAGAGCTATGACATGATCACTTTTATGTACAAAACACCCCTGAACAAATCCATAAGAGATGTCTGGAGATTTGATGAGGCGTTTATTCACATTTAAATACATCATTTAAATGCAGTATTGACTTTTTAGTCTGTCAGCATCAATAAATGCGACGGTATTTCCACAACTAATAACGCTTTAATTAAGTGAAGCAATTTTTTATGATAATCGGAATAGAAATTTAGCCGAGACCTGCGATTCGTTGTCTTTTTTTGTAGCATTTCGTTAAAAAATTTTTTTTAAAAAAAGGTGATTGAAATCCAGCAACTGAATTACTCTTAGTTGTGAGCGTGGAATAATTGAGCAAATCAGTGCACATATTGCTTTGTTCATTTGCAGTTTAACCAATTACTTTCATCTTCTGTAACTGCTTCACAGGCAGAGCTGGCTTTCAAAAGGTGACCTGAATATTCCACAAAATATCCTGTCCCATTCAACAAAATAACGTATGACATGTTTGTGAGGGTTTGACAGAGTGGTTGATCAGTGAGTCTGCGGTGTGCGGAGAAGATTTCTGTATCTGGTGGATTTTCAGGACGTTGTATTTGTAATATTGGGCCATTTGATTTAAATTATGTGCCAAGCGATGACTGCCTTATACAGCAGCTGCAAATAATACATTACTTTAGCTCCATCTGTTGGCCACAAGTGTCTTTGCACAGTTTCTCACCTAAAAGTATTTCTGGTACAACTTGCATACCAACACAGGCATTTTTTACATAGTGAAGCTAATCAGACCTCTACACAGTTAAATCTTATGGGAAACTACTTGAGATCACTAAACTCCACGTGACTGATGAATATATACCTAATCAAGCAAATCAAAAGTGAAATTCAATAGACCTTTTTCACAGAAGACATTAGTTTGTTTCAAGTCCTGGATTTCATCTTAATCGATTCCTATTTACTGTGCAGTGCACTATATTTATCCTTTAATATATACTTTATAATATACTGCTTTTATCAGTATACAAGAAAGCAACATATTTTACTCTTTTATGCCAACGAGTAATGATGCAGTATGTCATCAGCTGTGATTTTAGAACAAAACAAAGAGGCAGCACAATGTCTTTTCTGAAAATTCAAAGAGAAAGAAAATCGTTTTGTTTTTTTCTTTGCTGTTCCTGGACCTATTTCACCCGCATCAATTAGTCTGAACTCTTTCTATCTGTGAGTAGCTCCTTTGTTTTCTCTGTTCAATGCATTGTGGGAGAACAGTGCACTTAAAAGCTTCGCTGCATATCATCCTTTCAGTACATATTGTACTGTTGCATTCAGTATGCATACAACTGCAACATACTACTTTATCATAACATTGCACCTTGAACTTTGACCTTCTTGCTCATACACCTGTTGCAGTCCGTAACGCAAAATATGAATATTGTTGAAAAAAATCGGGTGGTGCTACATTTCTTGCGGTGGAGATATAACAAAATGCACATCCAGTGAATGCGCTGCCATGTGTCTGTGCTCTCCCAGCGGCTCAGTTGATGTGACATATATAAAGTGACATCATTTTGGAGAAGCTTCACCTACTTAAACACTCAGACTTTTAGTTTGGTTTGCTCTTGATTGTTGAAGTGAGTAATATCACCATGGCGACATCAAAAGAGCTCTCCTGTCACCTTCAGAAAGAAGGGTGTAGATGCAAATGAGTTTAGGAAGGAATTTAAAAAGATCTCCAAACGATTACAAATCAGCCACGTCACCGTCCGGAAAAATAAGTTACAAGTGCAGAACATTTAAAACAAATGCCTACATGCCCAGGTCAGGCTCTCCTAAGAGCAGCCTGCAAGGTACCTACAGGTAGCTCTCGACACAGTTGATATCAAACTACATGTATCTACCATCAGAAAGGGACTGTACACATTTCATTTTCATGGGAGAGAAAACCCTTACTGTCAAAAAAAAACCATCAGGGAAAGACTAAAATTTGCCACAAAGACAAAGACCAGAACTTCATTCAATACACAAGCAAACCATGACTGATATAACTTGAAGAGATGAATTTAAAGAGTGGGAACACTACAGTTGAAGGTAGTTCATATAAACCATATTTTAGGAAACTATTTTTTGTTTTGTTTTTTGAGATTTTGAGGTGATTAGACAATTCATCGCCACAGTTTTCATACTGAGAGAAGAAAAGAAAGAAAGAAAAACACAGAATAGCTTTCATTTCTACGCAAAGGGAAAAGGTGCTTGAACGGAGGACTGAACTCTTCAACCACTAAATAAAAGGAGAATGAGTGTTTTTCTTCTGAGTTCATGGTTCAAGTTATTTTTCAGATCCAGACTCGGTGAAGTTTTGTGTTTGTCCTCAAACACTGTTACCCATCTAACTTCATTAATTCTGCTTTGTGATACAGGCCCCAGATGTTGTGTTCAAGGATGTCCCACATTTGATGCCTTACAAACACACAGGAGACAGCAGAGACAGTTGGCTCTTTTCTTGCAGTGATATGAACTTTGAATTTTGGGCTTTGAAGGTCGCCTGATACTGGCATTGTTCCAGCTTTCCAGCTCCAGGTTTCCTCCAGTTAAGCACATTCAATATGCAGACTGTCAGTAACAGTAGAGCTTGATTGGCAGGCCACTTTAAATAAGCAATATTTGATAAAAGAAAGCAAAAAACACACACATGTGCAGTTAATAACATTAATGATGGCAGAATCCCATTTAGTTTTGCCCAATTCATGACTCTCGTTTGGCCTTTTTTCTGTCAAAATGTCTGCTTTGAAAAGGCTCTATAGGGCTAAACATTACAAGCACAGTACCTGTAGGAACCAGCTGTCTCCAGCCTTCAACCGACAGAGGGCAGCAGTGAGCAACGTTACTATTAAACCGCCGAATCCATCAGCACCCTCCTCTGATTCGTTAACGATATGATACCGTGACAAATACCAGCTTGTCTGTGTCACAAATATAAAGTAGCCTGTTTATAAATGAAGTCTGGCAATTGACTTGACATGAACCGAGGCGCAGCAGCGTTTGAAGCTGTATCCTGCACCGCGGAGCGGTTTACGTTTTTGCCACGGTGGCGCGCTGAACGCGGTGACGCGCGTGAAGCACATACGGCAGACACGTGAGCGCGCGGCGTCCTTTTTGCATGGATGGGAACCAGCAAGAGGGACGCGAGTGAAAGGTAACCAGTTTTACAGGCATTTGCTGATTGTGTGCGGCAGCGACACGATGAACAACAGTATAATATGGCCTCGAGCATCAACGTGCCTCGTCGCTTCATGTCGGCATTTGGTGAAATGTAGGCCGAGTGACATTGAAACGCTAACACCGCCCCACAAATCAGTTCGCTACGAGCAACTCTTGAGGACATTCTGTCAGTGTTAACAGGAACCTTTCTGTTTCGTGAATATACCAGTTTGTATACGCCACATGCCACAATGAAAAGCGGTTACAAAGACCACATATAGGCTGTCATTTAAGAGTAAAAGCCAAACCTGTAAAAAGAAATGCTGCCCTGGTAGCTTATTTAAGACCCTCTTAACTTTAATGTGTGGCTACTCTTCTAAAGTTTCGTGTTTGCGACACCTGATATTTTCAGGGTTGCTGAGTGTGAGGCCGTCAAACCAGATGCACAACCGGTTAAAAGGAGCGACTGTGATATTTATATAACAGCCTGCTACACGAGAGAAAGGCAGAACAAGCTAAAACATCACTTCATCCTGAACCTGCACCTGGTGACGTAGAGAGACGTTACCTGACGAGGAGGCTGACACACAGCATCACAGCCACCACGTAGCTCTACTTTAGCTCTCTATAAAGGGTCTGTTGAGTATGTTTAAATGATCCATCATGTGCTCATGTTAAAACTCTGTGTCCAATAGAAGCTACCTTATCAGTGATTGTTTCTGTCTTATATCATATGTTGTATGTTGTTTGTTTATTTATTTATTTGTTTATTTATTTTATTTTCAGGCTGGTGTAAAGTTTCCCTCCTCTGTCCTCGCTCCTACAAGCAGCAGCCTCGCACATGCACAGTGCTACCAGCCTGCAAGAAGAGAGTTTACTCCCATGAAACATATTTATTCAGTGCTGCTCAGCCGGTGCTGCATCTCCGTTGTCCCAGTGCAAACAACCAGCTGATAGCATCGACTTTTTACACAGAGCTCTATAATAACAGCCCTGCGCTCAACCTGATGCCAAATACAAGAATACACTGAAGACTTTGAAGACATTTTTTTTTCCTCCCACATCATCCTTGAAGTTTTTGTTTGATCTAGTGGAATCATGGGGGCCACAGGTTACGGCTACTACCGCACGGTCATCTTCGTCTGCATGTTCATCGGCTACTCGCTGTACTTCTTCAACAGGAAGACCTTCTCCTTCGTCATGCCTTCTGTGATGGAGGAGATTGAACTGGACAAAGATGACTTGGGTAAGACGGCATTAATTGATTTGTGTGTGCACGTGTTTGGTTAAAGCAAAGATCAGGTCTGTAATAAGGTTATTATTTGATGAAACCATTGTGCAGTAATGCCTAGATATGGCTTTATTGGCTTTCCAAACATACAGTGCAAATATATTGTCATGCACTTTGTAAAACTGACAAATACTGACATGATTGAACTCATTCATTCAAATTATTCTTTGAAGTGCTGAGCTTCCTTTTCAGCCTCCAGCTTAATACCACACCCTCCTATGTAAAATGTATGTTTATGCTTATCCCTATGTCTATAACAGTAACGCCTTGCACACATCACAAGAAATAATGACAAACAAGGATAACACTGGATGCAATCCACCATTAAACAGCATGAGAAATTGCTAGCTGTGCACTGACCTAAATGCTAAGGTCAGCATGCTAACGGGCTCACAATCATACTGCTAACATGCTAAAGTTTAGAAGGTATAAACTTCAATGCGGTCACCATCTTAGTCTAGCAGGTTGGCATATATGATAGTCTTATGGGAGTGTATTTTGTATAAAAAAAAAAGATGGTGCTGTACGATTAAGTCAGTGGATCACCAAAGTATTTAAAATTCATCCTGATGGGACCATGAATGTCTGCATCTAAAATCTATGGCAACCTGTGTAACTCTGAACTCTAAAACATAAATGTCAACTTCATAGTGGCGCCAGAAGAAAAGTCAGTCAGTAGGATTCATCCTCATGGGACCATAAATGTTTGTGCACTTGGCAATCCATCCAATAGCTGTTGAGAAATGTCAGTTTGGTCCAAAGTGTTGTTACTGACTCTCATCCTTCCAAGAGCATAAGTAGAGGAACTGACTTGAATCTTAGTTGTCATGCAACTTATATTACCTTCATGTTTATAAAGCTGCAGCCCACATCTCTCTGTACATTAATTTATTATTAACCCTGATGTTATCTGTGCAGGTCTGATCACCAGCAGCCAGACCATGGCCTACGCCATCAGTAAGTTCATCAGTGGTGTGCTGTCAGATCAGATCAGCGCCCGCTGGCTTTTCTCCATCGGTCTCTTCTTGGTCGGGGGCATCAATGTAGCCTTCGCCTGGTCCTCCACTGTACCCATGTTCGCGCTGCTCTGGTTCGTCAATGGCCTAGGTCAAGGCTGTGGCTGGCCCCCGTGTGGAAAGGTGCTGCGCAAGGTAATACCATCCTGTCTGCTATCTCGCGCAACACAGATTATGATGCTAATTCAGTGTAACTGTCATGTTCGGAGCCAGGTGAAAGGATAGCTCTGAGGTGGAAGCCACATGTCTGGTTCCTTGCTGTCAGACAGTGCTAACCTTTTGGGCCAGAAGTAGCACTGTCAGGTTTGAGAAGGTGTGAGTCTGAGACAGTTCACAGTGGGAATATCAGCAAAGGTAGTGGTTTGAGAAATGACAGGATTACTTTATAATCTGTTGGTTTTATTCACACAAAACTTTTAGAATTGCTTTAAATGTATTTAGGGATCATTGGGATTAGTGCAGTGAATTAGTAGACTTTAAAATATATACTCTTTGAGCACTAACACTAATGCACCCTGCAAAGTAAAAGTAGCAGTGTTGAAAAGGTTGGGAATAAATAGGCTTTGGCATATGTTCAGCATGTTGGAGGGTATCAGATTACAAGAGAATCTATTAATAGAACATCTTCAGTAGATCTTTCCAAAAGAAAAAAACTACTTTGACCAAAAAGTGTTTTTCCTTCTCCAGTGAGAGGAACATCCTTAACAACATCCTTAAAAGTCTTAACCAGTTGGCTACAGTGCTGCAACTGTTCTACTGCTGAGTTAACATCCACACACACTGTGGATCAACACGTGTTCAGCCTGCGGCCTGCTCCAAGTGTTTGCCCGGTGAATTCTCAAGTTACTGGTTACTCTGTTGCTCTGCTGGGTATACTGCTTCAGGAATGTTGTTGGCCGCCTTCATATTACATCATTTGGGTGTGTGACTCTGACACCATTTCTGCAGGAGCAATAAAATAAGAGAATAATCTGAACACTGTGTTGCACTTACGGGAAAACAAATGCTGTAAATGCACGCATGTATCCTCATTAAAATGCACAAAAAGACGGGGACTTTTTTTTAACAGTAGCTTCCCTAAAAGCATTTTATTAAGTGGTGGTTGATGAACTGTGGCAACACCGGGGTCATTGATGGAAAAGTCCAGGATTTAATCCTCTATCTGGTATTATATATTGTATTTTGTAAATAAACCTAAAAATGATGTCCATCAGCACGCTTATAGCAGCACCTGTAGGTTGCACGTGAAGGGAAATTATGTCTGCATTATTTTAACTTTAAATTGTAATATTTTGGAAATGACCGTTCTCTGCTTGTTTTGTCCCGTGTGTCTCTTTTCCGTCAGTGGTTTGAACCCTCCCAGTTTGGAACATGGTGGTCTGTGCTGTCCTGCAGTATGAACCTGGCTGGCAGTCTGGGTCCACTCCTGGTCACAGTCTTCCTGCAGTACTACGACTGGAGGACTGTCCTCACCATGTCGGGCATTTTCTGTGCCGCCTTCTCATTTGTTTGTCTGGTGTTTGTAAAGAATGAGCCCAAGGATGTGGGCCTGCCCAGCATTGAGGCAGCAGCCAAGAAGGGGGCTAAAGGAGGTGAGTAAAGAGAGGTGGGATTACAGTCATATGGTACTGTGTTAGCTTATTTTTAAGTAACATCCCAACAGTGGGTCTGCCCTTATACCCACACTTATGGTATTTGTAAGAAGTTAATAATGTATTTCCAGTAATTACCACTAATGTGCAAGTGCCTGTTGAGACTGCAGGCATGTGCAAGTTTATCGGAGCTCACTGGGAGACGCTTGATTAATGAAGCCAACTGTGGCTCAGGCTTAATTTAGCTCAGATGCTTTGTTTGTTTGTAACTTCCATGGATAAATACTAATACCAATACTTCCACTGTTAAATGAGTAGTGAGTAGTATTATTGTCTGATAAGATTCTTAGGGAAGGAATTTGTGTTTAAAAATGTATATTAATGCCAGTTTTAACAATATAGATATTATTCTTATCAGTCTCATTAAGAAGAACATATTTTCATATTGATTTATATTGATTTGTAGATGCTGTGCCATAACAGTGTAGTGTTTGGAACGTAAATAATTATAATCTGGCTAATTCCAGCATCTAATCAAGTTAAATTAACACCACATATGTGTGACAATGACATCAAACACCGATTCTCCTGATTTTACAGTGTGTAAGCACGTCAAACAACTGCAGACTAGGAAAAAAATAACGAGACAGGAGTAGACTGGACTTGAGGTGTGTTTCCTAAACAGCCACCATGACCACTCACCACCTCCCAGTGTGATGGACTGTAACTACCCACACAGTCACGACTGTAACCCCTAACATGCTGTCATGATGCATGTTGATTAACCAGATCAGTTCATGCATTCCCATCCCAACGTTAACGATGTATCCACCCACATCCAGACACATGCATCCTAGGCAGAGCAGCGCTCCAGGATCTCATCAAAAGCAACTGTTGAGTGTGTTTGCACTGGATTCTCTGTTATTTAGACAGGACAGTTATAATACATGTCAAAGTGTTTTTACCCCAGCCTGTTGCATGTGTCTCAAACAAAGGGCAACATTTTGCAACCACATATTACATCAAACATGTGGTTGTTGTTGTTGTTGTTTTATATGAATTCCAAACTGTTAAACAGCCTGTTTACTTGAAGGATGTTTTGCTAACAGTGTCATGAGATGTATTATGTAATAATGACATCATGTTATTTTTATTTTTTTTAAAGCATAGGTGTGATGTAATCCTAACAATCATTTCCTCGTTACTGCGGTGACGCATTGTAGGAGGTCTTCAATAACCATCTACATACTTTATTCCTAACTGCAGCCCTAGAGCCAATCACGCAACATTTTGGCAGTGATTATGTCTCAAGTCAGTTTTCAGAGATGTTCAAAATTCCTAAAATTCATTGCTTCTCATTTAGGATTTTAAAACCATAACGTGGTAATGATGCTTTTGGGGGATACACCCCAGATGTGCTTGCTGTCACCAGAAGATGGCAGTGAAGAGGGCTGGACGTTAGTGGAGCTTTTGGAAGTTTTGAGTCTTAGAACTGATGTCATTTATGCAGTATAACCAGTCAACACCACCAAATGACTACAGGACACGCGCTGTAGATATAATACCTACCGATGTAGTTGAGACAGGCATGTTAGATGGAATAAGTAGTAAATAATTTTATAATGTGTACATAATTCCACACTACACGTGTATTGACCCAATGCTAATCCCTTGTTAATTTGTATCACTGCACTTATTCTTTTTTAGGCAACAGTGACAGCACCTTGAGTGAGTTCCTCCTATCCCCTTTCCTTTGGGTGCTGTCTCTGGGCTACTTGGTGGTGTTCGGGGTGAAGACTGCTGCCACTGACTGGGGACAGCTGTTCCTCATGCAGGAGAAAGGACAGACCGTTCTTATGGGTACGCATACTAACGTACTGTCCATTGCTTCTCAGTGGTTGTTTTGTTGACAACATAAGCTGTGTGTTTCACAGGCAGTACCTACATGAGCGCCTTGGAGGTGGGCGGTTTCGCAGGCAGCCTCGCTGCAGGGTTCCTCTCTGACAGAGCGGTAGCTCGGGTGAGTAGCAGACACCGATTAATTAGCGACTGGTATTGTCTATCAGTGTCATCAACATCCTCTCTGGCTTCCTGCAGCGAGGCTTGGGCACCCACGGCAACCCTCGCCATGGCCTGCTCATTGCCATGATGGCTGGTATGTATGTGTCCATGTACCTGTTCAGAGTCACCATCACGCCTGAAATCCCAAAGGTAATTCCAAAAAAAATATTATTGTCATCACTGTGTTGAGACTTTACTTTGCCAGTATTGGAAAAAACATTTAAGTTGCTGTTCTCTTTCTCCTCAGGAGGCTCCTCTTTGGGTCCAAGTTATCCATCCTGTCTCTGTCCTCCTTGGTGTGTCAGAAAAAGAGGTATTCCTCACAGTTCTCTCGATGTGGATAAGAAGGGGATTTGTAAAGAACCTCTGTACTCCTTACTCATTTTTCTTCTCATTCACAGATCTGGATCCTCTTCCTGGGTGCTATGTTTGGATTTTCTTCTTACGGACCAATTGCCTTGTTTGGGGTGATAGCCAGTGAAAGCGCTCCTTCAAACTTTTGTGGAACCTCTCATGCTGTTGTAGCTCTGATGGCTAACGGTACGTTGCAGGTTCCCATGACCAACAAAACCAATAATATACTTTCCAATATACTTTTATGAAGTATCCATATTCAACACATTCATATGAGTAATCCAGCCTTGTTTCATTACAGTGGGGGCTTTTATGGCAGGTCTTCCCTTCAGCACTGTTGCCAAACAACACAGCTGGGACATGGCTTTCTGGGTAGCCGAGGTGATAATGGCCATCACCACCGTTGCGTTCTTCCTCGTACGTAACATGCGCACCAGAATGGGACGGATTGCAGAGAAAATGGACTAATGTATCTTCCTGAAACTGTTGATGTCCTGTGATGTGACCTGACATGAACATGACTGTGTTCTTTCAGTATCGAAGGCTCTGTATACACAATACTGCACATTATTATGACTCAGATTTGACCGAACAGCACCGCTGGCGAACACAGACTAATTGCATTCATGTAGTCACTCTTGGTGGGTGTGGGGCATTAAATCACTTTAATTTCTCAATCAGGCACTTACATCTCAAACAATTTTTCCTCATATTCAGCAGCACAAAGACAGTAGATCATAACATTTTAATGCTTCCACTGATTCATGTAGAGATGTTTAAAATTGCTTTATCACAGCTGTATGCTGAAGAGACTATGAACATGAGGATACAAGGATGTGCTGCACTGCATACCTTACCTTCAGTGGAGGTCAGTTACGTTTATTGAAAGTTTACTGATGAGGTCTGTACATTCTGGACTATTATTTGTCTGGATGTTTGCACAAATGTGGTAGAATTTAGTTTACTATACCTCAAGTATTTGTAAAAAAAAATATATATACAACAGCTTCATTATTTCACTTAAATGATCCTAGAACATGTTATTTTTATACACAGTCTGTGTTGCAGAGTAACACTTTGATGCAGTCTTAGGTTGTGTCAGCTTTTGAGATCTGACATGTTTTTAAGGATTTAAATCAAATCTTTGTTACATGACAAATGTTTTATCACTGACATCGTAGTTGAATACAACAGTTCAAACTGGACTATATACTGTGAACTCTCGTCTCTTAAATCTGTGAGTTGTTAACTCTTATAATAACTCAGTACCACGTAGGCATATCTACATCTTACTGGAATTGTACAATGAAGTTGAAATGGTAAAGGAAATCTAAATGTGAAGTTTGTTGTGCTTCATTTACTGTGAGCTGGCAGCATTTTATTACTTTTGAAAAAGACGTTCTACATTTACTTTGAAGATGCATGCAGGATAAAAATTTGTCAATACATACCTACCAATATATTGCCAGTATCAGGCTGATTTGTCAAGTCAGTGATATCCACCAGCAGCTAAAGCATCTTCATCCGTTCAAGGATTCATGTATTATTTTATAGGCCGATTTGTATATTTAAGACGGAATATATTTAAATTTGAAGCCAAGAAATACTTAAATACTTAGGAATTTAGTATTTCCACATCAGTCCCACCCTGTCTACAGAGCCCTCTTTACACTGGCATTACATTTACAAAACATCCAGTATGTTAGAAACATACAGTGGTGAAAGAAATATCAAAATCATTTACTCAAGTTAAAGTAATCTATTACAGAGGAAAAACAGTACAGAGGTATTATGAGTAGAATGTGAACTGCTTTAAACTACTTTATATAGTGTTGGGTAGTTCAGTCCAGCATTTCAACATTATCTTTCATTAATCTGAAATATAACCAGTAACTTTAGCTGCCAAGTTGCATAAATAGTAGAATTCTGAAATACATTTGAAGTACAATGAAGCATAGAATAGAAAGAATAGAAAGCCTTTTATTGTCATTATACAAGTATAATGAAATGTCAAGCTTCACCATAAATAAACAAGTAGCAATATATTACAATAAAAACTACAAACTACAAGAATTTAAAAACTAATATAAACTACTGGCGATTAAAATTTCCATAAATAAATTATGCCTCAGGCATGTGCAAAACCTGAAGGTGGACAGGCGCATAGCAGCAGCAGGTATGAGAATAAAGTACAAGTACACCAGACCTGTCCTTAAGTGCAGTACTTGAGTAAACACTGCCAATATGTTACTAAATAAAATATATCCACTGGTGTTAGAAGACATATGCGTGGTATGGGAAACTCAAACAGTGGCTGCATGTTTCAGTAAAGCAGAGGTCATATGGTTACATGTATATAGAAAACGAAGCTGTGTTGTGTTCTACATTAGGAAGAAGAAAAGGCCAAAATAAATCTAGGAAACTTAAAAACTGTAGTTTACCAAACCACTAGCTACTTCACAGTGATTTATTTTTTTATACACAGAGGTACAACTGAACTGACACTGAGGAAAGTGTAGGTGTGTTTGATTTAGGGACCAGGACAGGCCAGTTCTCACTAAGGCAGCACAAGGATGTGTTTTAAGGAGAGGATGGGAAGCAGTTGTTGAGGTGGAGTCAGGAAAATGCTACATTTTTAGGAAAATCTATCATATTGGCAGACATATTGGTCGCAAACTACAGGTGATTTTATTCAAGTAGCAGGTGATTGTCATTAAATGACAACTGTGGCCAATGAGCTGTAACATTGTGCCATATCGTATGACAACACCATGAGAATACTACAAATATGTAGTTTGTAATTAACTACGTGCACTAAATGAAGTAGTTAACGACTGAAAAGCATTTTAAATGTAGAATGTAGTTAAACTACCATCCAACTGCTGTAAATTGTAGTTAAACTAGTAATTGAACTCCATATAATTTACTCCTCGGCAGCACTGCTTCTATGTAGCTTCCTCCTTTCTTTCTCTCCAATGGAATTTCCTCACACACTATTTTTTTTTCTTGTTGTTGTTCTTTTTGTTTACCAACACAGACGCTATTAATAATGGTAATAATGATGTCATAAATAATGATAAAAATACCATGATATATACCAATATTTAACATGCAATGCAGGAAAAAACAAGGCTCGATAAAGCAGTGGTGCAGTGTGAAGCTGTCCATGGTGCTGAAACGTATCCATGTGTTTTTATAGGGACAGAGCTCTTCTCTTCTCATCATTTGGAGACTGTCTTTATGTTTGTGTTGCTGATAAAATGTCATAGCCTTCCTTAGACGCCATACTGGCAGTTTCCAAACTCGTCTTCTTTACCTTTAAGAGACATTTTCTACCTGGGCCAAAATAGTTTTAAAAATAAATCGGCCAATAAATTATGTTTACATATACCTCTTCCAAAACGGCACTCACTTTTCTCTACTTACATACTAAATATATGTAATCAGAGTGACCATTAATATATGTTAATGTATAATTCTGCTGTGACTCTGCTGGTACAGATAGTACTCATTGAAGGAGTTAAGACCTTTCAAGCCATACCTTTCGGTTAACAGACAGTGTCTACTGTCAGCAAACTTTAACAATTAACCCATTTTTCAGAATGAAACAGCGTATAACAACTACCAACTGAGTTTTATTGGTTCGTTGATAACAATCATTACACAGGTACATCTATAAACAAATAAAAAGAAACTGCACACTTGTACTTGATACAGATATCTAAAACCCACATGAATATTGCTACTGCTGGTATGCATTTGACATCTCAAATAAATGTACAGTTTGTCTGTTGGCATTTAAGAAGCCAGTCTCAACAGTTTATTTTTTTATGGTTACACACCTCATTAGCTTGGCTAAGAAAACAAATTCCATTTTTATCATCCTTACAATGTACCATTACACACTGCATATAGAAAGATTGAAAACCCTTTTCACAGCAGCTATACAAATTTATTGCAATGCTATCACAGAACAGAGACACAACCAACACACGCGATGCACAGTTCTGATAGGGAGAGCTCCAGTACTAGAGATTTTAGGTTTATTGATCAGATTCGTTAAGAAAACTGCATGAGTACAAGAGTTAACATATAGGAACAAAGCTTACAAACATTCTAAAACACTGTTCTTCATTATAAACAATAAAACAATGAGTTGCCCTGTGATTTTGTCCGTTCCCCACCCCAGCACAGATTACATACACAGTCCCTTTATAAAGCATATGGAATGTAATCCACGCAGGCAAGCTCTTTCCGTTGTTGCCCCAGCTCCTGTGAACGTTGTGCTTGCGTGTTGACACCGTAACCTGTCCCGCACCCTCCCATTCTTCACATTTAAAACTGAATTAAAAACCACTGACAGTAACAACAATGACCGCGACTTTCGTGGCGATGCAAAATTGTGGGATGTGATGAAATTCCCCGTCTCCAAATCGACTTTTTTTTCTTTCGTTAAAAAAAAGTGTTCTCTACAATCAAACTACTAAAAAACCTGTATTTAGAAAATAGTTGATAAAAATATTCCCCTGAATTGTACAAGAAAAGAGGTACAGGGAGCACTGGTAAAAGATGTGGTTTGAGAGATGTTATTCTGCTGCCTCATCTTTTTCGTCAGCTGCGTCTGTAGCCGGTGCCTGTAACACACATTTTAACATCAACGTCAAAGATGCATCGTAGAGGAAGTAGATGTGCTTATTTTCCGTGTTTACATGCGATGCCGCGGTCCTTACCTCTTCCTCAGCTTTGGCTTCGCCGTTCTCAGCGGGGGCCTCTGGTGCTTTCTCCTCGGGTTTGGCCTTCTCCACCTCCTTAGCTTTCTTGGGTTTAGCTGGTGCCTTCTGCAAGCAAACAAACACATTAACCACATTAATCATGCACTAATTAAAAATAAAAATAAAAAGACTAAAAAGTGAGTTTAATCATGAGATGTCAAAACAAGGTCCCACCTTTGGCTTGGGTTTGGGATCTGCCTTTGCAGGTGCAGGTCTCTGTGGGGAAGAAAGACTTTAACGTTAGCACAGAGGAAGCAGTGAGCAGCATGCATGTTGTCTCTGACACTCTGGGTTGGTTTCTACTTACATCTTTCAACCTCAAAGATCTCCTCTTGGGCTGCAGACAGAGGGAACAGACATGGTATTTACTTTTAACATACAGTGTGGTGGTGGGTGTCACTGATGGGGTGTTACTGACCCCTGGTGGGTGAGCAGACTAACTGTTACATTATTATTTAATGATGAATAAAACACAAGACAGTCCAAATTAAATATCATTGTGTTTATTTCTTACCGCTGATTCTGCTCCTCCAGCTGCCTGTGAGAAACAAACAAACAAACACACACATTAAGAACAGTCTGCACTCCCATGTACTGTGGTGGGTTTAATTGGTGGGGCATGGGCTTTAAATATTAGTTATGTAACTCAAAAGTGGGCGTTTCCCGACAGAATCCTAGCCTATGGCTGCACATAAGCCTACAGCTTCATACATGATTTAGTTCAGACTGAGCACCGATTGGCTGAGATATGTACTAGAATCTTGCACAATGGCGCGCATAATCCCAGTGTAAACAAACACAAGTCCTCATCACTCCTTAGCTAGCTGTTTACATCATTACATTATATATACATTATATCAACTAAGAATATTACCTCTTCATTGCAATTAAACATCAAACATAGCTTTTGAGGAACTGCTTGTTTGCGCAAGCATAATAAAATGTGTCTTATGGCATACTATATCATACAAAGGTCTACCAGAGTAATATAATATAATAATATGGTTGAAATGGCATCATGTGGTTTGTTCTCCCGGCTCATGTAAGTCATTTGCCTACTGTAAAACCCGAGGAGGGGGCGGACTCCGCCTTCTCACGACACATCCATTCATTGGTAATAAATGGGACTGCCAGTGTACGGAGAAAACCGAGCCGAGTAGTGAGTGTTCCCGCCATGAATTTGAAAAGAGTCACTCCGCGACTCAGTCGGTGTGGTAGCAGAATCTACTGGAGCCCCCAGCAACAGGAGCAGCGCTGTGCTGACGGAGGCTCGCCATTGCATAACCTACAACTGGCCTGAGCCGACAACACACACACACAGACACAAGGCTAACACGACGAAAGCCTAATAAGAAATACATATCTACCGGCGCTAATGAAGGCGGCCGTGCACGAGCAAAAAGCGCACGTGCACCTTCGATTTACGAAAGAAAGAGGTTAATAAAATCACATTAAGTGTTTCATTTTTTCCCGCAAGAAAGCTCCAAACAGACTTAATGCCCATATAAAAACAACCGAAACATGAATGTCAAACTCCCGCCGAACAACGTGCCTTTTAACTGATTTTTTTGGTTTGTTTTGTTTATAGTTTTGGTCCTATTTTCTGAGAGAAACTTCAGTATCCAGCGTGACGACCCCCGTAGGAAACAATCAATATGCCGCCAACTTTCTCTGCAGAAAAGCGACCCATCGACACAGAAAACGACCCCCGCTGTGACCTACACTGCAAGCCGAGTATTTACACACAAATACAAGTGTGCATGTCACCATTCTGCGGTAAATAAAAAACCAACAAAAAAAAAACCGGTACAGTGAAGACCACTTGGCACAAAGATAATCACTACATAAGACCAAGAATCAGCCACTTGGAAAAAAAATCACAACAGACGCTACATACAAACTAAACTATCTGCTGCACGCCGCACACACTACTGAAATTTACTCGAAACAGGAAACGGAGATTTGCAGCAACATTTCAACAACTCTGACCGCAAGCTGTGTAACAAGCCCGTTTTACAAATTGCAGTTGTTATAAACGCTGTATTACTGAATGCATGTAAGATAGGTATCGGTCTACTCACTTTGCTCCTTTTAGGCATGGTTGGTTTGTGTGGGGAGTTTTTGTAGAAGGAAAAAAGAGCTAAATGTTAGTCAATACAGGAGAAAATACAGTGGTATATTCGGGATAAAGCTGTACAAGTACAGTCTAATACAGCGCAGCGAACGTTAATGTTCCATTGGAAGAAAAACTAGCTGAAACCGGATTGGATTCTCCCCCTCCCTCCCTATTCAAACCGTTATAGTTCCTGCGTGATTGACGGGGCTATATCCCGCCCCCGCTACACGTTGATTGGACGAGACACTGGTCAGCAACACGATTTCAAATCTGTGCTCTTACCTGTGTGGGTACGTCACACGTCACTCAACAAATACGGCAAGCGATTTGTCTTTCCGTGCAGCCATCTGCTACAACAAGGCATAAATTGTCATTAAATCTGCTTTCACCTCGCTTAGAAATGACTAGTTTCCCTTTCAATGCGATACATTTATATGGAAGAGCGTTGTCTGTAGTGTATTTTAAAATATACTCCACATACTGCGCTGTTTACACGACTGATAAACCAAAGTATGGCATGTGTATTAGCAGTAGGTTTAGAGAGGGGTGTGTGCTCTCCCAGACAAGTCTTTTGTATTAAAGCTTGGGAAAATGGCGACAGGATAAGTGTGGGTACAGCTCATAGTGCGCTCTTGTGCAATAACCTCCTCGTAGTGTTGACACCATTGTGAGTGTGCGGTCCAAACATGACTTGAGTGGAAACAACCGCCGTGGCGCTCCAGCTTTGTGTGTGGAAGTCATTTCAGCCATTTCAGTACGGAGACATTCATTTCCCCCGAGTCAATGACACAGACACTGAAGTGACAGTGTTTTCCTCTTATTCCTCCTCTGCCCTGTAACCCGAGAAAACGAGCTTTCTTCAAATGTAGGCTACTTCACAGGAAACACACTGTAAACTCTAAATGTTTCCAGGTTTGTTTTTTTTAAATCTTCTATATGGCTAAAACAATAAATATGCTACAGTTAATATAGCCGGATATAATTCAGTCCATTTATATATAGCTCACACACACCATTACCTGTTACCATTTATATTACAGGTTATGTTAACTTTTTACTTTTGGTAATTTTTTTGTCTATAAATTATTTATTTTGTTAGAAATTATAGACGATATTAGGTTTGAATGGTAATTGATCCCAGGCTTATATGAAAGTGGAATAATGTGCCTTTATTTCAACGTTATTCTAAAATTTTGGACTCTTACATTGAATAATATAAGATATGATAAACTTATAATTAAACCAGCAAATGTTTTGACTTGTAACAGCTGTGTGTAGTTGTAGATTGATCTAGATTTGTGGTTACAGATGTTTGAGCTGTTAGCAGTTCCACCAAATAAATCATTGTTCAATGACTAAAGAGGTAAAACTTTATATTTCACAGAAAAACCCCAAAAACAAAGTGTAGAGAAAAGCCTGAAAAACGAACAGTATACTGTCAGTACTTTTACTTTTAATACGTCTTCAATACTTTAATACACATGTATTTGATAATATTTCTGTACTTTTAATTAAGTAGGATCTTCAATCTTTTATTTGTAGTGGAGTAATGTTACATTGTGGTACTGCTACTTTTACTACAGTCAAGGACCTGAGTACTTCACGCCTGTGATTTTAGGATATCATGACAATGTAGTCTGTTAAGCATTAAAATCACATCTTAAATCAAATAAAAATGTTCTTCTTCTCTCTTTAACTAATTTGGATTTATAAATCACCCGCCCCTGCATTATGAAACATCCTGTTTCAGCAGGAAATACAGAAACACGCTCTCAACAATGAACTTTACATCTGATCATACTAAAAGTGGGTAGAAAGCACTCGGCTTCAGCATTGCAGATCAGAAAAAATAAGGAAGACATTGGAAACAAAATCTAATTTGACTTCCTAAGCAGAGCGTGTGTCATGTGATTAGTTATAGGTCAAATGTTCAGTGATACGTCTCGTAAGGCCTTCTTCTTGTTTTAAGGTATTTGTGAGCCGCTCTGCTCTCACTCTTCTCTCTGGTGTTAAACTAACAGTCTTGAATTCACAATGAAGTGACATTTCCTGCAGCGCCACATTGGACAGCAAACACACCAAATTTGATCTTGTTTAGGGTATCCTTGCAGCCCAAGTCACACATATCTGTGACATTTTACTTCTAGCAAACGCTGGAAAACACACAGGTCAGATTTAAGGTCATAAGGTTTACATTCGGCTGGCCGTGTCGATTCATCTCTCTGATTTTAATCATATTGTTTGTAACCATTTGCATATAAATACTGCAGCGTCATTTGCAGTTGTGGGCGCTGTTCAAAATGCATGACGTCATGATTCCTTTAGTGTCAAAGCCACACATGTCTATTTTACATTCAGTGGAATAAGAAACAAAAACATTTTTTTTCTGGATTGCAAGTTTGTAACAAAGACAATCAGCCCCATCCCCCGTTTGACACCCTGTAGCTTCACGCAGTTTGTCCAAATAAAGGTTTCTCCCTCCCTGTGGTGTAACGAAGTCCCTGCGAAGTGTAAACAATTAGCCCAGGTCACAAGCTGATGCATGCTAGCATTATTATGGTAATCAGGGAAGGTGATGCATAAACTAACTACCTGTACCTCTTGTTGCAAGTTCAAACAAGCAGTTTAGTAGATGCACCGGCAGAATCAGTTTCTGTAGCCCGAAAGAGCTTAAACATACCTTGATGATGGGAACCAGTTTCACAAGTCTCCAATCTTTATAATACCAGTTTCACAAGTTTCCTTATCTTTGTACTATTTATTTACTCAGCAAAGTGTAGACAGTTACTTACATGTGACATACATATTTCATCATAATATAGAGTGATCCTGTTCCTCATAGTTAGTAATCTAGGCTGAAAATGTTGTCTTTTAAAAACAAAATCCATGAAGTGGATATGTGATATGTGATAACCTGAAGGCCCTGGAATACTATATATATATATATATATATATATATATATAAACCTATATATAAACCTGTCAGGGTCAGGTTATGACATTTTAAAGCAGTCATAGAGTGTAAGCAGGACCGTCACAGCTGTAAAACTTAAAACAAGGTGTGAGCAGGTTCAGTTCAGTAGATCAATGAACATGTCTGTATTCAGACACACACAATGACACCCTGCAGTGTCATTGTGGAAGAAGTGCCAACAGGTTTGCCTTTCATTTGTTTAGTCACTGCCTCATCCAGTGCAATGGATTTAAAGTTATGATCTATAACTTGTTGATCGTCTAACAGAAGGTATATTATATGGTAAATTAAGGATACAAAGACGAAAGAAAATTAGTTAGTCGCAAAGGTATAATATATATATATATATATATATATATATATATATATATATATATATATATATATATGGATTCCTCTTGTTAGTGAGTGCTCAGAGCAACATGGAGTTTTCTTTACAGTATAATGTGTTTTAAAATTGGGGACCAGGGTGCAGCGAGGTTTCTTCTGGGATCTGCTTATGTGATGCAGCAAAAACCTCAGAAACCTATATGAGAATTTCTTCTGCTGCTGAGCTGAAGTGACTCGCAAAACGGCAGTTTGACTCGCCGCTCTTCTATCCTGTCTTGTACAACTGGACTTGCAAGACATAAAAATTCCCATCGTCGTAAAAGAATGTCCCGCAGCTCTCTGCGGGAGTCTCTCTGCAAAGATACTGTATATACATGTTATACATAAGGGAGGGGGGCGTTCAGTAGGTCTCAGATAACAATGCTGTTGTTGTGTTGGGTATGGAGGAGCCCTTCCATCACAGCTGCTGCCTGTTGCTGTCTTTTCCCTCCTTTTCACTCTTTCCATTTCCCTCTTGAGTCGTAACAACAGGAGGAGGGAACAACAGTGGAGAGGACTGTTACTCCAACAACTAAAAACATTGTTTATGGGTAATAATGCAAAGTAATCTCACAAGTCTTTGTTGTTTGGAACAAACACCCGCCCACACCCACACACACCCACACACACGGACACACACACACACGCACACACACAGACATATATTTGACTTAATGAAGGAGTAAACGGAGCACTGAGTTGTCTCACAGGTAACTGGAACAGAAACATTGGCGTAATCCCAAGCGGACGGTGGATGAAGGTAAAGGTGACCTCATGTAAAGCCTCTTTGACAGAGGTCAACTTGTTCATTTATCTTCTCCACTCTCTCTCTCTCTATCTCTATCTCTCTCTCTCTCTCTGTATCACACACACATACACACACACACACACACACAGACACACATACACACAGCACTTGTCACTAGCTGCTGGTAAAGTCTTGTAGACCATGAACAGGTGAGACTGAGCAGCTGCGTCGTGTACAAACACTTTTATTTCCCCACGCTGCCGGCCTGTAAACAATCAGTTGGTCATGGTGGTGACGTATATGCTGCAGGTAGGTAGGCAGGAGACAGAGATGGCTGTGAATGGATCAGCTGGATGTAAGGAAAAGCTGAGTCCCTCTCTCCCTCTCTCTTACTAAGTGGATTTCACCCATGCTGCGAAGGGTGTCCTTCCCATATGGGGTAGCGGGTAAAGCCAGATTACACCCGTTTGTGTGAGAGGGGCTGCAGCACCACCGGAGTTCACAGCATGCACTCACACAGACATTAAGGACACACTAACATTATGTATTCATACTATACAACAGCAGTGTGAGCCTCTCGTGCAGCCAGTTCAACAGTAGTAACCTCTATGTTGTTGGTGTTTATCTATTAGACATTTGACATATTTAAACTGAGTTCAATTCAAAAGTGAACTAAACTTATATGAGCAGATGTGATCAGAGGTTGAATTCTTTAATAGTAGAGTTTATATTTCAATGATGCAACATTTCTTTGACTACTCTGACTTCTCTTTTGAGGTTTGTGTATGTGTTGATAAAACTGGGAAATCTATCTACAATATCTATATCTATATATATATATATATATATATATATACTGTATATATCAAGAAGATAAGATCACAATACAAAATGACAAATGGGATTAAGTGCCACGTGCAGAAAATAAAAAATAAATAAAAATAAAAATATTAGGTTTGTATTTGTCTATTCAGCAGTCACACGAATGTGCTGTGGTCTAAGGGGGGTGGGGGGTGGGGGGGTTGTGCCCATGACCTGCCTTTAACACAGTAATTTACATGTGAGAGAGGGCGGAGGCTTGCCCCAGTGGCAACCCGGACTAATAAGCTCAGTAACAATACACCTTAGTCGGCTTTAACCATTGATTAGCCAACAGCTGACACAACAAAAACAATGGCGATTAATGCATGCTCAGAAGGCGTGCCTTTTTGTGAAGAAAGTATTGCATTGTGGAGCCATATCTTATTCTTTTAGATAAAGGGGGAGGCAATTGAATGGAACTAATGTGCGGTTGCAAACAATGAAATGAAACAATAAGATGGTTCGATGCCTGAAAAGACAAATAACCAGCATTAAGACGAGCGCATATGATGAGCTGCGACAGATGATCTCTGACATGTTGGCTCTGGTGGCAAAAGAGACCTCTGATTTACTTCATTTACAGGCCATATGCGGGGGACCAGAGGGCTGCTACTGCTGACCCTCCCCCACTATCTACTTCCTGTTTTTCATGGTTGTCTGCTTGCTTCTGCCTATACAATACCAGCTGTGTCTGGAGACATTCCAGCTCCTACTATACTGCTACCCTCATAAAACCATGACTGTGGGCCAGAGGAGCCTATAAGCACAACAGTGGGAAGACATATCACATTGCCAGCTTTTCCGCTGCATCATATGAGATCTGCTAATCAGGAGGATGTACCACTAAAGGCCTTTTGAAAGGGATTAGCTGGCAATTAGTTCTCCAGCTTCAGGAGAGCTTTTTAATTTTTGTTATTTTAAAACTGGTTTAACACTGGAAAAATAGTAACTGCAACTTGAAAAGCATGTAATAAAAATAGGTTATTTTATCTGCTACATTTATAGCATGGACAATATTTTCTGTGGGGATTTTTTGTGTGTTGAATATAATTAAGAGACCGCATTAGTTAAAGTAAAGTGCATTAGTTATTTGGTCTTCATGTACCCAGACTTCTGCATAAACAGCATGAATAAACACTAGTGCAGGTAATCCACAAATGTTACTGTAAGTGGTGTATTCATTTATCTTTTTTGTACTTGCGGCGTATGAAACATACGTTTTTTGTGTCTCACCTATAATTAATACAAAACATGTATCACATAGCAACGTTGTCGGACAAACAAACACATGAATTAAAAGTGCATGTCAAATGCATGCATGCGTCTACATTTCTGCATGTGCAGGGGAACATAATACCACACTGACCTCTAGTGGTCAACATGAAAAAACACCACTCAATCACCATGTGCCTCTTTTCAATGTGTTTTTTGCAGCTCAGCTACATTCTTCAAACAGCACAGTTACACTGAACAGTCCGGATGACCTTGGTGCTGATGATGTGACGCTAACACTGACGGTCACAGGTCCACAGGCCGCTCCGCAGCAGGAGTGTGAACTCCACCTTCATTCATCAACCTGCTGAAGGGCCAGAGGATGACCTGCTGATCTGCATTTCCACGCTGAGCTGTGTGTGTTGTGTGATCAGAAATACTGAGTTAAACAGCCGTGAATACAAAGAAAACTCATTACATTGCAACATGTATTTACAGCAGTAGATTGATATGTCTTTTTAAATGTCACCTCTCTAATGTCTTTTTAATACGTGTATATTATTTAAAGCCAGACAGGTTTCCCATGTTAATGTTATCTGATTACTGAAAGACATAATATCACATTAATGTCTGGGTACATAAGGAACCATTTATACATGTGGAGGCATGCACGTTAAGTATTGATACTATCGACAGAGAGGTCAAAGGTCAGGTCACAGCGAGGAAGATGCTCGCTGTCTTTCTACTCATTATGGTGATTATGTCTCAAATAAGTAACGCTCCTCCCCTTATTTACACTGAGACTATAAATACGCCTGATTTGAGTCAGGGTAGTTCATAGGCCAGGAGCTTATCTACTTTTTCTGCACAGCTTAGGTCACTGTCAGTACAGCCCCTTTAACATGATTCTGTCACTGACGTGTGTATGTGTGTGTGTGTGTGTGTGTGTGCGCACCACCAGTCAAACACCCCAGTTGACAAATCCTTCAGTACAAGTGAATGTCCTGCAAACTACATTGTACTCAAGTATTACTAGTAAAACATACACAGCTATTTAAATTAAACGACCTGTAAAACTCGTAAAAAAAACGTAAATATAGAAGTAAAATACCACAAGTAACGCTATGTTTTTGAAAACTGAAAACTGCGCTCCAACCCGTAAAAGGCTGTGACGTTTACATCCAGTGTTTCATGAACAACTTCATATGACTGTTTGAAATAAGTCTTTATATCATTGAGGAAAGTTAAGTAAGTAAAATATATATATATATATATAGACAGGTGAGGTGGCCTGATAAGACCGCCTCACCTGTCTGCTCTGAACCCTCACACCCACAGCCAGGCAGCTATTTGGGACATTATTAAGATAAGGGTTAGGTTTCAATGGCCACACCTGAACTTTGCTCCTTTCACAGCCACAGGTGGAGTCTTGCTGCTCACCTGCTGTTCCAGGAAATGAAAGTTTGATCCATTCCACACACTGCAGCAGAAGTTTATTTAACTGGAGATGTTGTGACTTCTGAGGAATACTTCCTTATGAATGATAGAGAGGTGAGAGATGAAACGATTTTTTAAGTTTGGATAACTTTTGATATCAATGCCCGCACAGTATGGAAACGCTTTGAAAGCAGCTTTGCTTTGTCATGATGTAGCGACGAAAACAGAAGGCAGAGAAATGGTGTAATAGAGACTCAACTAATCCTTGTGATGTATTTATTTTATGTGAATGAATGATCAGTTGCACTCCTCTTGTTTGAGTACATAAATGTCAATCAATCATTTAAACATCATTTCAGACCAGAAAGAAACATAATCTGTCCTCTAGAAAAGTAAATAATTTTCTCTCCAATCATTTTCCAACCGACATCTATTTTCTTGATACACCGCCCTGAGTTTTGGCTCTCATGTCATTTATCTGTGGCTTTCCGTTGTACAAAATACAATGACAATAAAAGATGATGATTCTACTTTAACCACTCGAGCTTCAGTTTGTCACCCGGAATGATTTCCTGTCATTTTCACCAACTGATGATTCTTCTTCCTGCTTTGATGCGGAAGAAGTTCATCCAAATCAAGATATGAACTTACATATTCTCCTTTCTTCATCTTTCAGGATTACAACACTAGCATGGCCAAACTCTTCTGCATCTCTTTGTTACTATGGGCAACTGGAGGTCAGTATTTTTATTTTAATAAACAACAATATATAGTAGTGTATAAACCTGCAGACTGGATGAAACGTAATAAACAACAGCATGCTAGATGGAGTTAACTGTGCAGAAGAAGGATATTTGTCTGGATTCTAGCAATTTAATGTCCCTTAATGTTAATACAGTGTTTATGAAAAGTAAACCTCAGTCTGTGTAATATACTACCTTTGCATAGCTGTAATAACAGCAGTTTAAAAGCCCCGTGAGGCGCTTTTAAATGGTCGATTAAATGTTAATGATCCCTGCAGGGAAGTTAAATAAAGTATATGAATCAACTGAACCAACGACTACAAGGAAATCCAGCTGTAAACACAGCAGGACCTGACTTTTCTCTGGACTCATATGACATCTGGATAGATTTTTAAAATGGGAGATTATTTTACAAATCCAGTCAGTACCCCAGGGTACATGTTATTACATGTAACACTCCCTAAAACACAACAGCAGCTCTAAACAAGGTTTTGGTACTCTTGTTACCTTCAGTGCTGCCTTGAAGAAAAAAAAATAAAAAAACTGCACCCAGAAAATATTGCAAATCTAATCAGTCAGTCTCATCAAAATGTAAACAGCTGTTTCCTCGTTCTAGACACCAGCAACTGAACGAACCGAATGCAACTGAATGCAACATTAGCAACAAAGCATCCAGGGAAACATTCATAAACTATGCTTCAACTTGTAGGCTCAACGTGTGAAAGGTTAATCCAGATTGTTTGAGTTTCAGTTTGTCAAAAACCAAGCAACCAACCAAGTAACGTTTACTCACCTTGAGCAAACTCAAACATATCTCGAGCACTGATTTGAACAAGGCCTGTTGCAGTCCTGCTTATTGTCCTGACCTAAGAAGAAACGTTCAGCCAAAGTTGACTAATAGAAAAAAAAATCTACTTTTATTTGATTTATATGTTGTGGCTTTACTTTTGCAGTGATGTGAATACCTGGAATGTTCTGCCTATCGCACAAAAATATTTAGTATATTTAATGTATGAAATAAAATAAAAATAAAACAAACTTACAAACGTTACAAATTCACTGAGCCTAAAGTGAGCAGAGTATATTGCTTATATGAGGCTAACAATAAAATACAGTAAATAAACAAAATCCCAGCAGTGAAATACACTTTCATTATTTTTAATGGTCTAGTCTATTCCACCACTTACAAAAATTACAGCTATTAATAATCATGAGTTGAACATTTAAAAGCAATTTTTAATCTGTATGTTTTGATAAACCTAATATACTGCTAATCATCAGTAAACCATTAAAATTATTTATTTAGGCTATTTACTATCATCGATTATGACCTATTGAATAATTACAGCATGACGATATACTGTATACAGGCCACATATATATACTGGATTTTTCTCTGCCGTGTGTTAGGATTTTGTTCAGCGGTGTCGGACCAGTTCCAGCTGGAGCCTCTGGCTGTCACAGCGCTACAAGGCTCCGATGTCCGATTCAATGCCACCCTGCAGGGAAAATGGACGTATATGACGTGGCAAGTCCAAGGGTTACTGGTCCTCACTGTCCCCGTAACCAACAACATAACCTCATCCGAACAATATTCTGCCACATTCTGCACCAGTGGAGACACCAGCTGTGTGGAGTTCACCATCCATAACACCACCCGCAGAGATTCTGGGCCGGTCGTTTGCTTTGTGCAGGGGGACTATGGATCAAAAACTGCAGAGCTTCTGGTACAAGGTGGGGTCACACACACACATCCATCACACACCTATATATGTTAAATGACTTGGGGCAGGATGGTGTGCAGTATTTTGATGCTTTATCATTGTGTTGGCCTCACTGTGGATGTAAAAGCACAGAATAGGAGGTTGCCTTCAGGTGCTCAGTGATGCTGAGCTATATGCACCGCCCAACCCAGACACCATCCTATTCTTCATGCTCATTAACAGCTCAGCATTTCTATACTCGCATCATAAAACACATTTTATGTTCCTGTCTCCCTCTTCTACTGTCAATACCCATTAATGACAAAACAAAAGTTACTTTTTTTTTTTGCAAATTTATAAAAAATAAAAAAAAGGAAACAAAACAGAAATATCACATTGACATCAGTATTCAGACTTTGCTCAGTACTTAGTTGAAGCACCTTTGGGAGTGATCACAGCCTTGAATCTTATTGGGTATAATGATACTACTTTGCACACCCGGATTTGGATATTTTCTGGCGTTCTTCTCTGCAGATCCTTTCAGGCTCTGTCAGGTTGGATTAGGACCTCCAACCTGACAGGATCAGTTCTCCCTGATTGCTCAGTTTGGTCAGACGGCCTTGTTGTTCCAGACTTCTTCCATTTAAGAATTATAAAGGCCGACCGTCACAGCAGCAGCAGCAGCAGCAGAATCCTGTCTCTGAGCTCTGCAGGCAGCTCCTTCCACCTCATGGGTTATTTTTGCTCTGATATGCATTTGAGACCTTATATAGACAGGTGTGTGCCTTTCTAAATCATCCAATCAGTTCAATTTACCACAGGTGGACATCTCTAAGAAGAGAAATGAGCTAAATTTCTTATGTCAATGTGATATTTCTGTTCGGGGTATTGAAAAGTATATTTTAGCACAAGGCTGCAACATAACAAAATGTGGAAAAAAGTGAAAGGGTCTGAATACTTTTTGAAACCCACTGTAGTTGTGAAGGAGGTGTAGTGACTGGGCTTTACTCTGGAGGGCAGCAGTGAGCTCCGTTCATGTGAAAGAACATCAGATACATACACACTGACACTGAAATTTCATATTTACAGAAAGAGGACCAAAAAGATTTAAAACTAGAATGATGTTACAGCTCATTAACTCCGTGTCACATACATGGAGTGTTTTTTGAGTGTGTGTGAGGTGACTAAAAAAAACCTCCAGATTACTACGCATGCTATATGAGAAAACAAAATCACCAGTAGATATTTGAAATACAAACTCATCACATCTCACCAATAATGTAACCGACAGGCTGACTAAGAAACCAACAAATTCATTTTAATTACTTCCCGCTAAACTTGGCTGTAATCTGAAGCTAATCTGACTCTCTGGCTGTGAGTGCATATTGATTGTTAAAGTGTTGGATCTCTATCTCATCGCAGCTGGTTAGAAGCTCCATGATTACAGACATACTCTCCATGCATGTAGCAAAACCTGCGGCCAAACCTAATAAATCCACTTAATAGACCTGCCAGATGAGTGCACTGATTGCTTTACAGCAGGGGGATGTTACAGAGGGACAGCGTCAGTTAGAGAACACTGTTTACCAGCAAACGAAAGAAGGTGTCATATGAAAAGAATACAGGTTTTATGAGACCATTGGTTTACTTAATGTCAGCAATGTTGATAATAACGTTCTAGCATACGATTAATAAAATGTAAAAAAATCTAAATCTACCACATCAAATGTGGTTTGTGGTTGGGTTTACTTGGATTTCTGCATAAACTAGTCATAAAACATGTTCTGATCTTCATTTAAGTCACAACACTAGACAAACACAGTCTGCTTAAACTAATACTGCACAAAAAAATGATATATAAGTTTTCATGTTTTTATTGAATACAACATGTAAACATTCACAGTGTAAAGTATGTGAACGCCTCAGCTAATGACTTCTCCAAGAGCTAATTGGAGCCAGGAATCAGCCAACCTGGAGTCCAATCAATGTGCTGATGAGATCGGATGTGTTGGTTAAAGCTGTCCTGCCCTATAAAAACACACACACACAGTTTTGAGTTTGTGGTTCTCAAGAGGCATTTGCCTGATGTGAACCATGTCTCGCACAAAAAAAAACTAGATCTTTTAGATCAGAAGATCTAGTATCAAGCCTTGATGTCCATGTGTCCATGTGGTTGTCCTGTAACAATGACTATGAGAGCACAGCCAGACTGCTCAATGACGTTGAAGAAGAATCCTGGAGAGTCAGCTAAAGACTTCCAGAAATCTCTGGCACATGCAACATTATTGTTGACAAATCTACAATAAGTAAAACATTAAACAAGAAAGGAGTTCATGGGAGGACACCACGGAATAAGACAAAAAAACATTGCTGCACGTTTGAAGTTTGCATCAGAGCAACATATTCAGTCAGAGTCCTGACCTCAACCTGACTGAGATGCTGTGGCATGAGACCAATTCACACCAGACATCCCGAGACTACTGCTGAACTGAAACAGTTCTGTACAGCGGAACGGTCCAAAAGTCCTCCTGACCGTCTGATCTGCAACTACAGGAGACGTTTGGTGTCAACCAGTTATTAAATCCAAAGGTTCACATACTTTTTCCAACCTGCACTGTGAATGTTTCCATGTTGTGTTCAATAAAAAAAAAATATATATGAAAACTTATAATTTTTTGTGCAGTAGGCCTATTAGTTTAAGAAGACTGTTTGTCTAGTGATGTGACTTAGATGAAGATCAGAACATATTTCATGACTAAATAAGTTTAAATCAGTGTTGGTTCTGGTCTTTTTATGGGATTTGCTAATAAGAATATAGGATATTAAACTGCCGGTCTTATGCTTATGCTGTTATATAGATTTAAATTTTAAGTTTTTTTATTTTTCAGCTAACACTCATTACTCAATGACTGAGCCAACCACTGGGTCAAAAAGCCTAAAACCCTGCTGTATAACCCTGACTTAACTCCTCTTCTACGTCCCGTCTCTCAGAGAGCGGTGCAGTCAACATCATGGAAGGGAACGTGACAGTGGAACAGGACCAGCAGGTAGAGTTTCAGTGTGTGACAACTGCTTGGTTCCCCATACCTACTGTCACCTGGACCCGAAATGGTCAAACTGTGAACAGCAGCCTCTATAACACCACCAGCGAGGTTCATGGAGATTCTTTCAACTCCACCAGTGTCCTGACGTTCCAGGCGGTCAGCAACACCACGGTGGAGTGTCTGGCGACTGTGTCCACACTAACAAACCCAAAATCCAGCTCTGTCCATGTGACGGTTGGTAAGAAAGTCTTCCACAACATTATATCCTCTGTGTATATATGGACTGGTGTGATTTATTTGATGCCTTTCTACTGCATTAATGCACTTTCGTTTCAACTTGCAAAGTCTTAAAAATAGCAGCCCTTCACTACATATTAACACATGACCTGGGTGATTGGAGAAAAGTCTGATAGAATCAAGTTTTAATTGAATAAAAAGGCCATTCAATATGCGCTGCATGGCGATCACATTAACAGTAGTGTAAGGTTTCAACTAAAAGGCGCACACATATGGATAACATACCGTCCTGTCTGACAGGAAAAAAGAAATCCTGCAGCAATATGCGATTTACAGAAATATATACTGATGTGTGTTCAGTGGGTTATGTTGGGACAGAGAATAATCTTTTAGGTTTTTCAGCTTCTGCTCTTTATTCTGGTCCTTCCTGTTACAACAGTGCCCAAGCCTCCTGATTGGACCGTGCTGATAGCTGTGGTCGTCTCCATTGGAGGTGTGGTCCTGCTGGTTTTGCTTATCCTCGGAATCATCTTCTGCTGCAAACGCAGGAAAAGAAACCGTAAGGCCCTCATTAGATTAAAAACAACAGCAACTTAGCTCACAGTTGCTGTTCATAACAGTAATGAGTTTGTAGGTTAATGTATAGTCTGTGCAGACAGAAGAGTGAGGAGTCCTTTAGCAAACATAACACGTTTTTAAATGACTAATTTACTAATTTTATCTTCTAATACATTTCAGAACTCAACTACAAAGATGAAATGAGGTAATATGCCACCAAAACTATAAAATGTTGTACTTTTGTACTTCTACATGTTTGTACATGCAGTACACAGCTGTGCTATCTTGTGTGTGTGTGTGTGTGTGTGTGTGTGTGTGTGTGTGTATGTAGCAGGAGAATGAGGACACAGAGTCCAGAGTCAAGTGGTGTCAGTCCAGCCGGACACAAACAGGGTCAAGTGAACGCAGGATATGTGACAACCGATCAGACAAGTAAGACTGATGAGTGCACGTACACACACACACACACACACACACACACACACACACTTTTCATCAGAATCTTTGACAAAATGTCCCTCTATAATATTCTCAGGTGTCGCTCCCAGTGAATTCACTGTCAGTGGCTTCGTTCAGGCGAATGGCTCCAGTAAGGTAGGTTGTGATAACTACACAGTGATGACTAGCAGAAAATATTTGCATGCAGCTATATGTGCAGAGATCCTTTTAGGTGAGACGTGGTGTTTTGAGGACAGGACAACAAAACAGTATAGATGTGTCACAGCTGTCTTCTTCAGTGCCTTTAAAGTCACAATGACAATGCTGATGTTCAGCAGGTATAATATTTACCATAGTAACCGTCTTTATTTAGCATGCTATCATAAACTAATGACCACTAAAGCAGTAAAGTACTGAAGAAAAGTACGGCGGAGGTTGATGAGAGTGTCATTAGACCTGACGATGGCGCTAAAATGTGTCTGCCACTGAGAGGAAAAATGTTTACTACAATAGAGATGCATTGCCTGCACTGTCCCACACTGCTGTGTCTATACTAATTCAATACATGATCCCCAGTCAATCGAGTTTACAGTATGCGCCCTCACAAAGCAGGTATAGCAAGCATAAATCAACATGTTATCATTCCTCCAGCTTCTACGTGCCTGAGACGTGGTGATTTATACAAACCACTTGGCGTGGCTCTTACAAATGACATGAAAAAACAAGCAGCCATGTGAATCTATCATGTCTAATCATAAGGATGCTATAATCAGAATCAGATGTTTTCTTTTGGAGAGCGGGCTGCATTTATCAGGCATGCTACATGCGGCTAGTTCATTGCTCGATCATTCAATTAATTTAAGTAATAAATGAGGTACCTCATAAACAAATGTATTATTCACGTCCCCAATGACAGCCAAGCTGATTGCCTTTTCAGTTGAGCAATGCAGATACATTATTTATGTAACTGTGTTATATAATTTGTGTTTTAAAATAACATTGAGGGAAAAGGCTGGTAAAATATGAGTCTACACTGGTTTTGTAATTGCAGATCCGAAATATTTTTGTGACGCAAATTAGATGCATTATTCATGCTTTTGCTAACCCTAACCCTTTTTATTTATTTATTTTAGATGCCTGATGACACAGGAAATGGCTACAACAGTGTGGATGAATCAGGCTTCAGGAAACACAGACATGTCACCATTGTGTAAGGACAGCAGACCAACACGTCTACAGGTGTTGAGTTTTAGGACAAACATGCACAACATCTTTACCAACAGTAAGTTTGGAGAAAGTTGGAAAAAAAAAGGACCAAAGACTGATGTTGAGACTGTTGCCAGCAGAGGAAACCCTGCAGAACATGCAGACTGTCTAAAGCACGGACCTGCTGGGTGGAAACTCTGATACAATTATAACATGTAGTGAAATCATAACTGTTTATTACTCTTTATTTATGAATGGATGTTTTGTTGAAATTGTCTGAACGTTGAGCAGCACCATCTCAGACCAAATGAGCACAAATGATGGAGCAGAGGCTATATTTTTGTCGATTAACTGTGTTTATAATAAGCCATAGATTTTTATTGAGGGGGTTATGTAATCCAAATTCAATATTCAAAAAGGACCGAAAAATTCAATGTATTTCTTACATGACTGTTCTCTGATCAGTGACATGATGAAATAACCAATTAACCCTTTTGTGTACATATGTGTATACATATATACATATGTATATGTGTGTGTGTGTGTGTGTGTGTGTGTGTGTGTAGTTAGCCATCCTTAAAAATAAATATCCTTGATAAGTGATTACATTTTTAGATCGTTTTGCACTACTTACTTACTCACTTTCACATGCATGAATCATTTTTTTTCAGATATCCACCTGAAATACACTCCATTATACAATTCAGTGCTATACACACCTGTATGTATCTGATATATTTATGTATGTTTATATTACTTGTCAATGATTACTCTCTAGGGCTCTAAAATATAAAAAAAAAAAAAAAAAACTCGTCAGAAAAATGATGCAGTAAGTGAGGAGGAGGAGTGGGTCACAAGCCAAAAAGGACACTGCAAGTATATCCTTCAATACACTCTAATATACCTCTGTAGCTTTTACACCAAGTCAGCACAGTTTGTGCACTGTTGAGCCAACTGAACTTAAAATGACCTTTACTTCAGCTGGACCTGTTGGCCAGGATGTGCTAGCAGGGACCAGAATTACCCGGTTGAGTTTTAGTACCACATACAAGCCAGCGATGGCATCTGTCACTGTGGATCAATTAGGTGATAACATGATGTTCACAGTGCTGTGGCACAGTTGTACATTATCAGCTCTGGCTAATTAGCAGTTTAATTAAATTCATGATTGGATTTAATGTCACCCTTTATTCATGTAGCTGCCACACGTCTGAGGAAAGATATGGAGGATCAGTGGTGGTTATATGTGTGTAAATGAAACATATGCAAACGTCACTACCCTCCTGCTAGACCTAACCCCCCCTGTCAAAGAGTCATGAATGTCCTGTTTGATCAAGGTTTTACCAAGGGTCATGTCTTTTATTTGGTCATATTTGGGTTGAATAATGGTCCTTGAGTGGATTATAAATAAATTATGTGTTTTAAAAACAAAAACATATTAGTGTGGATGTAGCCTGAGAAGCTCAGCCAGGTAGTTATACCTAAAATCTATTCTAAAACAGACAGGCAGCCAGTGAAGGGAAGCTAAAATAGGGGCGATATGATTATGCTTTGGTGATCTGGTTAAAAGCCTGGTGGCTGAAATCATGTTTTGGCCAAGACGTGCAAACACGACATTACAATAATTCAGCTGAGAAGTGATTAAAGCGTGAATAACTCTTTGAAGAGCATTAAAAGTAATAAGAAATCTAATTCTAGAGATATTTCTCAAGTGGGAAAAACACCTTTTAACATGGGACTCGAGAGTAAGGTTCTGATCTCAAATAACGCCAAGGTTCTTAACACATGCTGAGCCTGGGATTTAAATAAAGATTTTAGTGGAGCAGCTTTATCCAAGAGCAAGTTGTTGTGTGTATCATTAAAACACTTCACAAAGCCATTTGTGTTTGAAAGCAAATCTAAGCAATCACAAAAAAAATGGGGAAAATGTTGAAACACTAGTGTAATTAAAGATCTGTGAGCACGGTTCCTGCCGATGATTATTCCTGACCACATAAAACACAGAATTAAAAAACAAGACATAGATTAAAAAAAAAAAAAAAAAAAAACAACCCTGAAAGCAAAGATGATAAATTCAGACGCCAAAGTAAAAAGAAGACATACATATAGTCATGTGATCCATTGTTAATATCATCTTTAAAGAATAATACAGAATAATCTCTCTTGACTACTACTACTGCTTACCTGCTATCACCACACACCAGACTCTGGGTGGATGGAGGGACTTACAAGATGTGCAAAACACTGTGAGAAGAAACTGTCATCCAGTCCAGTTGACTACCTCACTGAAGCCTGAACAAATGCTGCACAGTAGTGAGTGCTGCTGTGTCAGCTTGACATGCTAAGGATTGTTTGTCAGAGTGTCTTGACAGGAAGTAAGACTTTACTCTCCCAGCCTGCTGTAAGAACCCTTCAACTCTGGGAAACCTAACACTTAATCCCATTACCTGCTCTGTTTATGTTTCCATATTGGAAATCACATTAGTGCAAGTAATGTTCTCTTCCATTTAGCTTTTTTTTTTTTTTTTACACGGGATAAATTGCATGACCTCTAAATGAGAGAGGATTAGTTTGCCTCTTCGTACATTTCATTTTTCCTACCCGAGAGACTAACATTGTTTAAAGCTTTAGTTGGCTGTTTTTTTATGAGGTGAAAGCACTAGTTGCATATTTTGGCTTGTTTATCTCATCTTTTCACTTCACAGCATCGTAAACCGAGCACATTTTCAGCAAAGAAACACGCTCTCCAAGTTCAGATAATCACTTAGGCAGCAGGCTGGCGGCGGGCTGAAAGAGTTAATGAATAGAACTAATAAAATTAACGAATAGAGAGCTGCGGTAATGACTATTGATAAGCCATATATAGTGTGGCTTGTCAAGTCATGCTGGCTTTCAGGGCCCTTCCCTAAGCAGTTTTACCATTACATAAGGAATGTCTAGCAAATTAATCTCCCAAAGCAGACTTCAATCATCAAATTGGCTCTGTGCAGGGAGCTGGGATGGCACACATGCCTCCTACTGGCAGAAGCCACAGGCTGGCACTGTATAATGGAAAGAAAAGTGCTGTATGTTGACCAGACAGGCTTAAATTGTGCAATATTGGCATCAATATCTCCTTTAAAATGAATGTTTGGGGCTGAAGCATCTCATTTAGTTTCATTTTAGTTTCAGAGTATTTTATGATTATATTCTTAATTGTATTCTTACATTTTAAAGCAATTAGACTTTTATTTTGCAACAGTATCTGTTCCATGAATCACGTTGTGCTGTGATCAGTTGTAGAAATGTAACGTTACCAATAGTCATACATCACTATGTATTGTGCACAGCTCCAGCAGAAGTTAAAAAGCAGAGAATGACAGCGCCGATCGAAAAGAACGACGGGAATGTGATTGTTTCTATTTTATTTGTGTATTTTTCCAAGTGGAAATGAATCGTGTTGCATCATGTTGTGAGAAATGATGCAACACGATTTACTCATCTGAAAAATGTTTCTTCAGAGAAGTCAATACTAAAAATAGCACATCTCGAGGTAGCAGCTATTATATTATAAATGCCTCAGCAACATTATGAGATGGAGAGAGAAAGTGTGTGTGTGTGTGTGTGTACTTGCCATGCGTCTAGTAATAGATAAGTTGCTTGCAAAGAGAGAACACAGCTGAGTGCTCACTTTGTCAGATTGCCAATATGTCTTCAGGGTCTCAGAGTAGGTTTAGAGTTTAGAAGGAGTTTGCAGATTTGATCCCTTCAAAAGCCAATATGTGCTTTAACTGCTGTGGGTGTCCTGGTACATTCCCACTCACTCACTATACACACACTGGATGGATTCAGTGCATCCAGTGGGTGTATAAAGGTTATATTAAAAATAGATTTCTTTTCATTATTTGAAGAGACAATTTGTGTTTAAGATCTGGTCTCGGACCTCTGAATCGCTGCCACCTCAGATTTTGCTCACCATTGTTTGTTTGGCTCCAAACACGACACATTAGCACCCTGACGTCCTTCCTCTGGGGAACACTACATCCCACACGTGTTGCAATATTTCAACCCAGACCAACTTTGCCATCTCTAGAGCCAAAAATATTGATTATAGCTGCTTTAAATATAATAGGTCACACACTTTGAAAATCCTAAACATTCCAGACTGTTAATGAAGACATTAACAGTATATTCTTGATGAGATATTTATATATAGATATGTTCATGCAGCAACATCTGTTAACTTGTTAAAGACAGTGGAAGCTTTCCAAACTGACTGCATATGGTCATGTGTCCGTCCAGTAATCCTGGAGCCTCTCTCTTCTTTGAAGCATAAACAAAAAAGACCCAGAACAGCTGCTTAAAATAGAATAATGTACTACTGCTAGATGGTAAGACATCCGTCCTTTATGTGCTTTTGACAAGCAATGAAGTCACAGACTTACCACCAAAATAAACCAGAAATAATGTTACATGTACTTTCAGCTGTGGGTACTATCAAAGTACACACTGAATGCTCTGAATGCATTCCCTGAGAGCCCCACTGCAAACGTTCACCAAATTCACATCAAACATCATGATTGACGTTCCATTGTCATCGCCTGATGAGTCTATAAAAAACAAGGTGTGAATGGAATCTTAATTACAGCATTACAACATAAACGAGCATAAATCATTTATTAAATTCTACAATAACGATGTGAGCTGCTACGCATACCTTCTCCGTGCACTGCTCGAGACTTTAACTCATGTAGCTGATGAGATTCTGAGTCGATGGCCGATCCAAATAAATCAATGCTCAGAGTGACTGGTGATCAATTAGTCCCTGAAGGTGGATCCTGAGGGACTCCGGCTCTGCTGGATCTTTACACAGCTGAGTGCTCTGATTAAAATGTGACTGATTCAGAGTAAGCCAAACCTGGCCTGATTAATGACTGTTCACACAAACACACACATGGTGTCCTCCACCAAATCAATAAAAGCATTCCTACACAACTCTGCGTTGGGCTTTTGGTAGAAATAATATATTTTGGATCTCTATCTGGGATCAGTTTCTGATCACCTGAATTGATCTTCTCATCAGCTGAGTGTTTCACCTAATAACACATGATATCCATTATTCTTATTATATCAATGTGTTATGTAAATTATTACACCTCTCAGCTGGTGATTGTAGATTCTGTAGTTTATTTCTATCAAATTTCTGTTCTATCTATGTCACGAAATCCTAAATATATCCAGTGTGACTCACGGGTCTAAAACAACATCATATGCACAGAATCCCACGCTAGGGTGAATACTTTTTTTTTTATAGACACAGTTTGCTGGCGTGGGAGATGCCTGCATGCAGATATCCAGAAACAGAAACATGTAGCCACATGTTGTGATAATATATGCAGAGAATATTTCCACACCATGCGGTCATTCAGTTCAGATAAAGTGTATTTCAGCGTTTCGCCTGCACTTTCTCCATCACTCCCGTATCCCACCTGAGAACACGTGGCGGATTATTGAACATATGAAGGTTGCTCCTCAGTACAGAGCAGGAGACGTGCCTATTGGTTTGATGGAAATGTGGTGAGGGCTGTCCGCGCTATAAAAGCAGCCTGTCCGTGAACGCAGCGTCTTGTGTTCTCCGCGTCAGCTGGCCAGAGCGCATCACACACACACACTGGATCCGCACACCGACGCACGCATCGCAGCCATGAGTGAGGTAGGTGCTTCTGCCAGCTTCGTGTTATCCTTCAGCATCACGGCAACCGCTTTAAAAGCAAACGTTTCTGCTGTAAAATGACGTAAAGACATGTTGCAGACGCGCAGCTACAACTGTGGTTTTATTAAGCTGAACTCCTTCTAGCTCCATGCTTGGTTTGTCCCATGCTTGTAGTGAGAACTGCAGTTTGACTAAATGATGAGAGTGAAGAATGAACTGTGCTTATGTGCTTAAATGAGAAGTTATTATTAACTATTGATACCCAAATGTCTATGTTTCATCCAACAACCATCCAGGATTAATCTGCCTTCAGTATAGTAATAATAATATTATTTTCTGGCTAATAATTAAAAACAAAAACAACTCTAACCTGCTGATTATGCACTGTGCATGAGTCCATTATTCCTTCATGTTTTTTTTTTTCATGACCGTGATGGTGACTGATGCACTGTGCCAGCATACATTAAGGACTGTGGCATTTTTATGAAGTTGATCAAAGTGATAACTCTCAAATCGCTCAAAGTTCAAATGATAAATTGCAGCCAGGATGTGGGACTCCTCGCTGATTTATCTTCGGTTTCACTCCAACATTTTCAAACGGAAGCTCAATCAATCCAGCGTGAACTGGGTGAAGCAGCGGCAGCAACTGACCTATAGGATAGTCTATACATCTGAGCCATCTGCGGAGTTCAGAGAGGTGACGAGCCTGTGATAATGTCAAGAGTCCGGATGAGATGAGAAAGAGCACGTCGTATAATCACTGAATTATTCAAGGCTCGCTGCTAACCCAGAGAAATAAAGCATTCTCTCAGTGTGCACGAGGGAGCATGGGCTCCAATAAGACCGCGTCTACAAAGCTGCGTTCTAATGGAAGATAATACACATAGTTCTGCTTTTAATCATCTTGCTGTATGTTGTGTGTGTTAAGCTGCCAGTTGAGGATGCTTTCCAGTAGCAGCTACATATCCTGCCTCTCCACAGCTGCAGCGTGTTGTCCTCTGTCGGAGCTTCATTATTGCAGGAAACCTGCTGAGGCACTCTTATCACAGTGCTTTAAAGTCAAGCAAATTGCGACGCTAATTGCTTCTTCGTCAGTGTTCCGTCAACACGCTATGAACATCAGCTCCCACCTCTGTCATTATGAATCTTTTATTGCCGACTCCTGGTGTCTCTTTGCACAGTATCAGTACACGCGGTACACCGCTTAGAGAGTGAAGTTCCAGTCTTATAAATAAGACATTACACACATAGGAGAAGTACTACTCGAGAAATTCAGTTGCATCTCATCTCAGTGATGGATTCATACACCTATAAAGAGACCCAGCTAAGACAAAGGCTCCGGCTGAATAATTCACTTCAGTTTGGAGCATTTTCTCGACAAACGAGAGACATCTTACTTAATCACAGGCTACTCGCTGCCTGCCTTCGAAGCCAGAGGAATAATTTACTCTCTTTGTCGTAGAAATGGAAGGCAGCATGTATCTTTAGGGGCACTTGAGCATTGTCAGGGAACTACTGGCATACATATATATATCATTGATAACACATCCATCAAAGCACTAACTGTATTACAAGCGTCTGCTGAACCCAAACTGCTGCGCGGCCGGCCAGAGAGTGCTGGCACGATTGATCAAATCTTAAAAATCACACACATCAGCCAACATCTGTAGCATTTTTTTGAGAGTCAATATCTTCTGCTAGATTCATTGCGATACTTTGCTCTAATAATGTGAAGCAATGAGGCCATATCCGAGTGCCTGTTGTTAATGCTTCAGCCAATTCATCTCTGTCCATAAACATCAGGCAGTTTGAGGTTTCTGTGATGAGAGCAGCTTAATAAATGTGCGCTCCGTCACCATAGTGATGAACAATCCAGCATTTCCGGGCTGCACTGCTCAGCCCATTCTGACAACATGGCTGAAATGAATAACATTTTGTAATTTCAGCACAAACAGACTGATGCAGGCTGCATTTCAGTCCTTTCACCAGTCAAGAGTCATATTGTGCGTAAATCTAACCTATTTGTGAACATATTTCTCTAAATCAAGCCGATTTCCCTTCATCCTGTGACACGTCCGTGTTCTTTTGACTTTTATAAAGCAGAGAAACAGTGTAATTCATTCATGTGTCATTCACAGCGACTGAACTTGTGCTGTTTGTCTTACATTATGATCAGGAGACTGTTTAAACCTCAGGTCGTTCAACAAAACTTTAATTAGATAGCACTCACTGGCCATCAGCCAACTGTGTGCGCGGTTGCCAAGATACGTCAGTTCCACTATTCATATTTTCAGTAAACAATAATTATTTCCTCCGAACCCCATTACCGGTTAGTGTCACAACAGGAGATACAAACAGCATCCTGGAGGTTCAGGAGGTATAGTGACTGTTGTCTGTCATGCACCAGGAATAAAACTCCTGCTAGACTCTACACACAACATGTAAAATATGCCTCTCGACAATTTGTGCGTTATGAATTCAGTTAAATATTTTATCATCTACTTTGTTCTGTCCTTTTAGATTTTTTCCCCGTCACTGCGAGCACTGGGATCCGAGGATATCACTGTCCGTCAGTCCTAGTCAAATCACTTTGGTCGCATGGAGTGTGAGCAGCAACTGCACGGCCTGTAGGGGGCGCTAAGCAGCGCTTTTAGACTTTATCCTGAGTCGAGGTTAGAGTAGCTCCTTGCACCCACTAAACCAACTACAGGTACTGAGTCAGGATACGCTTATTATACGCATCTTGGCTGAGGCTACATCTGGTACGTTCCCCCCTAACTTTCAACTTTCAACGCTACGCTGGCGTTTTCCAACCCCTGAAATTTAAACTTTTGAAAACATTGCTAACCCATCTTAGTTTGAAAACTCCAGGTCTGCGTTTTAGTCTGGATGGATGGAAGCGGAGACACCCACGTCCCCTTCCTGACTGGGTCTTATCAATCACGATGTGTCCTTCCCTGATTCCGTCACCTCCCATCACGTAACCCTTTATCAGAAGAAAACAAACAGCATCAGCCTTCACTACTAGTGGTCAAGTCAACATAGATGACCAACTACAGACGTTGCTGACTTTGTTGCCTATATTAGCAGCCGTTGTTCTCTGGTCTTACTATGTATTGTATTGTATTGTGCCAGTGCATCACATGTATTGGGCTTATAGCTATTTTACTGAATATTCTTTGGCCAAATTCAATTAAAAATTACATTAATTACAAAAAAAAAACTTCCTTATAACTTGTAACTCTTCAAATAGTTGATAGCACACTAAATATTGATCATTGGTTTTAGGTCAACTGAGAATATAAACAATACAATAAATATTAAAGAATAATTCTGGTTTATTACAACTTATTTGCATCAGTTATGATAACATTGTACATCACTAAGTCTGTTTCTTTCCTTGTTGAACTCTACTGTTGCGATGTTGCCACGTTTCCAGAGCTCAGTAATTAACATGTTGATGTACAATGTAACCATAACTAACAGAAATCTGGCCAAAAGTATAATGATAAGTGGTTATGGACTGGGATAATTGATGAAGTGCACCCCAGTTCTCAGACGTGTGACAGTGTAGCTTTTCTGACTTGGCGTCACTGTGCAAAATTCTGTAACACATGAAAGCTTTTAGTGGACCTAGAAGCTGATGCAAATCACACTGTGGGCAGAACTATGATTGAAATATGATTTTCTTGTAATATCTCTGTAAATGCACTTAAGGTTAATTGCAGCACGCTGTGCTTAAGTGCAGCTTGACATTAGATTTTGGTGGATTTGATTGGCCTTCTGGATGTAAAGTCAGTTTTATGGTGATGAATCACTCTCTGTATGTGGTTTGGTGACGGTGGGGGGAGGGGGAGGGGGTGTATGTCATGGAACAGCAATATGTTAGTCATCTGCATAACCTCAGTTTGAAAATCTAATTATTTAAAGTTCGTCAGGCGATATTAAAAGGGAATATCCTGTATCCTTCAATCAATGCATCAATGTTTGAGTGGTCTCCGTGCTGTGTCCCCCTGCCCCGCTTTAATTACAGTGAGAGTGGTGGCTATAGAAGCTACTTGGCAAAGCCATTTGTTTCATCATCCAAAGTGGACGAGAGCCCTTTTTCTTTCCTATTCAATTAAAGAGATAAGAGTGTTAAAAGTTGCTGATCAATGTAAAAATAACCCAATGCTGAGATGAGGAAAAGTGTTCAGCGATGGATTTTCCTTAAAACTTCCCTTTTGCTGATTTAAGGCGAAGATGAAGTGATTGAGATGAAATGGCGATTCGAAAAAAGATCATTTGAAGCCTGCTGATTAAAAAAAGAAAGAAAGAAAGAAAAAAAGCGATTCTCCACGATTTGTTGTGTAGATTGACCCTAATCCCGCTTTAAACACTGAATAGAGATTACATTGAAATAATCTGTAATTCATCTAAACTGTCACTGTCTTTGGGTGCTGTCGTTCGCTTGTAACCCTGCAGGGGTAATCCTGGCTTCTGCTGGTCGCTGCATGACAAACATCAGTGAGTGAGGAGTATGGACAAAGACGGGATCTGTGCATTAGTAGCAGGTTTTGCATAAAACTTCACAGATTTAAGAGCTCAAAATGTCACATATCGTTTCACCGGAGAATTGAACTGAATCTCACAGAGAGAGAGAGAGAGAGATGTTCACATTCACATGCTGATTCCTGATGAAACACTTCAAATCATCGTCTGATTCACTCTTCAGTATTAGAGCCACCTGAAGGGAATACACGTGGAGGTAAAGTCATTTATCAGGTCGATTATTCACTAACCAACAATACGCTGTAAACAAGCTATCAGTAGGAATTATAACAGCAGCAGGTTTCTCCTCCGCTGGCCGATCCCACCTGTCTCCTCATGCTGTGGGTGCCTGTAAGTGACACAAACAACACACTCACAGTTATGCAGCAGAGACAGATAATTAGAACGCACATATTCCCTCTCCTGTGTTTTTTTTGTTTTTTGCCTTGAAACCCATACATATTTGTTTTGGAGATGGTTTGCCACATGTAGCGCTGCCCTCCATATGTGAGCAAGTAAAAGCAGTAGCTTAAGGTGGAGTGTTTTTGTGACTTGATCTGATCCCTGCGCACTTCTGGAGATACTTTATAGTCTTTTTGTGCAGCAGAGCACTAAAAAAATGCTGCTGGGTGGCTCATGCTCTGCCTAATGCATACTAATGTTCTATGGGGAACCACGCTGCTCTGTCATTAGTTATACTTGAATAATCCCAGCTGGAAGGCAAACTGTCCTTTCTTTATACTGCAATGATGTTGGTGTACATGTTTCTATGAGCTGAGTGAAAGACGTGTCCTCTGGGTGAGGCAGGTCTGTTGAGATTTAAAGAAGCATTACACCAAATGGCAAACTCAACAAAATCAATATCTCCATGCACTAAAATGACTCGGTTAGAGGAAGTGAAAGGTCGTGGTTTGGGTTAAATGAAGTGTTTAGTTAAGCTTAAAGCTGAGGTGGAAGCAGAAATCTATAACTCAAAACCAGTCCAGTTGGTTTTTGTTTGATTTTTGGCAGAAGATATTTTTCATTCCACAGTAGGAAAAGCACAGGTATCAATAATAAAATAAAATATGCGTCTGAATCCCATTTGGCTGCTTCAGTTTCAGGGTCATGAATTGACAGTGGGATTTAAGACACCTTTAATATTATTAGAAACAGCGGTGTTATTTAACACTAATCAATTCATACCTGTTGGGGGAGATTAGATATTAAGATACATGTCAGATATCCTATAAAGCCAAGTGTAAATTGTAAAAGGATTGAAATCCAATTGCTAAAACAGGGCAGAGCGGCTCCAGCGATTTAGAGAATAAATGACGAGGGTGAGAGCAGTGATCTGTATGAGTGAAGAGGAGCATGAATGAGAATATGGAAAGATTAAACAGCTGATATTTCTAGTAATGTGAATAACTAATCCTGTGTTGGAATGTAACCTTTAGTGTTGTTCACTTCGTATGTTTAGAAAAGGACACTAATTAAAATGAACCCGTCTGTGTAATGCCATTGCTCATTCACTATTTCTGTATGTAGCAGCCTTTGACAGACACAAGCCATGGACCATTGTGAGTTAAATATCACGGCTTGACAAAGGAGGCGAGATGATGAGGGGTTTTCAGACAGCAGAGATTACAGCTAAGAAGTTGGAAGACTGACTTTAGAAAAAGCGCTTTTATGAATTATTAAGAATATGGAAAATCTTGATTTGGATGTAGCTTGGAAAACCCAGTTGGATTGCAATCAGTTTTGTATTCTGGGCCAGAGAGAGAGACATATATTTATGTAACAAAGTTTAAACAAAAAGCTTATTAAAAAGCATTTGGATTTTGTCTAGATATGAGGCAGGTGTTATGCCGCTCTAATTATTACAGAGGTCTAACTCTCCTCTGCCTTATGCATTGTTATACTAATGTGTGTATTCACTTTCCTTTCCCTAAAGATGTCTCATCTTCTGCCTCTACAACTCCCAGAATCCCTTTCAAGACATACCAGTGAAGAGGCATAAACTATATGAATCCACATTTGATGCTGCTTTCATTTGTGGATGTACAGAATAACAGTTGGCTTCTGGTCAATTGAGGCTCGTGATGACATTTTCATCTCTCATCAAAACAGTGTTGATGTTCTACATCACCTGAAAGAAAGAAAGCTCCTTTACAATCATACATGGCTGTAAATATTCCAACATCCTCTGCAGTATGTTACATTATCAAAGAAAGTCATCTCTAAAAGCTGCTGCTGAAGCGTTTTTATCAGGAAACACAGCGTATAGTATCTCCCGTCACGCTGGCATCACGCTGCTTGTTCACTCAATCATTCCTCAGCGGCGTCACTCTTCCATGCCGGCGTCCCTGCTTCCAGTCTGCCGGTGGGGAAGCTGCTACTGAGTTGTACTGGTGCTGGGATGAGCTGTCTGTGACCTAGATTTGCTGTTTCCTCGTTAAATTGTTAATCGACCCCGAGTGCAGCACGGACTCTCTTTGGGGAGCCCGAGCTGCCAGAGGAACCAGAAATAGCCATCCACACACTGTGAAGGTAATTTATTTATTTGACCAATTCCCTCCATGTCCGCGCCAACCCTTCATGCCAGTGTGGTGGTTGGTTAACATAAAGAAGCAAACCTCTGGTCCATATGTAACATAACATTGAAAGAGCATTTTATGTCATTTGATGCTGTTTTGACTGATATCAAAAATGATTGATACTGATATTTTGGACATTTTAGCAGTTATGTGTCATAAAACCGGGACAGAAATAACTCTAAAACCATTCCTACGTCAGCAGGGTTGATCCAGAATCTCGAGGGTGAACAAAATAATATTTTTGTAGTATTTATGAAGCTTTAAACACTGTTAGTCAACCGTGGCAACCAGAGCCATATGTGGCAAACATACTGTAGAGGAGGACATCATCATTAGCGACGCAATTATCATCATCATTGCCGTCTATTTGTCAAGCTCCCTCTGTCTCCAGCATATGGGACTGAGAGCAGGGCAACGCTGCACAAGCTGCACACACTTCCAGCTCAAACACCAGCCAGCAACACCGGGACACGTTCTGTTTAGCTCTCCACGTTACTGGCACTGAAGGCGTACGAGACTCCCGATCTCCTCTCGTCCAACTTCCTAATGAGAAGCTGTGCCGTTTGGCAGGCCTGGAAGAGTCTGTTGCTTTGGATTCGTCTGGATGTGTCTGCGTTTGTGCACAAGTCTAGATAATGAAATGAGTGTCATCACTGCCACAGTAAATGCAGATAGTGAACGGTAGACTGGATCTGCTCAGTGAGCTCAATCTACCACAATGGATGATTCAAAGCAAGATATAACAGGATTAACCCTGTCGTCACAGTTTACAACACTACAGGTTGGTAATAAGGATATAAATTCCCAATGAAATCCCCAAATAATACATAATACTGATCATACTGTACCCTGTAATGGTTGAACAGGTACCTAAAGTGGGAATTCTTTCCATGTTTCCACATTGTTTCCCCGATTATTCCTCAAAAACATCTATCTGTATGTATGTATGCACGAGTAATCACACTGTACATTGCAGTCTGTTATATAAAGCATCTAAAGCATTACCAAATGTGGATTTTTATGGATTCTTTGAACTGAAAAGGAAAAATTAAAGTTTTTCTTTTTCTTTTTTTTTAATATTGATTTAAAAGTCTGTGTCTTTCTCAGAGCGCCGCAGTGACTGTAAGTGGAACAAAAGACACTGTCGCCCTTAATTTAGTGTCTTTGTACTCGCTGCTTGTTTTTACATGTTTTGCTGCACAGAGAAAGCTGGTTCAGAAAAGAAATCTGCAAAACCACAATTCAAACTTGCATTCGGTGACGCGGAATGGCAGCGAGAGCTTATTACGTGATTGAATGTGAATGTGATTTGTGATTTTGTCCATGTCAGTTAACCAGATATATTAATCTTATTATCAGATGGATTGTTGTTGCCTTCAAGCAGTGTATTACTTAAGCACTAGCTCAGGAAGCCACAGCTGAATACTGGAAGCATGTGGAGGCTTCCCAGTGGACACGCCTCGCTTTGTTGTGGTCACAATAGCGATTTTTTTTTAAATGAAATGCTTCTTAATGCAGCTTTAATACATGGATAGTTCTTTCATTACATCACCCTGTGTCAACCCAGCAGGTTCCAAAGCCTAGATTAAAGATATTTAGGTCTCAATTGGCTCCAAAATGTAGATTAAAAGAGTCGTCTGCCGTCAGCCCTCCGAGAGTTCAGAGCGACCTGCCTGAGAGGCTTAGTCTGACCAAATCTTATCTTCCAAATCAGGGACTCGCTTTTATGTAATAACTTAATTTCACCTTCCTTTTGTAATTCCTTATATCTCTCTCTCTCCTATAACTGCTGTTGAGTTAATCTGCTTTTTTAAAATCTTTTGTAAAGTATTGTTTTATATATAAACCACTCAGTCTTTCTAATTATATACCTGAAAAGCTCCCATGGCACCCGCTCCTTTGCCTGTGTTAATCATCATGATAGCAGGCTTTCCTTGCCAGCTTCTGTTTTCACGCGTGATCCTTTAAATGAGACAGAGATGAGTTGAAGTGGAGGTCACAGCTGACAGGTGTTGGAGTTAATGAAAAGTGGACGGCCACAGACGGAGAGAGGAGTTCACATGTGCTACTATGACGGCTGACGCTTGTGTGCGTTAGTCTGAATCGTCTCCCAGTCCTTTTAACCTGCTCGCACTCATACAGAGACTCCTGCATCATCATTTGTAGCATCATCTGTACTAGAGAAGATCTTCTCCAGTGTTCTGCAGATAGAGCTGTTCAGAGTTGGCATCGTGGAGTCGGTGGTACATCACACTGCTGCAACCCACGAGCTAACTGTGGTTTTATATGATGGAAGATGTTAGCAGGTTGGCTCACATCACATTCCATTAGATCATTTCGTCCAGCTTGGTTGAGCGCTCTGTACTCGCTGCCTATGTTGTTTGCTCACCGTTTTTTCACTCAGTAAGCGAACACATCACCGTTCAAACGGCTCTGATGTTTGACGCCTTTTCTGACTTCAGGTCAGTAGAAACATAAGATCAGTCGATTATGAATTGAGTGCAAAACTACGCCATTTAAAACACTCAAAAATATATATTTTTTTACATATATTTTGCTTATAAGACAAAATGAAGTGAATGAAGTTTGGCATTAGGTGAAGGTTCTGACTCAGTGACGTCAGAAATATCTATCTTAAGTAAGCAAGAGTGTCTTTATTGTTTATGAATCAAACGTTTCACTAGCAAGGAGAGGAATGTGGCTGTTCTTCATTCAAAAGCTTTAAAAGATAAAGACACGAGAGTCCTTGTGTGTGTTTTATTCATTTAGCTACATTTTTAATAGCCATGTTGGATCGGACCTATGTAGAAACATCTAAAGTATCCGTGCTGTAGCGTGTCTGTACACGCATACATTAAACACAGGGACTAAAAGAGCCTGTCTTCTGAAGAAAAACGACACTACAGGTCATAAATTCAGTGGCAATAAATCACCTATAGTTTGGTATGAGTGACAGCAGGACAGAAGCTGTAAGGTTTCTCTCAGGTTTAGAATATCTATAGAAAGCCTTCCTGCCAGGGAGGAAACACCTTTTGCTTCTGACAGTTTGCCATAAATTCATCCGCAGGCTGTGCAGTGCTCGATATGAGGAAAACATCATTCATATGAGATATCCTACAGTATATGTCAGTCTAACAAACTCAACCGACCCGGCTTCCTTTTCTAAAATTCCTATTGAGGTTTTGATTCCTTTGTTAAAAATGCTTCTGGCAAACGTTACGACATCTCCTCAACTGCTGGAAGTGAGCAAGTAAGTGAAATCAAGCCGTGCCAAGCTTGAGCACGGACCAGGATGAGCCAGAACAAACATTTTTATGCAAATGCAAAATGTGCTGAAATTAGTGAGAGAGAACCCTCAGTGGACAGGACAAACCGAGCAGAAACAGGAAGAGTGTGGGGAAAATGTACAAATAAGAGTTGCCAGTTATCCCTCCCTCCATGTTAGGACTGGAGTTGTTATGTAAGGCTGTATCCAGGCAGAAAGCAGAGTCAGAGAGAGAGAGAGAGAAGGAGAGATGATCATCTAAATACTGCACAGAGATGAAAGGAAAGAAAGAAGACGCTGACATTATCATTTCTTTTCAGACACGACTTCTTCCCCTCCATCGTACCTGTTGGCTTCTTCTGTACGTTTCCATGAACAAACACTGACTCTCATCCAGCTGCAGGGCTGCCGCCCAGTCGGTGACCTCTGACCTCGCTGCAATCTGAAATACAGAGATTAGAGTAGATTACATTTACACACTGATTTAGATTTAGATAGATTTACGCAAGTGTTTTACTGCATCAACAAGCAAATGTTCAGTTCATATCTAATATATATGTATGCATATATATATTTATATATACTTTTGAACAGTTTTAATTCAGTTTTTCAGTTTTAATGCATTCATGTAGGATAGATACAGACCACATAATGTTTTATTATAATACTTTTTGTTAGAGACAAAAATAATCTTACTTAGGATGCTTTTATCACAACACCATGCCAACCACATACACAAATAGCACCAACACCTCCGCTCAGTGTGACCAGGGAGATTTTTCAGCCCTTCTTGAAGTCTGCGAATATTTCATATCTGAAATGTGACCTAATATGGAACAAGTCTAACTCTTTGAACCAGGATTAGCTCCTCTATGAGAGGGTGAAGGCTAAAGGTGAGGCAGGAGAGACTGAAAGGCTGGAAAAGGGACGGGGGAGCTTAAAGAGAGTGGATGTGAAAAGAAGGAAAGGAAACGATAGAGCTAAACATCAGGAAGTTGTGAGCTGCAGCTGCTTATGATTCCACGTCAGTGCATTTGTCTTGATTTCTCGATATTGCGCTGTATCTTCCAACTGCACCTAGACAATCGCTCAAAATATGATTGCCGTTCCGTTCCCGGATGTCCGCTCTGGCCGCTTGTGTGCTCTGGTGGGTGGAGGTGTGATGTATGGCGCCATCACTGTGTGGCACTTCTCCTACCCCGCTGAATACCAGAGCACAATCAAGCAGATGAGAGCCGGCGTGGTGCCGGGAATCCCAGCGGCATTGACTCACTTTGATTTCTGCGTGTAAACAGAAAAACAGATGGCCGCTCTGCCAAACAAGTTTCTCTTCCACTGGCTCTCGTAGTGGCACACAGAAGATCACTGGTTGGTTTTTCTTTTGCCAATTTTTGTTTTTGACTCATATACACCGACAAAACGCTTCGGCATTTCAAATTTATTAAGAGCAAAGGATTAATAATTCAGATTGATGCTCATGTATTGATAACACATTGAAAAAAACTGAATATTAAGTGTACAAAATGTTGACTAAACCTCAGTGTGATGCAAAAAAAAAAAAGGGTTTCAGCGAGCCAACAGATTTAGGATCTGGATGAAGCATACGTGGTAGCGTCTTCGCATCTGGATACTGCCGTCTCTTCCGTGCTGAGGCCATCTTGCTGTCAGGGGAGAACAGTTGGGTGCTGTTAGAGCAGACGGAGCGAGCGAGCGTCTGCTGCACAGACATGGATTATACATCAACGTATCTCATCACACAGAGCAGCAGCGGCAGCAGAGTGACATGTCTCGTAACATGCTCACTGTTTGTTCACTTGGCTTAGTTAGTGTGTGGATGAATTTGTCTGACCCTCCATGTGTTGGGAGAACAACACGTGTCTAATCTCGTTTTGTGATTAATGCGAGCAGGCCGTGACAGCTGTGAGATGTGATCTACCTGCTGCAAATGTGCAATTTGTGGAATGAATTAAAAATGACTGACAGGAGGAAAGTTTAGTTTTTTGTTTTGTTTTGTTCCCACGTTCACATGATGATCACATATTCCTCTGTTTTTCTTTGCAGAGACAAGCATCTGGAGCAATGACTGGAAACAGCAAACCATCTGCTGGGCAAGGTATCTTTCACCCATTATGTTAAGTCTGAAATATGCAGTTTTCACCAAAGCTTGAATGCTGCATAGACAGCATCTAGAGGTTTGTAATAGAATAAAGCTTCAGGCCTTTTTTATATTTTCATTATTAATCGTTTGCAACAGTAAAACATGCCCATCACTGTTTCTTGAAGCCTGAGGTCTTCAGATGTGTTGTTTTAGCCAACCAACACTCCAAAACCATAAAAATATCAAGTTCATGTTCACATGACACAAAGAAAAGCTGCAAACCCTCACAATCCAGACGCTGGAGCCAAGGAAATATTTGACATGTTTGATTGAAATTGTTAAACAGATCAGTTGATTTCACCAATATTGATTTTAGACTGCAATTTAAACAATTTAAAACAATAAACGAATCAGATAATCCTTTAAAATCAGATAATCTGACAGTACTTGTATATTAGAAGCAACATACCGCAGCGGTTACGGCAATAGAAAGATTCCCTTTGCCTCGGTAGCAATCCACAGAAAGACCTACTTTGCAAATTGGGCCACAGTATTGTTGGCATAATAACACAATCATAATCCCTTGAGTTATAAACAGTAAAACTGGGCTTGCAGTACTTGGCAGGATCCTTTGAAATCCATAAATGGTGTTAAGTACAAAACTGTCATCCTGGCAAATTTATAAAATGCTCCAATGCTGGAAACTTTCTAATGGCGCTCGGACCAATGAATGACCTCAGCTCAGGTGAAGACCAGCGTGAATCATTCTGACATTTCCTCTCTGCGTCACAGGACTAACAGATGCTAATTAAGCTTTAAAAAAATCATATATCTTATCATACATAAACATTTTAAACAGGTTGTCTCGGGCTACTGGGGTTTCTATTTTCAACCGTGCAAGCAGATACTCTAAAGCTTTTAAGCGCTTTTTACAGTCTCCGCGTTTACAAAATTAGGTTTGGTAGCCGCATGACACAATACACCGAGGAATCACTGAACGTAATCTCCTCCGCTCCTTGAAGTCAACCTTCTCATCACACAATGGATGCAGCAGGTTAGCAGCTGCCCATTGACTGAATGGCTCCATAGCTCCAACCAGCCCGCGGAGCAGCCCCGGTGTGCCTGGAGACCATGTCACCTCCTCTCTCTCTGGGGCTGCTGATAACGCTGGTAAGACCCCGTGTTGAAATGGATTTCTGTCCCATCTTCTGGAATGATGTACTGCAGCTCAGGCTCAGTCTGGAGGAAACCAGGAGGCATTTTAGGCATCTTGAGTCAGTTTGATAGCGACATGAATTACATTCATTTGACATTTGCACATTTGTACACATTTGTTTTGAGTTTTTTTTTACCTTCTTTTCATTTGTGTCCTTCGTACATTGTTTTGCATTTAGGAAAGTTGCTTAACTTGAATTCACTCTACTTTTATCAGATAACATAACATAACATAACATAACATCAAAACATAAAGTCTTCCTCTGCCTTCAGATTACATGTAGGTCACTGAGGTCACACATTCCCAAAAAATCTCAGAGAAAGAACGACTTAATCTGGTAGTAATCACAGTTAATTACAGGACTGTTTAGATGGTCACTCTAAATGAATTACTATTAATTATTTCCATAATCTAGAGAGATGTTTTAGTCAGATCAACATGCAGGAATATGAACTTTGTCTATAGGCATGCATACAATTTAACATACGTGAAGAAAAACAATGAATGGATCATGAATTAATATGTCCATTGGTGTAAATGGAACTTTTCCTTTAGTTTAAACGTAGAGATACAAGCTCAATAACACTTCCATGAAATAAACAAGTGCTACAACTTCTATGGTCAAACCCTGATCAATGTTAACATGTAAAGCTACTTCTAAAATATCCCAGGACCTCTAAACTGCTCAGTTAAACCACAGAAGCCCAGGAAGCCCAGTGTATGAATCCCACTATCAACATAGCCATACGTTCTGTCATTGTGTTACTCATGGATGGAATTATAGTAAAAAATAAATGATTCCCCTTTTTTTCCTGGTGTCCTTTAAACACCACTGCTCTGAACAGGACCTCCATCAATCATTGTCCATATACTCTTAGGTTGCTTTAAATCTCTCAGGAACCAATTTGAACATGACCTTTCACAAACCTCTTACAGAAATAATCCCATCATGCATTGTGCCAATTTGATTCATTCATGCAGCAGCACAGCACATTACTGAAGGTGTGATGTGCCTGGCTTATAAAGTCTCACGCCCTCTGTGGTGTAAAGAGCACCAACCCTGTGGAGCAGGTATAAATGTAGAGAGGGAAGCTGCGTGTGTGTGTGTGTGTGTGTGGCTTCTGCAATTATGAAATATTAATTTATTTTCATTGTCCCATGTGTCGTCCAAGGGCTTCAAGGTCAACAAAAGCTTGCATCTGAACGTAAGTAGCCCATTTGGAAAAATCACTGCAGATTATAGATATAATGCTTACTGCTGCTTGAATGAACAACTGACCTTTTGGTAACAATGAGTGAATGAATAGTGATGTGTCTCATTGAAGTCACAGCGTTTAGACCCCACCTCTGCTCCACTTCACTGTATGATCGCTATTTGGCCCCTTCAGCACTGGAAAAATGTTTTTTGCTTTATGTAATAACGTTTTGTGACGTTCGACTTTTAGATCGGCAAATTTGCATTTGTTTTTCTTTATTTCAACGAGGGGGATTAAAGGATGGCATGCGGTATGCATAATGACAAAGGCTTGACAATAAAGATTGCTGCTTGTGAGGATAAGATGGCAATTTATTTCTAAATGGGGGATTAGAGTGGCTTTGTCTTCTGTCATAAAACACCAACATACTGAATTGTTGCCTCGTTAGCGTCATTTGTGGATACGCATGCTTCTGTAATGTCCTTTTATTGAACGTCACACATTAGTGACATGTAGGTCTGACATAAATAAGGTCACTCCCTAAACACTGCAACAGAGACATAACCTGCAATGAAATTTCATTTCTTTTGCTTTTGTTTTATGACTCCATAATTGTTCATTTATGAGCTTCCCCTCCCAGAGTTTAACCCCGACAATGAAAAGATGAGGCAGAGGGCATCCTGACTTTAAGTATCAAATAATAATCTAAACTCAATCATACAGTCTTTTCTACCCCGATAAGAGTAAATACTAACGCTGACACCACCATGAACTGTGCATCACTTACAATCAATATCCGTCCCATCTCAAGGTGCAATTCACAAAATGATATTAACAAAACATGCTCATAAAGGTGTGCAGCTGAGTGTAATTTTCCCTTGTTTCGCATCTGATTGCAATTATACATGTGGCAAATTATAATGGTGGCAAAGTATAAATGTTGTTTTTGAGACAAGAACACAGTAGGCAGCACCACGAGCTACAGTTAGCTACAGTTAGCACAAACTCTCTGACAGAGCTAACAATATGAGTCGAACTTCTCATCTAACTGATCTTTTTGAATTGGACTGTTTTTGCAATTAAGGCTGTATATGTATAGAAAATGTCTACAAGCGCTTTGTGAATTACACAGTTTATTTTTGTCTTATTTGTGAGGGTTTATTGGCTTCAAAAGATGTGCAATTCGTTTGTGAATTTGCCCCTTTAAGAGCCTACAGCAATGCTAGCTGCTAGCTTTGATGTGCTAAATGCTAACATCAACATGCTAAGATGCTCAAAATGACAATGCTAGCATGCTGCTAAACATTCACAGTTATAATATTTACTATATTTCCATCTTAGTTTAGTGTGTTAGCATGCTAGCAAGTGCTAGCAATGCTGCAATTCACCCCAATGGATTTAGGTATGGATTCGTATGAAAATAATAATTATAAATAGTATAAAACAAGTTCAACAGGTTGAGTATGAAGAACATTAATTATTAATCTAAACCCCCCCCCCCCCTCACAGATGAAAAGAAGAACAACGTCCCCGAGGACTTCGACATCGACATGGACAACCCGGAGACGGAGAAGGCCGCCGTGGCCATCCAGTCGCAGTTCAGGAAATTCCAGAAAAAGAAGCAGGATGTGAAGTCGTAGAGCGGCCGCTGAGCCGTGAGCTCCGTCTTCACCTGACGTGGGCCTGGTGTCTTGCATGTCAATCAAACTACACCGTCATGAACTCAAAGAGAGGGGTGGGGTCGGGGTTCCTGAAGGAGCAGGTGGTGGTGTGGGATATTCTGGGGGCTAAATAGTATCCTTGTGAAAGTCTATGTATAATTACTAACTTACAGTATATACAAACATGGTACAGTATGCGATTCTGGGTGTATGTATTTCAATCTTTCCTATAATTGTGCTCTTTCTGTTTTTTACTTCAGTGACACGTCACAGTAGAGCTTAAAGTTCTGAATAGTTTTTCTTATGTCACATTCAGTGTAATATACCCATGTACACACTGTGATTAATAGGTTTTCTGCTAAATTGTCAACGATTGATTACCTATCAGTTCAGGGGGAATATAAAGCCACATGCATTGCTGTGATTGACACGTTAAGGCCGTCCTAAGACATCATAATGAAAAGATTTAACGGCATTTCCCTCTGGCTGGGTACAATGACCCCAGTGTTGTCATGCTGTATGTATGACTGATGCGTTTAAAATCAAATGTCTTCATTCTACATTCAGACGTCGGTCGTCCCCCTTCAAGCATGTCTGTTCCCCCGGTGACGTGAACCTCTCTGAGTTGTGTGTCTTTGTAGAGACTCTAGATGTCGTGCTCGTGATTAGAGTCCTTGTTCTGGTCCTAACGTGGTTTAAACAATGTCACTGTTGAGTCGCCTCACACACGTGTGTACACACGCTTATGCATGCAAGCTTACGCAGTCACGCACACACACACACACACACACACACACACACACACACAGATAGAGAAATAAATAAAGAGTTTGGAAAGAAGTGCAAAGTTGATTTATTTATTATTTCACACTGCTGTATGTGTGTGTGTATGTGTGTGTGTGTGTGTGTGTGTGTGTGTGTACATAAGAGACTCCTGTTTAAAACATTACGTAAAATTATGCGCAGCATGTGCCAGAGATTATATTAAAATGGATTTACTATTTGTACAAATGTCTATTTTAATCCTTTTATGTCCAAATCTTTTAAGTAGGTTGAACAAGAGACTGCATAAACATAAGAATATTTAGATGATATTTGAGCTTTTGTCCCATTAATGAATTCCATAGTTTCCAGCCACAACGTCTCGGACTCTGCTCCCTGTCAGCTATGAGGAAGAATGACAACAACAGTTGCTTATTGCTTATTATAAAGAGCAGTGGAGCAGCTCAGGGTGGAAATATATGTGAGGTTTAACATTTGAGCTGAATATAAATTATCAGATGAAAGCATGTGATATAATTGTCTTAACTTGGAGCCGTGTTATGATCAGCCTCAGTGGATGAAGACTTATTCCAAATATCTCATGAGGAGGTGTCAGGTGACATACCCTGTTTAATCACCTGCTGTCAACACACACAGTTGTGTTTCATTACCATATTTATGAAGAATATATTTGATTTATGCTCACAAGAGGAAATACAGAAGAATGAACTTGAATATGAATATATGTATATGAGACAGACGTTTTTCCAGGTCATTTTTCTTTAAAATGGTAGATAGCAGCTAAGAGATGGGCTTCTCTCACCTGCTACCAGTCTTAAGTGTGCTAATATTGCATTTATAACCAGACTGAATTTGTAATATTTCATACTGAAAATAAGTTAAAAATGTTCTTCCTGTTGAGTCGAGAAAAACACCAAACATCTTGAATCCAGTAGTTGAAAACATAAACCATCCCAGCTGTCAGCTCTCATCGCTGCAGCTCTGCACTGGGACATGCAGCCATGTTTATTACTTAACATCTTCACAATCATTTGCCCAGCGCCGCGGGCGACAGCTTCATATTTCTCACACTGATCAGAGGGAAGAATTCAGTTGGCCTGAACCTTATTTATGACAGCGGTTATGAACTGCCAAGTGTGACGGCAGTTAAATCTCTGTCACCACGCTTAATTTGTTGTGGACCTCAGAGGTGTATGGCAGATATAGATGTCATGCTGAGTAATACGCCATGCTGCTAACCCCCCATCTTGTGATATAGCACCATGAAAACAATCTAGCAGTCCGGACATGTGGAGGCTCAGGCGGAAGCTTCAGAGTGGCAGGTTGGAAAGTTCTCATTTAGTCAACTAATTTAAGAAAGAAATAAAATAAAAAGATTATTCATAAATCGAGCTTTATAATCCACAGTCATGGTTAACTGAGGCTAATAAGAGGCTTCCACAGACAGCCGGTCCTGTCTGAGCCATGGTAACACAAAGCACAACTATGTTCAGCTGAAAATAATTGTTTTCAGTGGATGAGGACTTCCATTATGCATCTAAATACAAAGCAAAATATTAAGTTATAATGTATACATTCATGCATGCACAAGTCATTGCAATGTACATAATCACTGGCTTTAATAACGCGATAATTTCGATATTTTGTATTAACATAATCTCATGTTAATAGTCCATTAGCAAATAATGAGTCATTATTGTTTGTCATACAGTGAATAAATCATCTAAAAATAGAAAATGTATTTAGTTTGTTTTATCAGTATGCATTATCAGTAGTGAGGAAGAGTGTTAATAACAATACAGTAAATGTTAACAATATTTTGGAACAAACATCGGATCCTACTAATGTTCAATGCATGACGTTGTTGTAAAACAGTACATCATTTCAGAATACTGTGAAAGTTAAATAGAGATATCATCCTCATATTGAGGATTAAGGGGGGTATAATCTATAAACATTTAGATTTATGCATATTGATAGCAAATTCATATCATTTACTCAATTATCGAATTAAATCAGATTTCTTCTCAGTCAGACGCTACATTTTCAGGAAGCTTTTTGCTTCCTCTAAGCAGCTACCATCAACATTCAACAGTTTCATTAGGGAATCCTGGGTCAGCAGCTTCAGAGGATTCAACAACAATTCAATTCATTTCAGCCCAACCGTGACCTGGCCATGTTTGGATAAACTTTAGTTCCACCATTATGTGCAGCTGCTCTGCACCAATGAATTGTGCTTGCTAAGAAACTTATTGAAAATGGAATTGGAGAAAAAAAATAAAAATCTGCACAAAACCAAAACTACAAAACAGATTTGAGAAAATATGGCTGCCTCTTTAGGTACAGTGTCATATTGGCCCAGATCCATGATAATTATATACTCACCTGTCTGGCTTACATGAGTAGGTGAGGTGTTTGTTGTTGTGTACGTCTTCAATGTAGCATTTTTGCATTTGGCAAATATTTTTATAACCTGACAGAGATACACTTTTCCAAATGGCACTCGAACACAGCAGGGTGATGTTGGCTGCAAAGATTCAGGAGGAAAGTTAATGGAAGCGACCCAACGCTTTACAACACTGCCACCTGCAGGCAAAGAGACTACAACATCACAGAAGGTGCCGTCTGACTGACCAGCAGTTAAAAACATTGCCGTCTGCCTTCAGGACGACTCGCTCCACACCACCACAGTCATTCATGTCAAAGCCGTGCAGGACACTTTGGGGAACAGCCATTTTATTAATCAAATTTGAACTTTGTGTTAGTTTCTCTTTATTCCAGTGCCACCATGGTGAACACTCATGTTAAAAATAAAAAGTGACATTATTATTAATATTTTTTTTTTTTTGTTGTTAAAATGTATAATCATAATGAAGACAGTTAATCATAGAACTAATCATAGAAACCGACATAATGACCTCACAGCATTTTGGATCAAATTCTTCTCCCTTTAAGGGGAAACTCAAAACAAAAAAAAGAAAAAGAAAGAAAGAACAGAAATGGGCCAGGGTAGACAGTAACAAAAAAACAGCTTCTTACGTATATCCACATTTTTTTCAGATATTTCCCATAGACATTATAGGTTTGGTTTGAAGGGGGGATTCTGCTGGATTGTCTCACGTTTTTTTTTTTTCCCTGTAGAGGAGCATCACTGCAATGCAGCAACAGTAAATCTACTGAGGAGAGTGAGAGCCCTGAAGACTCTACCTAGTGCACTGAGAGTAGGGGGATCTATCTGGACACACTTGAGTCGGGGGTGTTGTGAAGTGCAAACCATTAGTTCTCTAAACCCTCCCTGTTCTAGCTAACATCATTTACCACCCTGGCACACAAGCAGTGGTAAACTACACCTGAATACATAGCTGGAGTGTGTCCGGCCCTGTAAGTATACTCACAACATAGTTATTTTTCATCATTACAGTACAGTATAGAGCAATAGTTTTCATATACTTTTCATATCTTTTTTTTTCATATTGCACCATCAGAGAATGGGACACAGAGAAAGATCAACAGAGACTCCATTTCCTAATTAAAACGAGATATGTGCAAACATGACTAAGGACTTTATTAACCAAATCAATTCTTCCCTGTAATATCCACAAATAAAAGTGATTTCTCTTTTTATATATATATTTATAGTAATAAGAATAATAAATCTTCACATTGGATCATTTCATAGTGTGACAAAATGCTCGACTGGGCTGTCCAGCCACGATCGTAATCCTCATTGTCTTTTAATTGGTCAGTCCCCATGCATCCATAGGAAATAGATTTTTTTTTTTTTTCTTCAAAAAAAGTAACAATTTGAGAGCAGCTGAAAAGTTTGGACTGGTGTCAATTGCTTTCGTTCCAAGTTTCATTCAGTGTTTCAGAAGGATATTCCATAGGAAAAAAATGACTCCAAATAGTCATCTTCCACTCCAGAAAAAAAAAACAACAAAAAACATCCGGGTTCTTATGAAAACATTGTAGTAATGGTGATAATAGATCATTTGGTAATCAATAATTAATGATCATTAATAGCTGACAACTAACAATTCATAATCACTGATTAATTATAAAGAATTAACAATAATCAAGTATAAATAATGCTCCCTCGTTACTCAATTAGTTTGGCAAAGCTCCTTTCCCATGAGTGAATTCTTTTTTCAAGTGAAACAAAAAATAATAATAAAGAAAAAAAGAAAATACAAAGAGGAGATAAAAGAAAGCTCTAAAATAAATAAAAGGAGATTAGTAAAAGTGACCCCACCCTTGGAGGGAGGGGACGTATATACAGAACTGCGTGGTGAAAGTCAGTTTACTGCACTTGAGTGTTAAGTCCAGTGTTAGAGTGAGTTCTAGTCCCGCCCTATGTGCCCCTGCTGTTATACCAGCGTGTAGGACTTTGCGTAGGGGTTGCTGCTCTGTTTGAGATGTCCTCGTGAGTCCAGCAGGGACTCCTGGGAGGTGCTGAGCTTGGCGGCCTGGGCCAGCTCTGAGCCCTCTCTGTGGGGGAGCGTGGCTGCCGAGCCAGGCTGCCACTGGGCCACTGGGTCCCTGCTGGCCTGAGGGGCCTCTGTGGGCGTTGGGGGCGCCATGCGGGAGGGTCGCTTCAGTGAACGACTCTTCTGGGGCTCCAGACACGCCTGACCCATGGCTGCTCTCTCCCCACTAGCTGTCCCCCTGGATGACCCCGAGCAGGACATGCCTCGGTTTAACAGGAAGTCCATGCGCAGGTACGGAGGAAGGTGAACCAACTCGCCCCCTGCAGGACAACACAGGGATCAGTTAGGCAGAAGAGAAAACACACACATACACACACACATTCCTGCCCAAAATCACCTGAACTGTACAAACTACTTATTTATAACTACAATCCCAAAAATAAGATCAGATATCTTTTCATCAGCAAGCTAACGTTGCACCTAGACCTGACCCCTATTTGTTGGTTTTAGAAAACTCAAAAGTCCAATCTTTGTATTAAAGTCTACTCACCTGTGATTTGATTTATGAATATACAGCTTTGTCAGCTTATCAAAGCAATATACAAATAAAGTGTGTTTGGTATGAACACACAGACATGTAAACTGTCTTCATGTGTTCAATCCCCTCTCACTGCTAACTCCATTTCACTTGCATTTTTTGCCTTATCAAAAATAATCTCTTTTTTTTTACAATTAACATAAATCCTCTCAGCTGTCATCAGTGTGTTTGAATAGACTTTTAGCAACAACTTGATTCAGATAAGTTGGCTTCTAAATTGTGTCGTCTAGTTGTTACTGTCGGTTTGGAGAGGAAGACGATATTTCCATTTGTCATTTCTTCAAAGGAAGGTTTTGGACAGTGAATGCAGCATTTTAGGTGATTTTCTGGATGCAGTGTTCATTTAGAGCTGCAAGTTTAAAACCTCAATCATACACAGTAGTAAAGGAAAATAATGAACTTAATTTTCAACAGAGCAACTTCCAACATTAGATTGTTACTTTGGAGGATTCGTATCCAATATCCAATATCTTGGAATGTCATATTGTATTTCATTCAAATAGAATTTTTGATCTAATCATTCCCCAATTTTACTTTTTGCAACACTTCATGTGGATTTACTGTCAGCATTAGAGACACAGTTAATGATTGGATGTCAATATTAGAGAAGTTAAAGTTTAGGTAGTAGTGTTATCATCATCGTCATAATGAGGCCAGCTGTAATAAAAGCTCAGCATGTTGTCAGAATCAGGCTGAAGCAGGTCTGTGGCTTTTGGCAGCACGGCCTCACCCGGTCTGTGGGCCTTGGGTACAGCCATGTTCATGACCCGGCTGACGTCCTGAGGCTTGGGCGGGGAAGCAGTGAAGCGGCAGATGCCTGATTCGGACGGTGTGCTGGAGGTCAGGCTGTCGGTGTAGTCGTTGGTGCCCGCTGTCATCTGCTCTGAAGAAGTGTCCGAGATGAAGCATTCGGTGATGGTGAATTTGGCGTGGCGCAGCTGCTCCTCCATCTTAGCGTGCTCGTAGGCTCTGGCGAGCTCCTCATAAGTGGAGGAAGCACTCTCTGTTGACACCATACTGCTCCGCGCACGGTCTGGACATGAGTCGAGGTTAGTGGAGGGGTTAGTTAGAGTAAGAGTTAGTGGCACAGTTGTTATGATGTAACTTTGTTAAAGTTGTCAGACAACTGATGCTGATCTGTTGTTATAAATGAGGAGTAATGTTATACTGTTCTAAATGTTCACCTGTGTCCTGAGATGGGCTGACGCTGTAGCTGTCACTCTCTTTGTCAACAGAGCCTGCGACTCTGGGTGTGGGCAGCCTCCAGTCAGTGCTGAGAGTGTGGGAGGAGACAGGGGGATGCGGGCGGTTCAGGGTCCACTGGCTGGCGTAGCGGTTGCGAGCAGCTGGGCCGGCTTTGGCTGTGCGGCGGGCAGTGGGGTCTGAGAGAAAGGAGGAGAACGTAGCGTGTTTATGCAGGTCAGAGGAAGAAACAATGACGATGCAGCTCTGCATCTAATAGCGACTAAAACAAGTAACTTCTTTTCTGAACACAAAATGAAGCTTTTGACTGACAGTGCCAGGTCACACTTTACATACTATACATATTATCATGTTACAAATACAGAGGTAAGAGAAGCACCCCAACAATGTGCTCTATATATCTATTAGAAATGATCTATACAGTGATAGAAGAGGGTTGAATGCTTCTGTACAAAATGTCAGTCAACTCAAGTGGAAGGGTTCATTATGTAAAAGGAGAAGTTTGGTGTCAGGGCTTTGACCTTATCATCAACACAAGGAAACATCAAACTCAGCACAGCAATGATTAATATAGTGTCTCCACCAAGAGGGGGAAAAGCCTACAGGTGGATGCTGGGGTGGAGGTTCGGTGTGGTTGGTCAAAGCAACAAAAGTCATATCAAAAGGACAATAATACAAAATAACAAAAGGAAAAGCTGATGGGATAAAAACATTTTGCACACCCACATCTACATTTTATGTCTCATGAAGTTAAAAAAAAAGCGTCCGTACTGGACTTACTGGTTCCTGGTCTGGCATCAGACACATCTACCAGTGGACCGGTGGCCTGGGAGAGGGACTGGTAGTGGACCGTGTGGGTGACTGTGGATGATTTCTGTTTCTGTGTCTCCCCGAAGTCATTATCAGTCAGTAACACAGTGGATCTGTCGTCTGTAGGCCAGACACAAAGGCATGCTCAGGAATACAATAACCAGGTTCATTTGCGTAATGCTTTACTGCATAGAAAAGAATCAGCGCAGCTTCCTGTGTAGCAGCTGTAGAAGATTAGCGATGTGCTCACCAACAGTCTCCATGGTGTCTCTCTCCTCAATGAGGAGCTGGGCTCTGGGGATGTCGATGTGCATTCTGAGAGTCTGTTGCTGTTTGTTAATTGGCTCTGCTGGACGTGTGTTTTTACTGCGGAGCACAAAACAGAAAGAGACCTTAAGTTTTAAGGAAACGTGTAGTGATGAATTCTGCACGGACACTGATCCTGCTCTGGATGATGGCTAAGCAGTGATGTTATTGGACATTCTCACCTCATGAGCATCTCAGCCAAACTTTTTGCATCTAGAAAACAAACAGAGGAAAAACATTATTTTTACCTGTTTAACATTAGAGAATAGAAGTTAAAATCTGTCATGTGAGAGAAAAGAATCTTCTCCTATGCCGATGCGCCGTCAAGCGTCTCACCTCGGAGCCTCTTGAGCCTCTGCTCCCTCCTCCTCCTCCTCAGCACCAGCAGCCCAATGAAGATTACAACAATGCCCACCAACACGCAGGAAATGGTCACCATCATCTTCAAACCTTCACCGCCCCCGGAGCTGTCCTCACTCACGTTGGGTGCCTTCACCAAAGGTGCGATGGTACCTGTGCAGAAATCACATGTTTTCTGTTATGCTAAATCCACATCGTTTACATGTAACAGAACATGTTGTTGACGGAATCTTGCATGATATCTACCACCAGCAGAGTTACATACAGTGTGTCGCCATAAGCTGCTGCGCTCCGTTTATATCAGCACTTGACCTTTTTGCTGAACTGACAGTAATACTTAATTCCCGAACTGTGGTGATACTTAAACGTGAATTAGCTCATCCTTCAGAGCTAAATGCTGAGCCAGAGTTTTGTAAATGAAAGAGGAAGTGAAGTGCTTGGTGTTCATAGCTGGTTGTGGCTCCCGGTAACATCCTTCATCTCATAAAGGAGATCATAAAATGATTTACCTTATGTGGTAGCATTTAGACTTGTGATGGAGTAGTCATTAACAGCAGCACACAAACCAGCTACACTCACTGGAGTTAGTTTTTTTTATTGCACAATTCATCAAGGGAGCCTCAATCTCCCGGAGCCATTAACAGAAAATGTGATTTATCCCGCGTTGCCTCAAACTGCCAGTGTGAGCCAGACTCAGTATGCTCCACTTAGCGGGAACTTTATCACAGATTCTCTTACTTGTTCAACAGTCAGTGTCTGTGCTCATATTATACTACCTCTGGATCAGCAGGTGAATCATGCAGGTACAGGTGGGCTATGACAGGTATCTCAGTGACAATGTTACCTGGAAATAAATAAGTGAGGAACTGTATTCTCCTCTGCTATTGTGTCAACTCACTGCCGTCATAGCTGAGTGTTGCGAACTTGACTCTCTTCTCAGCGTAGCCAGCGCTGTTGTAGACTTTCATCTGCAGCTCGTACCAGGTGGCCTCTTGCAGGTCGTACAGGATGTAACTCTTGGTGAGGGACGTACGCTGTGCCGTGGTCCAGGTGGGCGCTTCGACCGACCGGTACTCCAGAGTGAACGAGGTGATCGGGCATCCACCATTATTCCAGCCGTTCAGGTTGAGTTTGACCCGAGTGGCGTTGATGCTAGTGAAGAGCTCCTGTTCTTTAGAGTACTGAGGTTCTGCAACGGGGGGGGAGGAGGATAGTAAGAATAAAGTACTGCCATACATGGACACAAGCTGTCCTTTGTGGAGTAAGAATGTTATAATATCACTTAAAATGTGTTAAAAAATTAAATGAAACTTATTTTAATCAGTCAGAGAATAAAGGCTTCTCGTGACTGACATTAATAATGTGTCAGGAGAAAAGAACAACTTTATCAGGAACCAAAAATATTTGTCATGACTGAAACTTTGAACTTCTTACTGAGAAAAAAGTAAAGAAAATAAAGTAATTTAAAACGCAATAATAAGCTCAGGAAATGGTTATCACTGCTATCAAATCATACAAACGGTTTCAAACATTCAATTCATCCCAACTTAAATGACATGTCTCCAAACATAAACATTGTTTGTTCACACCTTTCCCATGAGTCTTTGCTTCAATGATCTCACTGATGCGTCCGGGCCCAACTGCATTCTGGGCGGTGAGGGTGAACTTGTACCAGGTGCCACACTTGAGGTTCTCTAGCCGATAGGAGCGTTCACTGGGACTGATGGCATAGTTACCCCACTGCTCACTGTTATCCTCCGAATACTGTAGAATGTAGCCTGGAGAGGAAACACAGGTGGAGAAATTAATGCGAATCAACAGCTCATATTCAGATGAAATCATGCTTAAAATAAAAACAAAAAACAAAACACAGTTTGGTGTGTGTCTGACCTCTAATGGAGCTGCCTCCGTTGTCACCAGGGATCCAGGAGAGGGTTATGGAGGTGGTGGTTGTTTTGGTCACTGTGAGGCGAGGCTGGTCAGGTGGAACTGGAGGAAAACAAACAAAGATCTTAAATAACTCTGGAAAAAAAAAAACGATTCATGCCAAATGCTTAATTATATGGGACCATAATTTCCCAATAACTGCCAAAACACTTAATGGAAAGAACAATGTAATTTGGTGCTAATTATAGGAAAATACAGCCAGTGTTCAATTAGTACACATCCATTTCATTTGTTCAAATTAAAAGGGTAATTGAGATCTACAGTCAAACAAACAATTCAACATATATGAAAAAAATAACATTTTCAAAAGTAAGTAATGAATGAGTATTTACTTAAATGGTGCTTTCTATTTTAGGGACATTCCTGTGTTGACTATAATTAGTATTAAATTGTGTGTAGTATTAATAGTGTTTTTGAGGGTTGGTATAGACATGTCATTTATTAGTTCTTTTCACATTTCTTACCTTGAACCTGCAGGTTGAGGACAATCTTGTCAGACCCAAAGCTGTTACTCGCAACACAAGTGTAGTTCCCAGAATCCTCTGCTTTCACCGTGCGAATAACAAGGCTGCCGTTACCATGGACGCTGCGCCGGCTGTCGATCACAACAGGTGCTGGGGTTCCATTACTGAAACATGGATGTGTTTCGAATTATCTTTATGTTTTCACAGTGTCACACTTACTTTGAAGAGATAAACTCAACACACTGTCAGACAGGATTCACACATTTATGTATGTAGCTACTCACATCTCCTTCAACCACTTGATAGTTGGTGATGGATCACCCACTGCCTTACAAGGCAGCACAATGTCCCTCATCCAGGGGGTCGTTACAGTCCTGTTGAAGGTCAGGATCCGAGCCGGAGCTGCACAAATACACAAATGCTTCATCAACTCACACAGAGGACACACAGAGACAAATAACTGTGTAGTTGTTTCTAAAGAGAAAGGATTTTAGAACAACCTGGTAACATAAACACGCAGGTACTCTGTAACCCTGAAGCTAAAGGATTCGGGGGTACAGTGTGATGTCTTATCTCCCTCCATCTGAGCAGTGGAGCCGTAAGGAGAGAACATCCATCACCTACACCTCAGACACGATGTGAACGTCCAGATAGGAGTTGTGGGTCCTGACTCCAGACACCATGGGGTCTATCAGCATATACAATCAGCTTATCAGCCCTCCCCAAGCATGTAAGGTGTCGACAGGGCTGAACACAAGGTTCTTTACATACTGATGCTCCTCTACCTGTCTTCTTATGAGGAGAAACTGAGAATGAGCGACTCCTTCACTCCTTCCACATGGAGCAAAGTGAGTTTGGGTAAAGGGCTGACGGAGGATAATGACTATTAAACTGTCTGAGAGAGGAGCTCCACCTACCCTCAGCCATTGGTTTAACTGTGATGATCTCACTGGCATTTCCACGACCTGCAGCGGTGACGGCCACCACCCAGATACTGTACTGCCGGTTCCTGCTCAGGTTGGGGATGCGGTAGAAGAACACATCCGGTGCTGCCTCGAACTCACTGCTCACCTGAGTGCCAGAGACAGAGTAGGTGAGTCAGAGAGGACTGAATGACAGAAAGACACTTTCGGTCTTTGCATGTTTCATTTGATGTATTTTGTAATGTGTTACCGTGGGGTGTGGGTTGGAGCAGAAAACTGTGTATTTCCTGATGATGCCGTTTACTTTGAGAGGTGGAAGCCAGGACACAAACACCACAGAGTTGGAAGCAGCTGCTGCCTTCACGCCCGCTGGAGGACCAGGAACTGTAAGGAAAAAATGATCTCCTGCATTAAGCTAATATATTACTAGAAGATTTTTATGGTGCTTTTTACACTGATTATAAAAATCACAGATGGCCAAATGTCATATTCTACAGGATTTCCTGCTACATGCTTCCAGCTCTCCACTTAATATGCATATTTAAGACTCATGTCATTTGCTTCAGTTTTTACAAGGAGGGTTTATTCATTGCTCAATTATGCAAAACTAACATTGAATGTAAAGAGCATACAAGCTGTAATTCCTGAGCACCGTAAAGCGATGAGTCAAATTACACTCTAACACAAGCAAATCTGTAAAACAGCTTGTGAGAGACACATGCTTGAATGATTAGATCAGTCTGACACCTGCCCTTGTGAATTTTATGTGGCCATATGATTTAGTTTTCCTACCGTCTTCTTTGGTGCGAGTGTAAATCTGTTCGCTGCGAACACCATCACCAGCTCGGGTGAAGGCCAACACCTGGATGCTGTAGTTGGTGTATTTCTCCAGTCCATCCAGCTCCAGAGAAGGTTTAGAGGTCGTCACATTCCTGATCTCTCCGAGCTCTGATGGACAGAAAACAGGAGAGGAGAAAGTGTAAATAGTGTAAATACTATATGACAAGCTGCCACTGGTCCAAACACATATATAACAATGTATTATACAGCAGATCACATAGATAGAAATAATGTCAAGCCCAAAGGTGTCATAGCACAGCCTTGGATATAATGTCATATTCAATCAAAAAGTTAAACAACCCTGTATCCAAGGTCTGCTCTGGTAGCAGCCTTGACTGGCAACCTGCTGCCCTCAGCTGTTAGGGTTTGAATTATTAATGTCTCTCTGTCCAGATCCCTCCTGCACACTGTTTTCTTCTGCTTTACTTTCTCTCTCCAGACATATTCTGTATGAGGCCAGCTGCAGCATCTCTTCTTCTGTGGTTTTTAATGAGCAAATAAAATGGCTGGAATACAAAGCACACCTGCAGAGATTTGACCACACAGTAACAGCATTTTGTGCACGACTGTGTCCGTGTATGTGTGTTTGTCTAATGTCATCATATCCAGTTAAATTGTACCGATATAAAAATGATTTTGTTTGAGTCATTTTCCATTTGTTTTTAATAGTATAATTCTATTGTATATGATGATAGTATATATTATTATATGAATATATATTAAAAGTGCTATTATATGATTGGTAACTGAATATTTTGTCTTTTGGACTGTTTTATTATGTCACATTTTACAGACGAAACAGGTTGATCAAAAACATTAACTGACTTGTTGATAATGACAATAATAAATGCTTGTGTGTGTAAAATATATTATCTAATATATCTTGATATCTCTCTTTTCATTTCCAAAGCATTATGTTGATTTGAGACATTATGTGACTCTTTTTCAATCGCCTGCAATGCTACATGAACCGCAGTGAAAGCAGCTGGTTCCAGCGGCAGGTTCCAGCGGCTGGTTTGCTGATACAACCTGCACCACTGTCTGTTTAACAAACAGGAAGCTTGTGCTAGAAAAGCTTGTATCGCCATCTGCTGGTCAGTCTACTGGAACGATCCATAGCGAGAATACATGGCCTGTCCAGGCAGTGAGGGTGCTTATATTCTGTTATCGCAATGATTACTGCTCTGATTTTTTCCTTATGGACATAAAAATTATCTATAACAAAAAATGAACCATACTTCTCTGGAATTGACTTTTATGGTTGAATTGCAAAAGGTATCTGTTTTGGTGTGAAGTGTTAGGTATTATATACAGTAAATTATATTTATACACATTAACATTTCATATTTAAATTCATCGTTGAGCATTTGCCCACTGAGCTACAGACTGTTACTATGCAAACTAGTCGTGGCTGTCAAGTCCTGAGCATTCATGTTCTACAGGCGGGCCAACACGATGTGACAGTGCGGGGGGGGGTCAAAGGTAATTGTGCTGTCACAACCAATCCTGCTGACACAAACCTGGCATGTGACAATGGTGTGGCGTGCTGCCTGACTTCCACAGGACCTTGGAGAATTTTGGCTAAGGATAAATGAGTCTACAAGAAATGGCTCAGCATACCCACTGATGGGGCACACACACGCCAGCTAAATTCTTCTGTCAGATATTTCATGGAAATGCAATAAAGCAGCTAATCTGAACTTTCTACTACATACACGTTTTATTTTTTTCAATGTCACAAACACAATGTAGGTTAGGTTTATAATCAGTGTACAGTTGTGAGTATGTACCTCCATCAGGCAGGTTGGCCCAGTAGATGACCCTAAAGCCCAGCAGGTTGCCGTTCAGAGCGTCTTTGGGAGGGGTCAGCCAGGATAGAGAGATGACTTCTGGAGACGTGGCCGTGGCCTGGACGTTCTCTGGAGGACGGCTGGGGACTGAGGGGGAAGAACCAGAAGACAAACAGTTGAAACTGAGCAGAAACTACAGGAGCAACAACATGTGTCAGTACCCTCAGATCTCCACTAGGTTGTGATATATGATCACATTTCTTAAACTATGCTATCTGCCTTTTAGAACATGCTCACAGCTTTGTTTATGTTAAGGGAGGAGTTGAATGAAATATATCACATACAATGTTATGGTGAGGCAGAGACCACACTAAGGGGGAACTCCATTAATTTTACATAAGTCAGTTTACAGCTGTTGGGATGAACTATGCATATGCATATGTGAAACAGCGTTATGTTGTAATACTAAATTGGCTTTTAATTCAGCTATCAAAGCTCACGCCACAACTTCACTGAGCTCAAAAAAGCCACATTTCCCTCCTTTCTTACCGTCCTCCAGCGTGGTGGCAGCGACCTCTGTGGAGGAGGGCCCTGTCCCAGCGCTGTTGCTGGCTTGCACCACCACTCCATACTGGGTGAACTTCTTCAGATTGTCCAGCACCAGACTTTCTGCATTGTCCCCCGTTGTCTCCACACTGATCACACTGAACTGGTAGTTTCCACCTGAGCTGTACTCCCTGTAGCCCACCTGGTAGCCTCTGATAGCTCCATTCTGGAGGTGTTTCTTTGGTGACTATCAGAGGAATGAGAGGAACTTATTTGAGATAGTAGTGGACATCTCTGCCCTTTACATGAGTGCATTAAAACAGATTAAAACATTTATCTACACACTCCACAATCCGCATGCCTGAGTAAAAGTTTTTCTGTTGAGCAGCCAAGAGAGAAAACATAAAGCCTTTGCTTCAGATGCATTAGAGACACATTCAGATACCTGGTGTGAACTTGTGAAATGTGATGAGTAAGGATAAGTTACCCTAAACCACCAGACAACAGAATAAAACTGATGATGCCTGCAAATACTGTAGCTACACACACACACACACACATATATATATTTCTTGTAACATCTTTATTTATTCAGTAACAGCCAGCTGAGCACACATGCTGTTTGCCTGCAATATCCTGCTTTACATTCATAAGGTAAAACACTTGGGAGCTGAGCAGCTTCAATCTTCTACTGTTCACCTCTGAGCTGCTCTGCTGGAGCAGTAGCAGGTTAAAAAGTTCAAAGTCTTATTGATGTAGAAGAGAGAACAGTACTGATTTATTTGGGGATTTAAAACGTCTGGATTAGATACCTGCTTTACGTATGTACATGCACACACAAATGCACACACACGCACACACGCACGTCCTTAAGAATAACTTACCCTCCAAGTGACTCGGATGCTCTGAGAGGAGAGGGCTTCCAGCTGCACGTCCTGAGGTGGTCCATCTGGAGCTGAGAGCAGATCACCAACACGTTCAATTCATTTTCAAAAAGCTGTTTGCGACATTGTTTAATACCCCCCCCCACACACACACACCACACCAACACAGAAAAAATGATGTCAAAAAGCGAGCCTGAGTCTACAAATATGATGGCTGTAGTTATAGGAGGCTGCTCAGGGTGAGGACAAGTGCACCACAGGGGGTTTGCAGAGAGGGGGGGCGGTGAAGGGATAGGGGGTTAATTTGAAGGGGTCCAACCTCAGTGTATTGACCGTAGTGTGACATTTACTACTGAGTCCGCTAATTGAAAAGTTCTGCTTTTAGTGCAGGGTCAGCGTGTGTTCAATAATGCAACAGAGCCGATGGGGCTGATGTCACCAGGCTGTTAATGAATTGACTCAGTCAGCTCTGTCCTCCTTCAGCTTCTTGTCTTTCATGTGTGGCAGTTGTCTCACTATGGTTTTGTTGCTCTGATACACTGGCTCATAGTAACAAATGTTTCCTCTTGTTACTGTGACTGTATATCACTATATTAGCATCCTTAAAAATCAGCGTGTAAAATCTTCTGAAGTGTTCTTCTTCTTCTCTACCTACAAAGTTTTCATTTGTTAACTTTGAGGATCAGTTATTATCACCTGCTTCATCAGTAGTGATAGTGAGCTCGTTGCTGGCCTCGCTCTTGCCGATCAGGTTCTTGGCAAACATGCGGATGTTGTAGGTGGAGGAGGGGTGCAGGTCGATGATGGTGGCCTGGTTGAGCTGAGGTGAGACATCTTTGGTCTTCTGAGCAGTATCCCAGGAGGCTGGGAAGTGGAGAGGGCGAGGTTTATTGGGGTTGCTCAAGTCAAGAGAGAGGTCAAATCCAGCTAAGTGCATTAGGACAGGCTTTATTAAATCACGGTGTGACACAAAGTGAATGCAGGGATAATTAATATCCCAAAACACACAATTCTCTACATGCTTACAGATTTCAACTATTGCTATGTGAAATCACATGTGTTCAATGTTGCAAACGATGATCATATCATCTAATTATAGGTATACATGATTTTTCCTGCACCTGATTTATTCTTGCTTTCAATATCGAAGCCTGTTATTGGGCTGTTGCCATCAAAACCCATAGTCCAACGCAGAGCAATAGTCCTGTCCTTCACTTCTCTGATCTCCACCTCTGGAGGGTCCGGGGGCTCTATAATACACAAAGTTGACAAGCAGTGTTACCTAGATAAAATGCCAGTTTGCCATAATCTGCCACTGGCATGAAGGTTAAAAGTGCAGTTGAGGCAGTCGCAGTTATACCTTGTACTGTGAGCTGTATGATTCCTCTGTCTTCACCAAACGAGTTGATGGCATGGCACGAGAAGAAGCCAGAGTCCTCCCTCACTGTGGGCATGATCTGATGGATGCACAGGAATGAGATGGATTTAGCATTGCACTGATGTAAAAAAGAATAGGTAGTCTTGGCAGGGTGGGTAAAAACCACTGAAACATCATTTAGACCAGACGTTTCCTTGTGACCCTCATGTAAGAAGTTCATCTGAAGAGATGATTCTGATGCTAAGATGCTCCATATTATACTTAAAGAAGTGTGTAGTGACTTCACATATAAAAACAAATATCAGGAATATATGGGCCTATCATGAATTGCACAGCCTCCTACCTGCAGGGTGGAGATGACTTCATCGCCCACCTCCTTGACAGAAACCACATAGCGGCTGGTCTCGGGGTTGATGATGCGTTCTTCCTTCTCCCAGCGTACCATGATGGGTTTCTCACCGTGCGCTGTGCAGCTCATCTTCTTCTCTTCACCCTGCGTAGCCAGCGTGGTGTTGGGGTAGGATGTGATCATGGCGGGGACTGGTGCAAAAATAAGGTGGAGAGAAAGAGAAGACGGTTGTTAGTTAAATTAAAATATATGAACCAAGGAAACATACAAACCCCAATAAATCCCAGAATGACGAATAACCTATTGGTTATTTTATGTATATTCATTTCATATTCACACAATCATTATTTCATATTTCATAAAGTCATATTTATATTATATTGGACACTTTGAAGCTCCTTAAGTATCAAATATTGTTCGAACAAGCTTTGTCTCAGTATGCTGAATAATCACATAATGTGTCAATTTAACAGAAAAATGCTACATTTTAAACAATTTCAGCAATTAAAAGGACACAAACTTGCTTACATTAAGTAAACAAACGTATTGCAAGCATTTTTATTGCACTGTAAGCAAACACACAGCTTCTCTTTAATGTTATGTTGAAAGCAACAAGCGGCCGTGGCATGTATCTTGTATCTGAATCCTAAATGGTACAGTGGTGCTCTAACAACACTCTGAAGACATCACACTAAATGCACACTAACGACATACATGCCTCATTACACCCACAGCAGAGTGTGTAACAACTCTCTGCTCCCAGATGCTCACACACACTCACACCCGTGTACACACACACACACACACACACACGAGTTCCTGGGTACACATAAATGTAGTGTGTGTGTGCGTGTGGCCCCTTTCGGTTTCTGTCGCTCACGCACACACACAAAACACACACCAAGCATGACTTCAGTGATGTGATGGGAAGTGTCAGGCAAGAGGTTGCAAACATTTAAGTCTCATCTCTTATTCACTCTGGAGCCATTTGGGGCTTGGCTACAGAAAAGAACGCTGATTTATTTTGCATGACAAGTATGAATTTTTTGTGAGCCACATTTAGAGAAGTGAGGGGAAAAAATATCTTCTTGAGCTTTATGTAAACGTTATCATTTTAGAGCACAGCTCCGAGGTGAGTGGCTCCGAGGTGGCACATGGTGATGTTGTTGACACTCCTGGCAGAGTGGGATACTGTTCTAGGTGACAAACAGCACAGACGGCGAAAAGACTGAGACAACTCCGCCCGTCAGGTATGTAGAGGAAACATGATGCCTGCATAATAAACATCAAAGGCATTTCAACATCCAAGATCATTAAAGGAACTATATATATATATATATATATATATATATATATATATATATATATATATATATATATATATATATATAATAGTTATATTTAAATGACACATCAAAGGGGCAAGTCTGAGTATGATCAGCTGGTGATGTAGAAATGTGAACTAACTGGAGTCCACCAATCATGTTTGGTTATGTGTGTGTGTGTGTGGTGGGGGGGTTGCTTTTGATCTAACAGCCAATCAGAGCAGTAGTTCTTCCAAGCTGCTAGACACGCCCAAAAAACGTTTTTTATTTGGTAGGGGGCCACTAGAGAGAGAGAGAGAGAGAGAGAGAGAGAGGAGGGAAAAAATGATTCAACAATTCATTTATTGATTGAAAAACAACACATGTATATGATGCTTCTGGACTCAAGACAGCACACTGTAGAGAAAGTGAGAAAAAAATCCACCTTTGAGAGCATCTGTACATTGAAGGACACAAAAAGCATATATGTATTTTCACGTTCATCCTATAATTTTACTGCTATCGGCTGAATGTGTACTGGCAAAGCAGACTATATTCAACTATTGAATGAGACGTGAATTTAATGTTGCATTATTAATCATCATCACTATTCATTCATTTCCCTGAAGCGGCTACTGACATCTACAAAAAAAAACCATTTACCTTGTTTGTATATTATTTTATTCTTGATCAAACTCCTCAAGTCATTTTTATTTTAATGTCAGACATGAAACAGCATGAGTTTATTTTTCCACCAACAGGAGTGTCTGTGTAACATGAGGCACATGCAATTTATATGTGTGCCTAAGTGTGTTTGCACATGCATCTGCTGTATGTGTTCATATATATATGCATGTGCGTACAAGCGTGTGTGCGTTTCTGTGTGCAAGCAGCCCAGCTGAGCCAGCCCTGAGGCACACTTTTGCGGCCCTGTAATTGTTGTGTTGATGTATTTCTTTAATATCTAGCAGAATTATGGGAACTACGCAGAGGAGTGAAGAGAGAGAGAGAGAGAGAGAGAGAGAGGGTGTGAGGGAAAGATGGAGAAAGATGGAGGAAGAAGGGAGTCCCCTGTCTCATTAGGCATCAACTCCCCTGATATCTAATTCAGCCTTAAACACAACACATGAGGCAATGTGCACACAAGAAGGTAATTTCATCCTTAATCTCACTGTGTGTCTCTTTGTCACTTTAAATCATTTCTAGTTCATATTAACATAAGTATTTGTGTTTATTTGTCCAGCTGTATCTTGCTGTTTTATTAATAACTAGCTATATGTATGTATGTATGTATGTATGTATGTCTGAAAGAGACTAAATCTTGTTCAAATAGATGAATGACAATCACACACTGCTCCTACAACTATAAGATGTAATGTGTTGTCGACAAAGAGGGGAGTATGATGATGTTCCAGTTAAAAACTATTTTTCATCCTGATATTATTTCTTGAAGTATGAAACATGAGCATCACAGCTTTAGAGAAACCAAAAGAATAACAGGCAGAGTGTGTAGTGGCGTATGTTTGCAATGTGCCTTTAATGTATAGCTGAGGAGAGCCCTGTTCCTCCACAGCAACCCAGAGGGCAGTGATGATACGCTTAAGCCTGCAGGGGATTGTGGGGGATAGGCTGGCTGCTGATAGGCTACTCCCATGAGACAAAAGCCACCTCAACCACCCCCCCCTTCTCCCAGGCTCCCTTTCACCTGGCCAGGTTACCATGCCAACCAGCATCGGACAGTCTCTCCTCTCCTCTCCTCTCTTTACCGCGCTTCCCTCTCTCCAGTCTCTACTCTTAGAAAAAGGGCCATTTCTAGTAGCCAGGAATAGAACATGGACCTGCCATTGATTTTCTCAGCATGATGATTACACAATCACGCCCTGAATGTTGCAATAAATAAATGAATAAACATTTTCCTAAAAAAAGATACAAAAAGAAAATGATGTTGAAAACAGAATGAACCAAATGAACGTGTCAGGAGAATAATAATAACACATAATTACAACAGAATGGCTACTTCAGTGTAGGGCTATTCATCTGTGATCAAAGAAAGAACACAGTGACACAATCTCAGCGGTTCAGTGTTTATCTGTGATTATTTCAGTATGATTTAAGTTGGATTCATTGATCATTTGCATGATTGCAATGATTCATCAGCAAATAAAAGGACTGAAACATCAAGTTCTATTTTGGAAGTTTAGCAAAAAGGAAATGATGCTCTTGTTCATAAGTTAATGCTATTAGAAGATCTTTGAATTGGTGATGAGATCTGTGGTGCTAGAAGGTCTCCGCTGTTTGTAATGCACTGCTGCTAACAATGTCAAACCTTTTACTTCATCAGAGTATCGCTCAAGTTAAAAGCACAGGCATGCTAGACTACATTTCACCCCACATATGTCACTGGCTGCCAGGCCAGTGTAGGCCACAGGGCGCCCTGGCTCAATGGGGCCACGAGGGCCAAACAAGAGAAGACGAGCTGAGATGTGCATAGCTCCCTTGCCCTGGGGGCACACTGTAAGTGGGCGCTGGGGAAGAGACGGCCTGATGGGGTGGGGGAAGGGAGAGCGTTGTGGCGATTGTACAAAGATGACTGGTTCACTGGCCGCCTGCAATGTACTGAAATAATTCCCTTAGCTGCACAATTGCATTGGACATGAAGCATGATAACAAATGCACGCCTGCAGTCAGGGTGGGCTTCAGTGCAGAGGTAGGTAGGAGGAGGAGGGGGGAGGGGGCAGATGAGTAAATAAGATGAAAGAAGTGGGGACTTCTTGGTGTTTGTCTAAAGGACGTTGTGCTTGGGAGACTGCTCACTGACCACAAGACCATTTACCACTTCTCTTCAGAGAAGCCTCATTATGTGCTCTGCCCTCATCACTGTGTCTGCCGACATTATGATGTCTAATAGGCTTGATTGGTCTTAATTGGCACTGATAAACATTGAGTGGCTGTTGACTGACTGATAGTATCCGCTGTGGATTGGTAATGAATTGACTGAATTGCATCTGTTTGTTGAGGTAAGGATGCTTGACTGGAAATCGCATAAAATTTGTTTGCTTAGGCCTCCACCTGCAACCAGTGTCAAGACACAACAAAAACTGATTACTACTCCTATAACAAAGCTGTAGAGTACTTATGAAAGAAAAATAAACACAAGCACGAGTGCATCTATGCACACTCACACATGCAGACATGCACAACCTAAGCCTGGTGCAGTGAGTGGAAGCAATTTCTATTGGCTGTTAGTGCAGTGGCAGTGTTCATGCAGGATGATACATGGTGTATTATGATGAGACATTAGCCTATGCACAGACACTCATAACAATGAAAGTGCCAAGCTAGGACATCACAATAGCTGCAATTCATTTCCTGGGGAGTCCGTCACAATAGCCTGGCAGAGTAGGATCTATCTGAACCACTGCATTAGCCGCCTGGCCCATTATTCTTTTGTAATGGCTGCACTGCGATGTATCTGTGCCTTTACATTATGGCTTTGCATTAAAGTGTGCAGCCCTTTGTGTGCAAATGTATGTCTTTGTGTGCGCCTGGGAGCTTGTTTGCTCACCTGTGTCACACAAGTGACTCGATTGCATTTTCATCATGCATGTTTCCACTATACATCTCGCTTCTTCTCATTGAATCTATTGATTTTCTACTGTTTGTTTACTGATACATCAACCCACACTTGGACAGCCAATAATACACAGCGAAGATCATACTATCCATCACGTGAGTACTTGAGCATGCGTCAACTTGTGTGCCTCCTTAATTGGCTCCTAAGCCTCTTAAGTAGCTGCCACTGCTCAATTGGTGTAGACTGGCCTGGATAAACAACATAAAATGAGCACAGAGTGTACAGAACACTACAGTGTCAAACATTACTAAGCATTACAGCCGCAGACGTTATGCACAGGCTGAACACTGCATCTATTAAGCTTTGAGGGTTAATAAACTTGTTGTGTGAACACTAACACACACACTCCACATGTACACGTAGGGGAGGGGATGAGGTGTGGCCCCACTGGCGCCCAGGGAGATTCAGGTTACTACAGAGAGCAAAAACACAGATCAGGACAGCACAACTATCACAACAACAGCCTGACACTTGCACCCGAGGGACTTCTGGGAAACACACTCACAAAGCCTGACAGACATAAAAACACAAAGATCAATATCTGTTGTATAAAAAATACCCTAAATCTCACAGTGTGAGTCACATGTCATCAATGATCTTGTTCATACAGATTACAAAATCACATCCTGAAGTGTGAGACATTTTATCTCAGAATTACAATGCCATAATTACTAGTATGCAAATGAAAGTAAAGTTAATTTTAAAAGTTGTTTTGGAAGGCCAGTTGAGGGATGTATATTAAGTTATAACATCAGCAAACGCTGTATGACCTGCCAGGAGCATTTTACAATATCACTTTATAATATACTATAGTATTTAATGTACCTTAAAATGTGCACAACTTAAACTAACAAGAGACCTCATGAAGTAATGTGATCTGAAATACATCAAATTGATAACAATAAATAAAAGGAAAGTTGAAAATAGAAGTTTTGTTTTTAAACAAAAGAAATCTAATGTAATACACAGTTTAGTGTAGTTTGGTACTTAGCTGTTAATGGGATTTTAATTTGTCCAATCAGCAGTGTTCAATCACCTGTATTTCTGTCTACACAATGCCTCGAGTACCTACAATATGTTGATTTTACAGGAATTACAATATTCTGAATATAAATACAGGGAAGAAATTCCATCAAGAAGCATGTTTCCAGCTGTTTGTTCCAGTTAAAGAAAAGGATTTTTTAGCAAGGTTTAGAACAGCTGGCAGTAGTATCAGTGAGTACCAGACTATTATAGAAAAATCTTCAAAGGGAGAGATTTAATTGTAAAAAACACTCAAATGACATGAGGGTCTTCTGTGTCTCTGTGAATGCATGTTTGTCTGTGAGAGAGCATGATTGGCTGAAAGGGTCATGAGGAGTGGTCGCCTGTTTGGCTGTAGCTGGCAGACAGAGAGACACTCAGCAGGGAGTACTCTGTGCTGGCTTGATAAGAGCCACACAGACATAAGCCTCATCTAGCAGTGACTGATCAAAATGAGCACCCAGCCACAGTGGACCAGCTGGAGATCACACACACACACGCACGCACACAAATCCATTATCAAATGCACAAGCTTATAAACGCAATGTGTAAATTTTAGTGAAATTCATTAGACTGTACAGTTTATTAAGTGTTTCAACCTGACGTGGGTAATATTCCCATTGAGAAGAGTGTATTACTACAAGAATGCAGAGAAGTAAGCAAATGTTAGTTGCATGAATTAAAAGCAACTTTGCAAAAGAAATTACTTGTTTACAAAAAAGAAAAATACAAATCCACGGCTGCTGTGGTGTGTATGCATAGTAGGTTCCAATCCTTTGATAATGTCACCGGTGATCAATAAATACATACAAGCATTGGTGGGTCATAAAGGGAAGGACATCGATGTTTGTATCTCTGGCAAACATTAAGGAAGGATAAACTGTCATGGCTGAAAGAGAGAAAACGTGCAGTATAGGGAGGAGAGGACTAAAGGAAAGAGAGAAGACAGACATGGGAGGGGTGGTGGGCGGACATGGATAACCCATTCCTCCTCCAACCCCCTTTTCCTTCATCCCTCAGCCCTCTTTTCCACATGGCAGCTCCTGCCTGCATGCAGAATTCAGGGCTTAATGGAGGGGAGCTAAGTCGTCGGCCACACAGCGGATAAATGCTGTACTTTCTCCAAGAGATGCGGTGGTGGTGGCTCTGTGTTGTTGCTTTTGTGGGATTCATTCAGGCAGAAAGCACAGAGCAGGCACCATAAAGGCATCTTGCTGGTGGCCTGACTGTCACAGACAAAGCTGACTCCAGTTCAACTCGCTTAACCTTTGCGCTTTAGTGCTAACTTTTTTACTTCAATGCTACCAGCAGCACTAAGTATGAGCAGCAAGGGCATGTAAAAGACGAGCGGTACCATATTTTTTTTATGGAAACCTGACTATAAAAGCATATAGCACATACATAACGTTCCATTACAGAGAAAATCTAACGCAGGCGTCACCATCTACAGCACCTTACAATACTGAGATGCAAGTTGGATTCTTGGGTTTAAAAAGGTTCTGTTTCTCCTCTTACTTTAAGACTTACTTTTGACATTGAGATACATGGACTTGCTGACATCAGCTCCAACGTCGTTGCTGACTCTACACAGGTAGAAGCCGCTGTCTTCTTCCAGCACATGTTTGATGAGCAGAGATCCATTGACCAGCACCTCGATCCGAAAGCCTGAGTTGAGGGCGATGGGTTTGAACTGAGGGACCCCGGCGCCTGTCAGAGAAGATGGAGAGAATGGGTTGCAGCAATCAGGATTGCAGCAATATATATGAAAACATAGAGTACAATGGCAGGTTCATTTTATCCTCCCTTATCATAGAAATGTCTAATATATGTTCATTTCTATGGAACACCAGATGGAACATGCATTTATCTTAATTCTGCGCCAATACTGTCAGAATATGACGTAACACTGTATCCAGGCAGCTAGGATGTTTATATTACATAATCCTGCACCTATTTCCTACTTCCAGAGTAATTAGAAAGTCCTCCTCAAACTGCTACGCTTCCTCACAGCGCTTGCTTGGAATTGAGGTTTGTGTTTTTATGCATTTAACCTTAAGGCGGAAGACATTCTGTTTGTTGTGTTAGCATTTACAAAGAGAGAGAGAGATCATCTATATGTTCATGCTGTGTGTTTACCTTTAGAGTACTCCCACTGGATGGTAGGAACAGGATAGCCTTCAGCTGAGCAGTTTAGTATCACAGCTTTTCCATAGATGCCATCCTGATCCTTCGGTTGCACCACAAATTTGGGAGGAACTGCAAATAAAATGCACATTAGATTTGACTAATTCATCTCAAAATCAAATACATATCTACTGATCACACTGATCAGTAAGTCTACTGACAGCTCAACTTAATATAGATCTCTTGAGGTCTTTTGTTGATCAAACTTCAGCCTGCTTTTATCATGTTTATCATTGTATGCATCAGAGGAACATTAGGGACCAATATTCACAAAAAGATAATAACTAGATGATTTATAAATCACTGACACTCACAAATATCTTATCCGCCATTAGCATTCGCTCCATTCAAAAAGCTCACCTCGGACGATGAGCTGGCTCTGGTGCTCCACAGCTGCAGCCTGGTTGCGTGCGATGCAGGTATAGTTGCCGTTATGCATGAGTGTGAGATTGGAGATGCGCAGGGAGCTGGTGAAGTCTATGTTGTCTATAGTGACACCCAGGCTGGCCGGGATCGGCCGTCCGTCCTTCTGCCAAGTGATGAAAACTGGCTGGTCGCCGGACATGACCACGCAGGGGATGAACACTCGCTGGCCGATGGAAAACCGAGGGAACTCAAATGGGTGGATGGTAGGTGGGACTGTGGAAGAGACATACAAATTCATTTTGGCCTTGGCAGGTTTACCTTAGGCCTGTAGGTCACGTGACTCAGCAGAAAATGTAGCTTCAGTCACCATTCATGCTCATATAAAACAACACGTTTACATATGTCATAGCTGAGCTATTCTCTCTTTATCACCTTGTTCTCAATATTAAAACATTACGATGTTATTTTGCGAGAGTAAGAGACATATTTTATTACCTGTCCCCATATAGAGCAGTTGAATACTCTCTCAAACAACATGCATATAACGTTCTCTCTCACTCTCTTCTGCTCTCTGGGGACACTGTAGCCATCGTGAGAACCAGATGCTTTGGAAAATTAATGATTTAAAATAACATTGAAATAAGCGGCACTTCAGCGCTTATTTAATTCACAACAAAATAGGCATAATAGGCTCCCGGGGATTCCCTCTCGGCAGCGGTGGAATGCTAAGCAGCCGAGAGGCAAATTAGCTGAGGTGGAATGGCGGCATAGCTTTGCCTACGCTGTGTGATTTCCCCCTCGCACACTCGTTAGCACGTCAAGACCCGCCAGAGAGAGAGAGAGAGAGAGAGCCCATTCGACATTTCAAATTATGCAGCGTCATTGAAGAAAGAGAGCCATCTGAGGTTATCATCATCTGGCTCAGCTCAGCGCCGCTTCATATTCAGATGAGCCCCAGATAAACTGGCTGGGATGATGGAGGTGCTGCTTCGCTATCAGTGATGTGAGTTTTCTTTTTACCGGCTGTGATATACAAATAGCCGTCTACATATCTGTGTTCTCTGCAACAAGGGACAGTAGATACTAAGGTGATGCTTTAATGTGTCTTTTAAATGATCACATGTAAAGCATGTAAGCCAGACGGAAAGACACACCAGGGTCAATGTCCACACTGATAAAGCATTTTTTTTTTGAGAGAGAGATTAATGATGTATCTATGAATGTACTCAACAAATACAGGGGGGTATGATAAAGTGTGTGTGTAAACCTCAAATAAATGGAGTAAACTGCTTACTTGACACATCAGATTGGCAATAATCATGATAGAGTACTTGTGACTACACACAGCTACAGCAACTAAATCTGATGCTATTTCTGTGATAAAGCTATCTGATGCTATATATATATATATTTTTTTTTTTTTGAGTCACGTACTGTACAAATGACTTCATACCTTTCACAGTAACATAGACGCTCTGGTGTGTGGAGAGCTGAGGTTGCACCAGCACATTGCATGTGTATTCTCCTTCATCCACATCCTTCTGCACATCAAACAGCTTCAGGGTGCCGTTGTTCTCAAACGCCCGCTGGCGGTGGTTGTACGGCAGCAAATTGGAGTCCTTGTACCACTTGATGGAGTAGTATGGGTAGCCAATGACACGGCAGTGGATGTACATGTCCCGCCCAGCGATGGCAGTGAGGTTTTTCATTGGTCTGATGCTGGCAGGCCCTTGAAGGACACATTGGAGAGACAACTCTCTTAAAATGGTTTTGAGGCAGGGGGGGTTGTATAAACGATAGCTGTGCTGCGTTGTGTGTGTTTTCAAGACACCACAAAGTTTACATGCCTTGATTCATTCTGATAGTAGAAGAAATAAAAACATTACAAAATGTATTAAGGAGTTTTAGGCTGCCTGACTAAGACTCAAAGAAAAGCTTCTGTCTTTCTTCAGCATGTTTTTTTTTTTGCCTTGTCAGAATCAGGGACTCATTCTTAGATATATTAGAGAAAGAGCGCTTCTATTTCAGCCTGTATTAGACAAGCATCAAGGTGGAATGCTCCCTTTCTCTACTCATGAAACTATTATCTAAACCATTACTCATGTTGCCGGCTTTCGCACTCACTTGTGAAAAACCACGTGAATAACCAATAGGCTTCCATAGCTCAGTGTCTATCAGGGAAATGGACTATTAGGCTTCTCTTTAAAGCACTGTAGAAGACAGTTTAACTAGGCTCTGTAGTGTACTTTAAGCACAAGCATATCCTGGGTTGCTACTCTCTTTAGCACGATTAAGGAGCCAACGATGTGAGAAACAGTCATTACACTTTCTCAGCAATGGCACCTGTGGAAATTTATCTTCATTGCTTGGCTGCATTCGGCATCCGTGGACCCTCGCTTAAGGGCTAGAGGATCGCCCTATTTAGCCCTACATCATGCAAGAATGAACACAATCAAAATTAAACCAATCAGTGTACAGAAAGCCCCCTTCCCTCACTGCAACAGAGAAATACTAACGGCTTTGCACCAAGCACAGAAAGCTTGAGTGCCCCAGTATTACTGCTACATGACAACAGCAATCCAGCCAACTGTGTCCTTGTAGAGAGCAGATAGCTCTACAGTCATGCACTAGAGTAACAGTAAATCACCTTAATGGTGTACCAATATAAAGCTATCAGCAGGTGTTGTGTAGGAAGCGAGGCATTAGAAAAGTTAATGCTGACACCAGCGACTGATGCTAGGAGGAGCTACTGTGTGAGTCCTACTCTGAGCAAAGAGAAAAACACTGAAGCTACGCAAATAAGAAAAGCTATGCCAATAAGAAAAAAAAAGAAAAAACCCCAGAATAAATCAAGACATGTTGATGTGTATATGTGATGGTGTGTTGGAAGAGTTGATCTGACAAGCACCTCTTACGTTTATTCGCGCCTGGTAGGAAACGGTCCCGGCCGAGTTGTTACAGATGCAGCGGTACACCCCTCCGTCTGGGACCTGGGTCTGGCTGATGTTGAGGTGGCTGACCACGTGGCCTTCAGCGTTGGTGTAGTGGGAGATGCGGTGGCGGCTGTCCCGTACCACTGGCTCGTCATCCAGAGTCCATGTCACCCGGGGCTCGGGCGTGCCCTTTACCGTGCACGACAGCGACACAAACTCGTTGATGTTGTAGACCTTCTCGCTAAATGAAGCCAGGATCTTGGGGGTACCATCTGGGCAGCAGAGAGAGACAAGGTGATGAATGTGTGATTATTCTACAACCATTGCTCTCATAATAGATTGTTTTAAAAGCATATCTAAAGCTTTTAATAATGGGAAACCTATCAAAATCCAGACTGATGTGTCTTTTCAGTGCCATATATTCATGTCTGTTGGGTAAACAGCAGAATTAAGAGTGTAGAGCAGATTAATACAGCTCCTTTCTCTGGCTCCACAACATCATTGATTATCAATATTCTCCTTATATTGGTGTAGTCATGTGAGGCAGACACTGCAGCAGCCCGGCTCATGTAGCAGTATGGAAGCCTTTTTCAGAAAACCTAATAAAATGGGCTGGGCCTCAGCTGTACTGCAGCATACACATTGAACATACAGACACACAGTTCGGATTCACGTGTAAATAAACATATACGTACACACACACACACACCAAACAAACAGATTATACATGCAAATTCAGCTGATTATCCATTCGAAGAGCATTATGATGACTGACAGCGTGATCACTGTGGAGTCTGACCTTCCAGTATGACTTGAACAAAGTCCTGGGCGGACATCTTGCCGTTTCGGGCGAAGCATTGATAGGCTCCTCCATCGCTCTTGGCCATACCGGCCATGACCAGATTCTCCCTGTTTTGGCCTGTCATGCGGACGCTGTTACTGGGGTAGATGAGCTCTCCGTTGCGATACCAGGACAACTGGTACTCCTCAGAGCCGGTAACACCGCAGGACAGTGAAACCTGGCTCCCAACACTGCCTTTCACCTTCCGTGGACTCACCACAACCTTCAGGGGTTCTGTAGGTTAGGGAGGGAATAGTGAGTGATAGAAGAATTATTCATATCCTTTACGGAAGCAGGTGTGTGAAAATAGTTGAAAATATTCTGCAGGAACAATCCCCCCTGTGATACATTAGTATATATTAAATGAGATTATTAGTACTGATGTGTGAATGTGTAAGTACTATTTTACTGTTTTTGTTGGTTAAAGTGGAGCTAACTATTTAACTATTTTATATGCTGTTGGGAATTTTAATCTAGATAGATAGATAGGTATACTTAATCCCCAAACTGGGAAATCACAGTATCATTTATAACAATATCATTATATCATCATATCAAATCATATACACACACACACACACACGCACGCACACACACACACACATATATAGCTGCAACTAACGCTTATACTCACTATTGATTAATCTATTAGTTGCTTGATCTGTAAAATGGCACGAAAATGAGAAAGATATCCATCACTCTTTCCCGAAGAGGTGATGTCATCAGCTGTCTTGTTTTGTCCCAACCAATAGTCAACAACCCAAAAATATTCAGTTTATCGCTTTATCACAGAAGATGACAGAAACCAGAAAATATTCATGTGAGAGGCTTAAAAATGGCTTAATCAAATATCAAAATAGTTTGTGATTAGTCTATTGACTAATTGCTGCAGCTCTAATTTTATACACTATAGCTGTCTAGTGTAGCTTACTGTAGCTTGCAAATACTTAAATAAAGATAAAATGCCTAAACATTGTACTTAAGCGCATCACTGGCTGTATTTAACAGAAAGAGCAGCATTACATTATAAAAACGTTTCTGCTGTAGTGTGTATTACTGTATATTCTGTATTAGTATATTCAGATCTGAAGCAGCATATACAACATCCCACATTCTCCCTGTTTAAAGTATCATTGCAAAGATAAAAATCATCTTACCACCACCTCATACACACTGACCTTTCACCAGCAGCCTGCCAACCACCTCAGCATTTCCGTAGCCATTCCACACCTCACACACATACGTGCCCGTGTCGCTGGGCTGGGCTCTCTCTATCAGCAGGCCTGTCACACTCTGTCTGAAACGTGTGTCGGGCTCCAGCGGCCGGTTGTCCTTTAGCCAGCGGTATTTGGGTGCTGGGTGACCGGAAGCCTTGCAGGGTAACTCCACTCGATGAGACGCCATCACCTCACGGCGCTCAAAGCTGTCCAGGATGTGAGGCGCTGAGTTGGTGGGATCTACATGGGGCAGTAGAGTGTGGTAATAGATATGACTTGCTATTGTTGGTTGTTTACTTATAGAGTGCTAAACATGGAGTATATACTATGATGCATGTGTGGAATTTGATGTTTTAGTCCTTAGTATACCAGTTCCAGTAGCTATAGTGGTGCAGGTATGATATCTCTAAAACCCTCTAAATGTCCTTTTAAAAGTGTTGAAAGTCAGATCAAAATCTTCCATTTAACTTACATAAACACAATATCACATTAATACTTTACTTTAAAGGGATATTCCAGGCAATTTCTACAGTGAACGTAAAGTTGGGGTACTCACAAGAGTCAGATAAAAAAAAAAAAAAAAAATCCTCACTTTTAGCCTCAAGTATGGTTTAAGCTTTAAGGTTTAAGAGTCCTACAATTAGAATAATGTAACTCAATAGCATCTTTTGTTAAGACATTCCCTGCCTGGTAAATGCAAATGTTTGTCAGGCTCTACTGTTTGTAAAATAGGCTTTCTGTCTCCAGCCTCATATCACTCAGACTTTAAACAGCTGGAGTGTCCCTTTATATGGCTGAATGTCAGAGAGAGCAGTTCTGTCCTAAACACCTCCCCCCAAACTGTGTTGGCACAGATCTACCGACCTTTATCACATGTCATCCCGTCTTTAATTCACATGTTTTTTCCCTGTCATTCTCTATTCTTTTCACATTTGTTTGTACAAGCACCAATTTATTTCCATATGCTCCTCTACACACGCTACTAACCAAAGCCAACAGTTACAGAAAACAAAACTAAATGAAAACAAAAGGGAAAGAAATGGTTAAAAATAAAACAAAATAAAAACAAGGTTTCATGCATCTAATTGGATTTAGATCGAGTTTAAAGGCCAGATTAGAATCGTTTTTAATGACTTACTTTTGTTGGTTTGTTTACTTGTGTTGTGTCTGGTGTAAAGACCCTCCACTTCATAAATAGATAAATAGACCCATATGACAGGATGTGATGAGACACCTCGTACTGATTTCACATCTTGCATCCAGCTCTGTTGACATTGCTGTTGATAACTTGCTGTTATGCATCATTTTAACACTCCTTTTTCCAATCCTTCTCACCTGAGACAATGAGGCGGGCGCTATTGCTCTGTCGGGTTTCTCCTGTGTATCGATGGCGTGTCATACACCTGTAGTTGTACAGCCCGTCTTCCATTTGCACATCCAGGATATACAGGGCTCCCGTGGATGTGATGAGAAACCGTGACACTGGAAGTAAACAAATAAACATAATCTATTATTAAGTCACTGCACACTATTGAACAGTCGAACAGCTCCTGTGGATAATCCAACTCTATAGGCTAATCAATACCAAATATATCACTTTTAATGGAGCACTCTGGTCAATCAGTATCATGTTGAACTTTGTGGCAAAGTTAACTGTAGCTTGCAGATTTACTACAAAACACATGGACAGATAAAGATAAAGAGATAAAGAGTCCCCACTCTTAATTGGTGCAACAAAAAGTCTCATTAAAGAAATAATATTTTACAGTACGAGAGAGTATAAAGTGGTCTGTGAGTTTTCACTTTGTTACAATAGAATTACAATTATACACATTCTTAGTGACAACACCTAATGTGTATATGTGTGTGTGTGTGTGATGAAAGGAACAAACAAAGAATCAATAGCATCTCGGGAGCATTTTCTAACAAATAATATTCTACAGTCCCTGAAAATTTGTGAAGAGAGCGTGGTGTGCGTTCATTTTTATGCACTTGAATCACTACCTTACTTGTCCTAAAAGAAGAAGAGAAGAAGAAAATTCAATATTGGAGTCTCTTAGCAAATATTTGCAAGTCAAGTGAGGTACGCAGCCCTGTGTGATTGTAGTCACCAAACATCTGCTGCGGCCCATTTAGCTCAGCACAGCTCTGAGGCGCTGTGACAAGCCTGTGTGTTGTGTAGCAGTGTAACACAGCTCGTTATCATGTAGCTCATCGCTCTCCCCTCTCTCTCTCTCTCTCAGGGGAAACTCTCTGTCTCTCTCTCAGTTTCTCTCTCTTTTGCTGCTCTAGACTGAAGCGCAGGGAGCCAGGGATCACAGAGCGCTTTGATAAGGCATGGCTGCGCAGGTCGGATGTGCTAATATCATGCTAATGTTATGTTAATTTGCATGAACACATGGAAGGGAGAGGTAGTCAGTGTTTATGAGGAGTGATGTGCACTGTAGCCGGTGGCTGCTGGAGTATTTCATGTGTCACTGATGATGGAGAAGCCTATCTAGGATGGAGATCAAATGGAGCGGCTGTACAGTAGGGGATTCTAGTAATATTGGTAAAGATATCATCATGCAGACTTTATGGGGTGTTGAATTACTCTCATTTAGTCCTGTCATGACAGTTTAGCTCTGACTCCTGTATTGTGCAAGATAAAATACTGGAAAGAGGAGTAGAAATGCAGCCTATAATATAATAATGTATTAAATCCTGAGCAAATACATGAGTAGCTGGAACCAGCAAATGTTTTTGTTATGTTGTTAAAGTTACATTTGGTCACCGTGGGCATCTACACAGATCTACTGGAATCTAACAGCAAAACTGATTTGCCACCCTAGGGGAAATTGAAAAAATATTTCAGCACAAAATAAGCTAAATAGATTTTTTCCAGTAACAGACACTGGATGAGAAAATGTATAAATAGAGACAACAAATGACTTCCACCATTTTTACACTAACAAAAAAGAGGATGGATGAGAGGACTGAGGGAGGAATACACAGAGGGCAGTGAGGATGCTATTGTGAGCAAGTGTTGACCTAGTTAGAAATGAGAGACCATGGATCCTGAAGGGTGGTTATTTTATTTATTTATTTTCAGCTTGTGGTGGAGATGTTGTAGTGTGTGACAGATACTTATTCACTGGTAAATGTTATCAAATTTGAATTTTGCTAGTTGCAACATCAGTTCCTTTTTTAAGGAAGGGATCAGAGAAAGCGAAGGAAAAGGAAAAACAGGGTTTTTCTTCCCTCTTCTTCCCCTCTGAAAGTTGCCTGGCATCAAACGTTGACAAGGCAGGCTTATGAATGAGAGGATCTTTCATTAGAACAGACTGCCTGTCACTGTGTCACTGTGACAAAAGGCCAGAGTTGGGAGAAGGGAGTACGCCTGCGTTTTAAATGCATGTTAAAACACACACATACTCTCCAGCGTGTTAACGTGTGTGAGTCTGCTTGTCTCTCGTCTACCAGCGAACCAACCGGCTTTGGATTATAAGTGAATTTCTCCCTGTGTAGAATGTGGTTCAAAAGTGCTCATTTTCTTTCTGAGTGGGAGTTATATAAGAAGATAGATAGACTGTTAGCTTAGCTTAGCATGAAGACTCAAGCAGTGGAAAACAGCTAGCTTTGCTGTAAAGGTAAAAAAACATCTGCTCACCAACACAAAGTCAAACCACAACACTGTTAACACGGCTTTTTGTGTGGAATAAACAAATATCACATGTTAATTAATGAGCTTTAGAGATGTTGGCAGGTGAATATGTATGCTTTTGCACAGAGCCAGTATAGCTGTTGATGCTAAGCTAAGCTAACTGTCTCCTGGCTTCATATTGAACTGACAAATATGAGAATGATATTAATCTTCTTGCCAAGAAAGCAAATAATTTCCCAAAATGTGAAACTTTTCCATTAAAAACTACAGTCTGAGGTCTTCCATTGACGATACATACTGATGTTATGTAGTGTTTGACTTGTACAGACAAAAATATCAATCATCAACCTGTTTTTTTTACAGTACAGCGTTTTTTGTTTTTCATTCAGGCTTTGTAAAGTAAAAATCTACAAATCTACTACTACTTCCTGACCAAGAAACTTTGTACAGATTCTATTGAATCTACCCCCCCGCCTAGAATTTAAGAAGATAATCAAAATCTTAAATGTTAAGTGATTCAACCGATTAGAAAACTTGCCAGCCATTTTTAATATAGATAGGATGTGCACTTTTGCAGACACAGCTGGGCATTGTTTTCAGCAGGAGCTAAATCAACATGTTTATGTTCATGAGTAAAACATTGGCGGTGTGTATTTAGATAATTGCAATTAAAACAGATGGTAGCGGTGGAAGTCACCATTAATCTGAAATCTAAAACAGAAAAAATACCTTTGTAATTGATTCCCTTCTAGGTTAGATTTCTTTTCTTGCTTCTGTGAGCCAGCTCATGCTCACCACCAACAAACAGAATTGATTGTCTCCCACAGTGCTGCAGGCCTGCAGCACAGCATTGTATGTGCGTGTCCTTGTAAGCTGAGGGCATTTCTGTGTATACTCGTTCCACTGCAGCTCTTTCAAATCACACTGGCTTGTGTGTCTGTATATTCCAGTCTTTGTGTGTGAGCCTGTGTGTTTCTATGTGCATGCAAGTGAGTGTGAATGTGTTTATGCAGCATACAGCTGCATGGAGGAATGGTCAATAATAACGATCCAAGGCGCTCCACTACGCTTTTCCCTGCTTCTCTCTGCTCCACCTACTGCATACTAACACTGCCTGAGAGACAGACTCCACTGTTCTTGCACTTTGTGTGTACGTATATGTGTCGTACATATGAGCATGTGTTTGTGTTCACACCTGAGTGTATGGGTGTATATTTCTGAAACTATGGCTTCACTTGACTCCAGGTGGCTTGCTGGACTATCAGTCCTCTCCTCTTCCCTTCCTCGGCCCGCCCAGCTGCTTTGGCATCGACAGTGCCAGAAACACAAGTCTCTTTCTGTGGATCCACACTCAATAGCTTCAATTAATCCCCATATAAGTCACACTGAGCCTGCAAGTAGACTCTTTGTTCACTCAAATTAGAGCTTTGGAGTTTTTCACTGAAACCTAAATTGCTCGCGAAACATAATAGAAAGAGTCAGAAAAGGCTGAATCATTGCCATAACATCACAATGCTATTGTTACACTTTTCATCAAGGACAGCACTAGCGTGACTGTGTTGCCACTGGATACACAAGTTAACGTGTGACAAGGACTAAAAGAGAAGAATATCAGATAAGGTGGAACACAATGACACATGGTCACATAGCAGAGCACTCTGACCTATGCTTGCTGGGTGACCATCTGCCCAAAACACGCACTTCAGCTGAAAGAGTTACCTTGGTTCCCCGAGTCATTTCAATATTCTATAATTGAGGCACGAGTGTAGAAAAGACGAGATGGGAGGAGGGAGAGAAGAGGTAGAGTGATAGAGAGAGCAGGCAGGGGAAAGCAAGAGAGAGAGAAAATAAAAGATCAAGAGGGAAAGAGCACCTCTGGGATACAACCCCTCTCTGTCATCTAAAATGACTTACAAATTAGCTTACAGCTATGCGCTCCCAGTAAAGGAAAAAAAAAAAAGAAAAGACAACTTTCATATGCTAATTCAGATCATGGCGAGGCAGAGCAATTATCAAAAAAATACGTCAACCGTGTCTGACTGATTTCAACAGGCATGTTCTCTCTTTCTCTTACACTGTCTGTCTCAAATCAAAATCAAAATCATACTGTGACTATTTAAAAAAATAATTTAAAAAATAATATATATATATATATATACATAGACTTTTATCTTTACAAGGGAAAACCTCCAACTCCTTTTATTAACAGAACAACACTGATTATTTTCTCTTTTACGACCTTGAATGTCTCCAGCATTCCTGACTCTGAAGAACTTTGAATCGCCTGACCTATCAACACCAGCAGTCTGGACGCCACTTATGGGAAACCCACAGAGTCAGCTAAACAATGCAGATAAAAATTGCCTCCTCATCACTCTGCTGGCAGCGTGGAGGCAGCGTCCCCACTGTGCAACTGTCTTGGAGTGTATTAGCGAGTGGTATATAGTCCCTGGAGACGGCTACAGTGTCACCGTGACCTTAGCCACTCAAAGTCATGCAGCCTGACAAAAAAAAAGAAAAAAAAAAGATAATCCACGCTGTTTGAATAAAACACTAGCATCCAACCGTCAACAGTGTCTCAGCTTCCTATTGTTCCTGCTTCTTCCTTGTGATGTGACTTAACAATGTGTTTAAACTTGAACCAAACTAAACTAAGCATGTACCGGATGACATTAACAGAGTCTAAAGCGGAGTGTGTGTGTGTTTTGAAGAACATCATTACTGAGGTGATTTGTTGAGTGTAGATCTTGATTAAGATGTTGTTAATTTTCAAAATGTACTTAGGTGTTGCATTTTCTACAACAAAACTAAAACATTTTCCATAATAAACTGTATATATGCAGCCTCTATTCAGCAAAACAAAGCCACCATATGCTCAGAAATGATTCCTGTTACTGTAATCACAGGAGTACAAATACACAGATCAAAATATATGTGTTGTACTACTGCCATATGCAATGCCACATTGTTTCCCGCTATTAAAATGTCACACAGTGACTTCGCGGTGTAGTCTGTGAGTAATAATGAGTGTATGATGAGCCCAGGAGGGCCTCAGTTGTAATTAGGCTCGGTCAGAGTTATTGGCAGAGTGACTCCGGTTTGATCAGGCTGGGATAAGCATCTCTATGGAGAGGGGGATCCCACCAATTGAGCCCCTCTAATAAAAATCATTTGTCATTTTTACAGGAGGCACACTGACAGCTGCTGGGGTTGCCATGGCAACACGCTGGCCACCATTCGCTTAGCAAGCAATATTCCCAGTACTGTAAATGGTGGAGAGGTGGAAACACCGTCCAAGCAAACGTTGCAAAGCTTAGACACATGCAGGGATATGATGTAGGATTATGGAGACGAATGTTGATCTTAATCCTCATCAGTGTATGTCCCACCATTCTTATTTATTTTTGTAGACTATATGCATCTACCTACCTAATATTCTCATTCAGATTGGATATATTTCCATTGTATTATTGTCTCTTCTATCTTGCATATATGTTCTTCTTTCTTTTTACTGAATCTGCCCACAGAGGCATGTTGATCTGTTTATCTTTAACAATCCTTCATACCTAAGGACATAAAAAAGAAGTGGATATGAAAATTATATTATTTGTTTGTAGTCATTTCTTAAATTATATACATTCTCAAATTCCAGTTTCTAGCAAGTAAGCTGTTCATTAAACTAAATATCTTTGGGTTTGGGACTGTTATGGTTAAATAAAACAAGTTGGATTTAAAAAAATGTGAGGGATTGTTTTATAAAACAAACAATTAATTGAAAAATCGAGAAAATAAAATCCTAAATAATCCCAGTGAGTTATTCATAAGTGACTTTGTGAATTGATGTATAAAATGTATGTATAAAATTTACAAAATTCAGTCTAGTTAGTCCAGATATTTAGCTTCAGAAAACCATAATGCTGTATTTTTTCTATTTTTGACAAGCTGCTACTGATTTCTTTGACATCCAGGTTAAGTCAAATCAGACTACGCTGATCATTTAACATACTGTACATTCAAACTGCACACAGATGCATAAGAAGGTGTGCATGGATGAAAGACGTCGAAGTACATTTGGCCTTCATGAGTACAAAAATACTAGAATACGGGAACAAACACACACACACACAAACCACACACCTGCCCTAATTTCTCATCACAACTGAACTACAAACTTCAAGCAGCCTCTCTGGGTCTACAGCCGATCTGATCGCGAGAGTTGAGCCAGAGTAGAAAGCGGAGTTGTCTTTATTGCCGCTCCTAATCAGCAGCAGCATCCCTCTGCTCATTAACTAGACACACGCTAGCCCGAGGCTAACGGCCTCATATGTCAACCACAGATAAAGATGTCATCTTCTGCTTGACTGAATAAACCGCTATTAAAACTAGATGCAAATGGATGTTCAACGATATTCAAATCAGGAGACAACAGGGAAGCTTAGACCCTGAGGCGCTTGGCCTCATCGCTGCTCCACATTCCTCTGTCGTGTTAAAAAGGAATAGAGATTTTAGATACTGTCTGTTTTCAGAGCAATGCTTTGCAAGAGATTTGAGATGGCAAAGAAGCAAAATGTTTTGATAGTAGCTTCACACGTTTGAGGTTTAGGGTTGAAAAGATGAGGAACAGAGCACACTGGAATGGCATTAGCTCCTTGTTGGGAAATGACTTCGTTTAGGGCTGCAATTCATTATTATTTTCATTATTATGTGATGTCATTAAATGTCTTCTTTTGTCCGACAATCAGTCCAGGAAAATCTGAAAATATTAAATTAATAATTGATGTGTGACAGGGACAGGCAGCACGTTAAAAAACCTGGAACCAACAAATGTGTTTTTTGGTTGTTTTGCTTGAAAATTGACATGAATCAAAATAGTTGCAGATTAATTTTCTGTCGAGTGACTAATCGATTAACTGACTAATCGTCGCAGCTCTAATTTTGGTGTTCACGTTGCTTTTGACATATCAGGGACACCCGTCATGTCAGCCCAATATTCTCTGCTATTTAAAGTCATTGTCAGCAGCTTTGTCCATAATGAACAATTGCTTCTATCCAAACTACAGACACACCTGCCTGTGTTTGATATTCTAACCCATCAAATATAAGTAGAATCAAACAATGGACTGTGTATGGGGCTTATTTAGCCGACGCTGACACACTATGACAGGACGTCTCTATTCTCCAGCAGACTGTTTTGGAGGCAGCTGCGTGAGCACTTTTTTCTATCAGACAAATGTTTGTCTGCTGAAGTCAAAACTGAGGAGGGACATCTCCGTCACAATAGCTTTCAAATCTGTGCCTGTGTGTGTGTGTGTCTGTGCAGCGTAATTAGCCAGTACGGGAGTCAAGCTATTAAACCCCTGATGGTTGTGTGTTTACAATGCTATCATTGGCCTCTCTCTGGCCAACACTAAATGAGTCAGTGTTGAGCCTCAGCTGTATAATCATGAATATTCATCTCTCTGTCTGCGTCTCTGTGTGGAACCTCTGTGTGTGTGTGTGTGTGTGTGTGTGTGTGTGTGTGTGCTGCATTGGCAGGCATTAAGGAAGCTATTAGTATCTACTCAATCACAATATGTGCCTGGATAATAAGTCAAGCTGACAACATTTCTAGTCATCGCCAGACCCAATAAAACAGGCTTTGTTTTGGGAGAAAAAAGAAAAAAAAGAAGTCGAGCCTTGCACCAGTCGGGCACTTTTTGCTTCCTCATTCACTCATGCTTGATGAGGGGATTGAAGAAAACAAAAAAGGCAAATGTTTTTTATACCGTCTGTGCCACCCTTGGGGAAGAATAGTATCAACTCCAACCAACACTCTTTTCAATGCCACTGACGCGCACTCAGAAAATGATATTTGCACTAAATCTGCACACACGGGGGCCATTTTCAGTGCAAAGCAATGTGGTTTTCATGCAAATGTGCGCATCTCAACATGATTATTAATTACATTCCCTAAGTGAGAAGAAGTCAACCCTTCGAGCCCTCGCTAAACTGTGATAACCTGAGTGTAAAAGAGTTACTCCCATCGTGTCATTCCCTTGAGATTTCATAGCGTCACGTTCCCGTTTATGGAAAAGGACTTAAATACAGTGCTCATTGGTGTTTCATGGTAATTTGCGGTGGCAAGTGGAGCAAGCAATGCTGCTCTGTGAGTAAAGCAGAGGGGGCAAGAGGAGGATTAGATAATCAAACAGTGTGCCACTTTAAATAATCTCTGCCTCCTCTGGGGGAGGTGAGACTTAAAGCGGGAGCCCTTCTGCTTTAATTGTCTGATTTTCCCGTCATTACAGTTGAGGGCCTCAGTAATTCAGGCTTATTAAATATTCAGGAGCCACACGGAGGAGGAGGAGAAGAGAGGGAGCAACGGCAGAAAGATGAAGGTAAAGAAAAAGACAAGTCCAGGCGTATGTGGTCACTGCTTGATGGAGACTGAGATATACTTTCATCCCCACTGTGAAGCGAAACCTCTTCTTTTTTAATAAAGTCGGTGCATGTAATGATCAGACGTCCTCACATTATAGAAAAAATCTTTACAGGTGTGGAAATGAAATTCCCAAATAAGCACTTCTAGAAAAATGATCCTTAATTACCAGATGTCAATATCTATATTCTTTATTTTTGACTTTAAATCACTTGAAAGTAAAAAAGTTCAACAAACTTAAAAAGCACGAGCAAAGCAAGAAAAAAAGAAAAAGAAAAAGAAGCACACCTCCACCCCAAACCTGCTGTTCAGTGGAGCTCAGCAACAGACAAAAAACTGGAATTACTCATCAGGTTTTATTACAGTTACACCAATCCATCAATCATAACTCTTTTTAAACTCAACAAATCAGAATATGAAGTCATTTAAATACAAATTTATTCGCAAATTGAGAAAAACTTCTTCGTCTATTCTTCATTAGAATGACAGTACTGATCTATTAATGGATTAAACCGTTATTTTACTCACTAATGGAATGAGCCTCAAATTCAAAAAGAAAATCCTGACAGGTTAAAACCATCCTGACATGCTCTCTCTCTCTCTGTGTGTGTGTGTGTGTGTGTGTGTGTGTGTGTGTGTGTGAGAAAGTCTATCAATGAAAAGACTGGAAACCACGTAACGGTGATTATGTAGAAGGAAAGGAAGAGACAGAGTGCTGCTCTCTAATGAGTCTCCATCCACAACATGACAGAAACTACATCTTGACACAACATTTACTTTAGTAGTCCGTCTGTAAAACCATATCTTTCATAAACTGAGGGTCAGCCAATAGAGCGAGTTCATTTCACTGATCTTCAAAGCAATGTAGTTCATTATTTCAACAGTATTAAACTATATGAACATATGCTGGAAACAAGTGAAATTATTATTATTTCTGAATGTCTTATAAATTTCTATACCATTTCAAATCAGGCACAGATGTCAGAGATTAGATGTACTGTTAAGGCTCTGCACACCCCCACAGGTATTGTTCTGATCGGACCTTCTCTGAAGACTGGGTGGGCGTGCACAGACATGACTGACATCTCTCTCACTCATCTGTTAGTTGTACAGCATCATCATCTTTATTAATAAATGGGGTTTCTCAACTTTATGTAAAATCCAACGTAGCTTTGCACAACTCCAACCTGAGCAGATCGACTCAGTATCAGTATGCAGGAGCTGGGTTATTTATAAGTGGATCATACATTTATATTCCCTGTAAAATGTAGTGTAGTAGAAGTATAAAACAGCATCAAATGACAAACATGAAGCACCTTAAAACCTGTACTTAAGCACAGTACTTGAATGCATATATACTTCTATTACTGTTTATTTCTCACATATATTATTTGGAAATATTATCTAACACTCTTAGTTGTATAGTTTAAAAACTGAACTGAAGAAAGAGATTTGATTTTTTTTTTAAACAGATAAAATTTGCATTTCTTCCTAAAAACAGACAAACTTCCACAAATTTGAAGGATGTTCTTATAAATGTGTATCGTGCACTCCTGTAACTGTCTGTGTGAGCTCATTTCACACACACACACAGAGAGAGAGAGAGCTGAAGATAGACAGACAGAGAGGAGAGAGACTGAATAGGCATCTCTGTACTGCCTCACAACAGCTGATTATCAAGCTTATTAAGGGTGTTTATACAAACTGCTGCCTGGTTTACCCGTTCTAACGTGTTTCTGATTAACGATGATGAAGCCTGAAGTCGCAGAAACAACCAACATTTATGAGCATCTGTTGGAAAAATAATAATTTTGTATATACGTGTTGGAGTAATTATGGGTGCAGATAAAAATAAAACAATCACATTTATGAAACTAAACTTGATGAAACAACACGCATTGTTTAATGTTTAGATTCAGGCGTGCTCCCTGCAGGCCTGAGGACAGATACTCGTCTCCCTGCAGGACCGGCTTCCTCGTAAAGGTTTCAGAATGCACCGTAGCAACAATTAGATTACAAGGTCATTTCATTAAGACCTGCATTCATTTATTAGTCCAGCTGGATATTTACAGCCAAGCTACACACACTCATACACGAAGATGTGTTGTACATTGAATCATCTGTTTTTAAAGGATATTTCAGACACCAACAGGTTTTGAACAAACGCTGTGGAAACATAAAGCTTTCATCTTTCAATGTGAAGTACTGTGTGGTATATGATATATATATGTATATTACAGTAAATTTAGGCCAAGAGCTTCTGGCAGCCAGAAATATTGTACAAGCACATAAAATCATATTAATCACATTCAAAGAGGATGAGACCTACTGAATAAATTCACCCTTTTAATAAGGAACCTAAAGTGAAGACATACATCAGATGACTACGAGAAGTCTTTATCAACCTGACTTCACACACCATTTATCCCTTTTACATCTCCAGAGGATAGAAAGAAGACACACCCCTCGTTTACCGGACGAATCGACTACCATGTAATCAAATTCTCACAGCAGCCTCCGCCTTCTCACAATGGCTCAAAATCACAATCAAAAAAAATATCTCTCCTTTCCTTTATATCATCGCCTTTCAATTTCCATCCCCCTCCCCTCCCCATCTCCTTCTTTGTCACTGTCCCCTCTGTCTCCTTGCTTTTCATCTGTTGCCTTTTCCTTGGTGTTTTCCTCCCCCTTCCCCCTCCTCCCTCCTCTCTCTCCCTGCAGAGCATTAGCTTGCAGTGGTCTGGCCGCTTGACAGCTGCTCCACCTGAAGAATATCAATCAATGTTGCTGTGGAGACAGGATCAGCCTCCACTACTTTATTTTTTTACCCATCTTTTCCTTCCTTCATCTTGGTCTTGAATGTGGCTGTTCATGGACTGACACATGATCCAGTGTTTGTTTCTCTAACATGTAAATGGCTCATTAAGCTTGCACTAGGTGTGCATATTTAGATATGATTTAATTTCTTGAACTGATCTATTAAAGGGGCATTCTTTGCCACCTTTTGCTGCTAATTTCTTTGAGGTGTGACTAATTGAGTTAGGGATGCAACCCCCAAGATGTCTCTGACTATCACTCCAGATGAGCCAGGCAGACAGGCGTGGGATGGAAGTGTCTATCACTGCTAACACATGATAGTAGAGTGAGTACTGTACAAATCAGGCTGCTCAATATAGGACCTCAGGCAGAAGCGCTGCTAATCACCAGACAATCGATTAGTTGTGTCAACTATTAAATGGATCGGCAACTATGTTGATGATTAATTAATCATTAAAATAAAATGTACAAATTCTCTGTGTCCAGCTTCTTTTAGTCTATGACAGTATGACAGTAAACTGAATGTTTTTGGGTTGTAGAATGTCGGTTGGAACAAAGCAAGACATCTGAAGACGTCTTCCTGGGCTTTGGGAAACAGCGGTTTCACTATTTTCTGACATTGTGTGGACCGAAAAACTACTTAATTAATCGAAAGATTAATCAATAATGAAAATGTTCATTAGTTGCAGCAAATATGTTTATATGCTTCTACTGCATTTTAGTATGTACTTTGGGTTTATTTTTGGTGGGAATGTAGTTACAAAAACAAACATACATAAATCCTACTGTTCTGGAAATAGGTTGTGATTATATCACCTAGCAACAGTTCCTCCTGGACAGCCAAATTGTCAAGAGACCAATCACATTCTTCCTTCTAATTGGTTTAATCTACCTTCCCGTACTGCACACACTCCTGCATTCAGCGAGTCCTCAAACATGAACCCAAGCCGGCTGCTATGCATAACACTAACCAGTGAAACGACTCCCCACAGACCCATCGTCAGTGGCATCGGTGCCAGGCCCGCCAGCGGAGGGTTAAGTAAATATTGGGCGAAGCAGCTGCTCTCAGAGTACCATCGTCTGCCTGGTCCCAGCCTGGCATAAATCACACGCAGCAATTAGTGCCACACTGTCCCCCTGCCCTCGTTAAACAACCCCGCCCGCCGAGGAAGCCCATAAACACCAGACACCAGTCTGCACAGGTGGAGGAGGGATGGACGGACGGATGGATGGATGGATGGATGGATCATTGTTTGAAAGAATGAATTAAAGGGGCACTGTGGAGTTTTTGGTTTGTTTTTATTACAACAAGCTAAAGTTATATATACATTGAGTGATTCTCATCACACGTGCATGTGCGTGTACTACCTCCATGTGCACAAGACTCACTCATACAAAGTTCTGAAGACATTTGACTACAGAACAAAAAAAAAAATCAACTGGATCTGTGTGGGTACGACTCAAACAATGATTCTTTTCTATGTTGATGAGGAGCTGAAAGCCTACAGCAACAGTTAGAAGACTTGGCAGATGTGTCCTATTAGATACTTAGAGATGATGACTGCAGCTCCATGAAAACAAACGATATCATATCGCAGGCAGAAACATGCATATGCCTGAATAACTGGTGTTTGTATTAATGTCTGTATTTGGTTTCTTTAAGTTGCTCAAGACTTGAGGGACTCGTCTTACATGTTCATAAAGAAACAGATGAAAGCAACAGAAGAAGATGCCTGGTATTTTTCCATGGCTACATTTTTTTGGACCCATAAAGGTGTGCAGCCTTCAACGAGGTGGAGAGTAATGTCTGGCAAAAGATCAACTGTGCAATTAAAGCTGTGATGGGTGGGCAGAGTGGTTGCACTTTGTTTAGTAAAAACCTTTCAAATCAGCGTACTCTGAAAGAAAGTTGAACAGATTAGGAAGGTCTTCTGAGATGGAGGGAACGTGCACTGAAGCAGCCAAAGGAGAGACAAAGACAAGCAGAGGCATCGTCATTTTTCAATGATGCTGTATGTTTCTACATTAAATATTGATACAAGACGAAGAGAGAGAAGTACAAATACAAGACACTCTATTTATGAACTAACACTTCCTCTATTTCTGGGAAGAAAATGCCATTTGGAGGCAGAATGGAGGAAGTATATAAAATCAATAAATATCCAGTACATCACAGGTTACCTACACCTACTGCTACTATTGCAGTAGTAGCACTTGCACTTAAGTGTGGTTATTCCACCATTCATGATTATCAGCAAAGATCTTAAAAAGCAACAGAATCTTATTGAAAGTAAGACTCATTATTGTCACACCGCGGTGAGGTCAAGTGGGGGTTTTGTCTTGTCTCGTCATTTCCTGTTTTATTTTGATATTCACCTGTCCTCTCGTTTCAGGTCACTTGCCCTTCCTCATGTGTCACCGGTCTGATTGTCTTCCCCGCCCTGATTGTTTCCACATGTATATTGTCTGCGTCTCCCTTTGTGTGTTTCGTCTTCTGTCGATCACCCAAGCCTTCTTGTCCGCCATAGCCACAGTGTGTTCTTGTGACTTTATGTGCTTCCTTGAATGAAGATATTTTCTGATGATACTTTTACAGCCATAGTCATAGTGATTTCTTCGAAAGTTTTTGTGTCACCTCTTTAGAGAGATTTTCTGTTGTTACTTTATAGTCTTGAGTATTTTCCTTAGTCACAGTGATTCTCCTCTGTTATAATAACAAATAAATCGGTTCTTCAAATCCTCTGCATTTGAGTCCTGATTGAGTCCCGGCCTGATAATTATTAGGATTAGAGCTCGAGCCTTTCTGGCTAATATATCAATACCAATATTTGAGTTTAAACATTTAACACACAACAACTTGGTTGTTAAATAATTGTGACTAATGTATGTAGTGTGCAAGACATTTTTTTTTTTTTTACATTTTTACAAATTAGTCTCAAAATGTAATGGCCACACTGTTTCTAAATGTATTTGCGATAAGTAAATAACCGACTGGTCATTTCATCAGTCTGGCTCTAATTCATGTATTTCTCAATAACTATAAATAAATGTCAAAATAAAAGCACTTGTTTACAAACATTACTGATGTAAAATAATAAAAAGAAATCAACTTAGTGATTAGCAGTGATAGCACACGGATCACAGACTGAGCCTTCAAGAGCAAGTGTGCCCTGCTATTCATATTTAGCTTATATGAATAAAACAGCATGAGCCTCTGACGGCCTAATTTATGATGCTCTAAAAAGTAATATTCAATGATCACCGAGATAATTTTTATCATTCATCAAGTGTGATGCCAGTGATCTCATGAAAGGATAAAAACAGCGTCTGGTGAGAGGAGAAATAGCCATCAGCACCTCTATTACCATATTGCTCTAAATTACCACAATCACTGGGGGAGCATTTAACATGCCACCATCCAATGGAGAGAGAAAAAAGTCCCACAAATAATGTCTGAACGAATGTAACTGATTTACATTCTGCTCTCTTTCTGATTGTGCTACCAGTTGCTGTAGTGTCCAGGGTAATTAGGAGGTAATGAGAGTGTAATTGGGCATTGGGCACATAGACAGACAGACAGATAGATAGGGAGAGCCTTCAGGTGCTGAATAACTGGTCTTGTCTGAGGGAGGGACACCTGCAATGATGCTGTATAGAACGGGCAGACTCTAACACCACCACCACCTGACTGCCACTCACAGGCAACAAGGCAAAGGCGAGGGGGGTGTTGAAGGAGGTGGGAGGACTGATGTGGAAGAGGGGGATGGGGGAATATGGCTGGAGCAGGTGGAAGATGCTGATTAGTAGTGGTGCTACTGGTGCTGTAAACGTAAGAGGTTGTCATTCTGGGAGCATTCTCTTTGTACACGTGTCCTCCTGATATATCTTTTTTTTCAGAGTTCTCTGTTATTTCATGTCTTTATTCCCTCCTGTTTGTCATTTCCCTCGTTTCTTGCCTCGTCTGCTCTGCGGTGCGTGCGTAGATAAGAATTGTAGAAAGGAGGGACAATTGTGAAACAGCACTCTTTCTCAAATATACCCCCCCCCCCCCCCCTTCCAATTTCCCTTCACTCTGTCTCTCAAACTGAGACAGATTCTCCTGTTTAGGTGCATTGTGAGAGGGAGAAAGAGGGAGAGAGAGGTGAGCTGGTTACTGTGGCAACCAGGAGAGTGACTCTTGGGCAAAGGCATATGCATAGGGAGGGAGGGAGAGAGGGAGATAGAGACGCGGTGGGAGAGGAGAGTGCTGGTGAGGGGATGTAGCAGAGGGAGGGGTGGAGGTGGAGGAGGTAGAGTGCAGGAGGCAGATCAGAGGGAGGTGTCAGTGGGTTACTGCGCACAGAGAGCTTCACCCTCTTTTTCTACCGTGGCAGAAGAAAGGGAGGCAGAAACAAAAGGAGCTGTCTTTTGAATGGTCGCTGTGCTGGATTGGACTGTCAGCGCTTCCTACTAACAACCTCACTTAGCTTGCTGCTCCCACTCCCAGACACTTCCTTACTCTGTATGCCCCCCCACCCTCATCTCCCTCTCTGCGTTTCTCTTTCAGAACACTGCTTCAGTCTATTGCAGATATTCTCAGATTGAATTTTACAACTGATAAATGCTAATTGTTGGGGTTCAACCATTTGCTATGAGCATTAAAAACTTCATTCAAAAACTATCCTTCACACTTGTGTACACTATGACTTGATTACAACAGTCTACATCTACATCGACTATTACAGACGTTGCTGCATTTCTCAACTTTCCATTTTTGTTTAAATGAGGCAATTTAACCTTTGAACTCTTTCCAGAGACATTATGACTTTCCAGGCCTGTTGTGAAGACAAGAGGAGGATGATAGTAAGTACCCTATGACCTTATGACAGAAGCCCACAGAGAAACAGACTGCCAGAGACAAACAGAGCCATGGGGTGGGTGTAATGAATATGCTGCCCCCTATGGTGGGGATGACCTTATAAACAACAACAAAACTGACACTATGGCCAGGCCTGCTGGGAGCTGCCCTCTGTGCAAGGGCAAATGGCCTGGAATTCACTGGACAGGACTGCCAAAGCTTGCAGGGGAGACTGTTATTAGATTTCACAGCACAGGGACTGCTCGGTTTATTGTACTCTCATTTGAACAATCAGTCAATCTCAGGGAGAACTTAAACATTTCTATCTATCAACCAGCTGAATGAGCTCTGTGTTAGATGTTATTTGTAGGATTTACCCAGATAGATCATCAAAAGTCTCATCGGTGCTGGTGTGGTAAATATGCTCCCACTGTGCCGTGTAACACTAGGTGACTGCTTTTATTATACAAGACAAGCTACGCTCGCAATCGCTGTGATCTCAGCCAGGCGTTCTGAATCAAACGGCAAAGGAGAGTCATCCTCATGTTTCAAGGGGGGACTTTCATGTCACCATGAAGGAGACGAGGGAAGAGGGGCGGCGGAGGGTTAGAAGTCAGTGCCGAGGCATATGGCATCTTGAATTGGCATCAACAAGGACTGACAGGTTAACTGAACATTTGGCAGGGGGTAGCGAACGTTAGGGGGTGCACAGGGAGAAAAAGGGTACAAGAAACGTGGGGAAGAAGAGGTGGAGGAGGTGGGTGTGGGTTTTAGTACTTTAGTGTTTGTGTGCGTGTGTGTTTTTTGGGCGGGAGGGGTAGGTGGGTAAGGTTGCTAAACACTCCATCTGTTCGTATCCCGAGGCGCTACTAAGGCAGTTAGCTACTGTCTTATGCAGATGAGGTGTTGCTGTGCCGGGTCCTTCCACTTACAGCGGGTAAATACTGATATAAATATATAAATATATTTGAATAATAAGAACGGCAGGATGGGGAAACAAGGAGCAGCGGGGTCAAGCTGTTTCATAGGGAGCATTTGCTTTTTACCTGCCGATGATCACAGCGCTTTCAGGATGTGTGAGAGGCGTAACTATGTCCTCATTAAGGTTTGCCTTCCTCTGGGCCCCGGCACCGTCCCAGGAGAGAGATCTGCTTAACAGGGGTCCTCTATGCACATTGACGTTCATTATACGAGCTATGAAGATAGCAGAATGCTGAGCAATACCAATAATGTCATGGCGGTTTTTTTTCAGTTGCCAACAGTGGCCATAATAAAGAGGATTATATAACAATAATGCCACCCGAATTACATTTTGTCAACATATTGAGAAAATGTTAATTAACAATGTTGTTGCTGAACGTCTTGTTTATGACAATATGCTTCATTTTTTATCCAGCAAAATATCCAGTTTGTGTTTCTGTTTGTTGTGGCTACAAGTAATAATTATTTTCATTATCGATTAATTATTTATTCTATATAATGTTTATCAAAAAAAAATGTCATTGACAATTTCTCTGTCTGCGGTGATATCTTTAATTTTCTTCTTATTGCTGACAAACAGTCCAAACCGCAAGGATTTTTTATTGATTGTTACATATGACTGATACTGACTGATATGAGAAATCCTCACATTTGATAGGCTAAAAATCGATTAATCAATTAATTGTTTCAGCTCTTGTTTAGTACAGAAAAAAGTCTGCAGTGACTTGAAGACACTAACCTTAACCAAAATGATTTTGGTTTGCATAAACCACACCGGACTCAGGATGTGAATCCATCCATCCATCCATCCACCCAAAACTCCTCCCTCCAACTTCAGTGCGGTTCATAAATGTAGCGCTTCATTCATTTGAAAAAACATGCCTGCTGTGACTATAATCCAGGCAGCAATTACATTTGTCAAAGCAATGCAATTGGGAAAACTATTTATATGAACATAATTTCTAGGAGATGTGGTTCAAGATACCGTTTATGAAACCGGTTTTGTTTTTGCCTTTTTGAACAGACTCACTCTCACTTTAGCCGAACATTTGCAGGAAAGGATGTCACAATTTTCTTTTCAAAATGTAGTTTTGTTTTCTGTTCATCAGACATATGTTAAAGAAGGGCAAATGTCACATATTTATGTATTTTGTGGACAAACAGTGTGGCTAAATGATTTCTCAAGATGTCCATAGTCCAATAAACACTAATTCCAACCTTCGCAATAGTCCTTTCAGATTGAAAGAGGTTTTAAGGGGTAATGAGGGATATTCTCCCATCACCCACACCCCTGTCCGTATATATACAATCATGTCATGTGTGCTTCCACTAAATGATCGCATATTCAAATGAGGATAAAGAGCTTTTGATGAAGTGAGGGGGGGATAGGCGGAGAGAAAACAGTTGAAGAAGTAGAGGAAG